>JAEMOT010001960.1:98838-138083 GCA_019297695.1 Apostasia ramifera | reverse complement strand
AGTGATTTCATGTCATGTGTATGTTATCCTTGGTATCCAGGTGGAGAGGTAAACATCAAAATGAATATATGTAAGTGAACAACGACGGGGGAAAATTATCCGGACGACAATTATTGAACAGATGTGGATGGGCCAGGTTAACTTATACTGAAATTTTCAAGTGGTTAACCTACTAGTACTGTTAGCTGTATCATATTTAATTATACTTTGTTTGTTGTAGGGAATAATGAATAGATGAAGATCATGGTGCTCAAATGTACGAGGATGTTGTTCTTGAGGAATATATGCAATTTCATATTTATTATTATTTATGATGACTGGATTATTTTTATGTTGAATGGATTAGTAACTGTTTCCTTTCTATTTCATCTTTTTTATTTACTATCCTGGGTTAACTTATTTTTTTGCCAAATAGAATTCAAAGTTATCCTAGGTTAACTCGGGTTAGCAGCCAAACGTCATGCTGCAATTAATAACTTATCCCAGCTGGGATAAGTTATTAATGAGGATAAGCTAACCCGGGTTAGCTTATCCTACCCCCTATCCAAACGCACCTCCTTCTAGGGTAAATTAGGGCATCCGGGTAACGGCGATGAAGCAGATTCTAGGGATTGGTGTACTAGAACTGGAATTTAGTCAATATTCATGTTAGAATTGAAATTCAAGTGCATAGAAGAATATTTGGAAAGTGAAGCTGAAGAATTAGCAGACGATGGTAAGAATGCTATACTACTGAATATTGATCATAACGATATAGTGAAAATGCTCCACGGATATCTATCGGAAAAGAAAAGGAATTGCCTTGATAGTAAACGAGATTGAACTCGAGATCTATTTTGAAATGGGAAGATCTAGGGTAGGCAGCCAACCTCCTGGAGAGAGCAATGTGCATGGACCAAATGAGTAGGGGTAGCTCTGTGGACCACTTGTTGGGCCTGATAGGTGGTGGTATCACACCTTTCTCAAAGAAACCGTGCGTGAGACTCTCGTGTCATACAGCTCCGTCCTAGAATATGGACCTCTCCTTTCCTTTGATCAACAGGCCCTCAAACTCAAGGTAATGAATCATTTATTCACTGATTGATGAAAGGTAGCATTAGCTATTGAATAAAACAGTAGAAGCTAGTTGCTAAAAGAGAAGCGAGCTTTTGGGCTGGGAAGGAGGCCTTTTTTTAGGAGAATAAGCTACTGCAAAATGAATGAAGGAAATTGAAAGACTGCAGAGGCGGAGACATAGTAAATCGAGCCAACAATACAAGTCATGAGCAACCAAGAACAGAATCTGCCTATAGGAAACGATGATGATCTCAGAAGCATCCCAAAAGTTAGAATTTGAATGACAGTTAAATACTTTAAAGAGGCAAGGTCGGTTTGGGCCTAATGTATACTGTTGTTGTTCTCCAATGTAAGCTATTATGCTTATTTTTGATTGAACGCACACCATTAACTATGGGATATTTGTTTGTTAACTTATATATCTTATTTGCCAACACAAGCCTAATTATGACTGTTTAATGTCATAGTTCTGATATTATTATTTTGTCCTTGTTTTAGCTCTATGACTACCAATATCATATGGGCCTTATTCTTATTGATAAGAAGATGCGAAGTTCTGAATTCGAAGAGCTCAGGCAAAAATTGGCAGAAACCAAGGTAGCCTTGAAGCAAGAACGTGCTGCATTCTTTAATATTATGTCTGACATGAAGAAACAGGAACAAAATGCTTTGATGGCTTTGGAGATTGAAAGGCAACATGTTGACAATGTATGGAACTCCTCATTATCCATAGATTTGATTTCATTTCACGTAGCGTTAAGTGTGGATAATGATTATGATTTCATCATGGTTTTAATAATTTTTAACTTTAATGTTAATTATGTAGATCTGCTAAAGCTTATCCTATTGCAACAGTCACTTCCTTTATAGATTTCTCTCGTATGAATAATCTATTATTGTATTACTGTTGATTATGTTTGAGGGAAAAATCGAAAAAGGGTGCTAATGTGTGCAGACAATATTACAGTGGGGCTCTCTCTCTCTTCAAGGCTTTAAAACTGAGAAATTTTTTGTATTAGGTGTATGCATATGCACACACTAATCAGTGTGTCACATGAATAAAAGTATCACTTGATATAAAAATCTCATGAAATTGAGTTTTTTTTTGTCCTAATATTGTCATTTTTTATTTTTTTTATTCTGTTTATTAATGGATCACTGCATGCAGAGTCACAACAATCTTTTATATTAAAATTGCATGTACTCTTTGCATTTTTTATATTTTATTAAAGTAAGGCCTCATTTGAAAAAAAAAAAATTATATTGAATGTAAAATAAAATTAATTTTAATATTAAAAATTTGTAATGAATGTAAAATAAAATTATTAAAATATTAATAAAAAAAATTTTCTTAAAATAAGTTTGAACCAAACTAAGCATTAATATTAAAAAATTTAACAATGTACTCAATTGATATAATTATCCCACTCAAAAACCTAAATGTTTAAATCTTTAAAACCGTTAACAATAATATTATATTCTAAACTAAAAAACCTAAATGCAATTTATCATTTATATGAATATATGTATGTAAATGTGACAAAAGTTTTTAGTCGCGGCAGTAAAGTAAAAGAGAGGAAGTTCTTTAATAACTTCAGATATAGTCGTTTACATTCACTCATTTTTATTGAGACGGTTGAATGAAAAAGAGAAATTCCAAATCGGCCCCAACTAACTTGGGATTAAGTATGTTTTTGTTGACATGCCCTAACTGCAGCCCTTTTTCAAAAAAATTTGTTATGGGATTTGCTACGTAGAAAAATGTATTCCTACTCGAGCAATTCGTCGTATTGATCCCATTTTAGACAACTTTTTAACATAATTTTCACTCTTATGTCTGAGAAGTAATATTTGGTTAAATGCTTGCTGTAGCTTCAAAAGACTCTTTGGAAGATGCAAGATGAACATGCTGCACAACATGCAACTCTGCAAACTTGGGAACCAACGTTACAGGACCATGAGAAGGAGCTTCAGGATAATTTGAATAAAACAAAGCAAGTTGATATCTGTATCAAAACACAGGTTCAATACTCTTCTTTCGCCCTCGTAATCGTCGTTTGGCATATAGCCGAACTCTGCCGTAATGTTGCTTCTGTTATACGCTTAGGGCAGGAGGTAGAAAGTCCGAGGAAGCTCAACGAGAATGAAGGAGATTTACGTGCTTCTGAAGGAAAAAATGTGAGTTCTTAATGATGAGAAATATTGAAGTGCCATTTTGCTACTTTATTTAGCATATAAATCGTGACCCTCTTTTCATTATGTTGGCTGGGATCTACAGTCAGAAAATCGAAGTTATCGGAAGCAAAATGGAATTGGCTGCAGAGAAGTTCAATCAGTGAAGAGAAAACCAGCATCAATCAGCTCTATTGACAGGCTGGAAGATCTTGAGGAACAATGCAATAGAAGCTTACTAGCTCTGCCAGATGGAGTTCCTTTGGACCAAGCTTTGTGGACGAGGGATGAATGTACGAAAGAGAATGGAGTTAGTGCCGAGAGAATCTCTGCTTGTAAAACTGAAACAGAAATTTCAATGGCTCCAAAAACTAGAACTAGTATTATAGAAGATTTCTTGATTGATAATCAGCAGCTTTCCAAATTAGTCGATCCTCGGGAAAGAGCTACAAAAAAGCAAACTGACTGTCAGCATGAGAGAACTGAACTTGACGACGGTGCTAGAGATTTTGAAACGACTGGAAGTTTCGAAAATGCTGAAAAATCACCCGATATTCTTATGGTCAACGAACAAAGTGAAAGCAAACTGCCTGATGATCGGGTGGAAGGAAATGCAGAGAAAAAGGAGGTTTTCTTTAATGCATCAGGCAAAGTACTTTCTGAGATGGATCTGGAGGACAGTGTAGCAGAACGTGGTCCTTCTAAAAGACAGAGAACATCTGGACCTGGAATTAGCTCACCTGGAGAGAAGCGCTACAATTTCAGAGCTTCCACCATGAAAGTGTTTTTCTCTACATTCATCTGATTCTCTTACTGCATCCAAAGAACCAGCAGTCTTCTTATATGCAAAATTACTATATCATGCCTACCAACTATTACAGCAGGAAGATTCAATGCCATTATGTAATATCTTTAGTATTTATCTTGCAAAGATGCTGATAATTAGGAAAAACATTGCTTTTGGATTTTGGACATATCAATGGAGATTAAATTTGTGCCTTTTTATTTGTATTATATAAATTATCATTGTTAAAACTGCGTCTGGGTACTCATAAGGTTTTTGTTCTTATTTTGATCTATTCAGATTGAAGGTGACAAGAAGCCAACTACAAAAATCTGAACACGAAGTAGAGGAAGGGGTTAGTGATGGAGGGGACACAGACTATGAACCTACTGGATCAGATTAGTGCAGGTAATTAAGATGACATCTGAATTTCCAGACAAGTGTTGCAACCTTTTCATTCGTTGGAGGGTTATATTAAGTCGGAGAAACAAATATATTATTATATGCCATAATATGATGTGTTGAATCCTTTTTAAGGCAAGGATTCTTTTTATGTATATTGTTACAAAGAACTCTTCCATTTCATTGATTCTTTCATCCTAGTTAATAGTAATGTCTTCTGTCAATTTTTTTTTTTAACAAAACGTTTGGGATTCTGTAATGCATCAACGGGGTTGGAGTCTAATTGAGCTTAAGCTAGCCCGTAGTAACTAGAAAATCCAATGTTTCTATTTTATGTTGAGGTTTAATCAAGTTAGTTGATGGAAAATCTCATCAAACAATCAAATGAATGAGGAAAGCCAAGAAGAGAATCGTGACATCTCATGTCCTAGAGGCATTATCCATTCTAGATTTAGGAAGCTGTGTGATCGATTTGAGGTGCTTCCTGGGAGGTCGACTATCCCGATGCTACTTTAACTCAAGCAAGTTATCTAAGAAGTTCATATCATTAATTTCATGATTTTGCCCCCAAAAGGCGCTTCTATAAGTTGGGATTATGCTATTATTTATATATCTCAATATCTCCCATTCCCTTGCCAATGTAAGAATTCATTTTCATGTCCTTCTTTCTCTAATCTAGAAGCCTGCCAAAAGTTCTCACAGCCTTTATTACTCTAAAAGATTGTCAGTCTCTTCCCCTCACCCATTTTTGACAAGGTCATTATAGGCTACTCCCTACCCTTTTTAGTCATGGGCATCATAGACCATCAACTTACGCTTCATTCGTCCCTTAATCACATCAAACCTTAGGAGTTTAATACCATATTTATAACATTCTGTGATCCACATGTAGAAATATTATCCACCTCAACTTTAGAAAATTACGTAACAAGATGTTTTTTAGGTCGCTTAACTGTGTAGTTATCTTTAATCTCACTATTTCGCCCCAAAAATGTGCTTTTACAAGTTAGGATTATGCCATTAGTTATATCTCAAGATATCCCATTATCTTTTTAATGTGAGATGAGGCAATTCATTCCTATACCACCTTCTCTCTTACCTAGAAGCTTGCCTGAAGTCTCTACTCAGTCGCTGATTGCTACATGCTACTCCCAACCCTCTTCGGCAATGGCCGTCACAGGACAATTTCCTGCAATATGACGTGCTCAATGACAAACTAGGAGAAAGCCCTATACTCATTTATTGAAGAGTTAGATATTCCAAGATGATATTTATACTTACAAAAAAAAAAAAAACTTCAACATAATACAAAAAAATACTTGTGTAATACATTACATAACATTAATGTTGTTAACCATGTTTTCCTTCCCTTTTGACTCTACTGTTGGATCTCACATAGCTACAAGCAACGCATTTATTGATCCCGAGACAAACCTATCGGCGACGATAGTTGTGAAGATGGAAGTGGCGCATTCGAGGCCAATGTAGGCAAGACCGAACGCCATCTCCAGCACGAGGGACGTTGTGAGCATGGCGAGCAAGATGAGGAGAACCAAGCAGGAGCAAGGGTCCACCTAGAATGCAAGGCGTATGTGACCTTGCCTCATGCTGCAGAGGGTTCCAACGACCAGTGAGCCAAGTGGCATTCTCCAGCTAGCAATTGCTATGGTTAGGGCAGACCTGACAATAGAGGAGGAGCATCGGGGAGTGTTTTAATATGAACGTTTAGAAAATCATACCCCAAAAACTACCTCATGGAGGTAGAAAGCTCAAAGTCCATATAAACCCCATATTAGAATCTCATACTTATAATATGAGACTGAAATCTCATACCTAGCAGTTGAATTGTAACAATTCACGGTCCGTCATCCCAAAGCCCAAGCCGGTTGGCTTTGCGCTAGCTCTTACTATCCCCGGGCGAACATTGCAATACTGTCCTTACCACCAACATTGCTCAATCGCAAGTCGAACACAATGGATGGCTCTCATACTAATTGATATGAATTCTGGGAGAACCACACCCCAAAAGCTAGCTCATAGGGGTGGAGAGCCCAAGGTCCATATAAACACCACTATAGAATCTCATGCTTCTAATATGAGACTCACATCACATACCATGCAATTGGAATATAATAATCCACCATGCTCTGATGCAAGTTGCAACTGAGCAGTGCTGATGGTATTGTAGTGTTAGCTTGAGGCTAGTAAGAGCTAACACAAAACCAATTAACATAGGCATTGGGACTATGAAGCGAGCGGATTGTTACAGTCCAATTGTAAGATATGAGACTTGAGTCCCATATTGAAAATACGAGATTCTAATGTGGGATTTATATAAACTTTGGGCCCTCTAATCCTGTGAGCTGGCTTTTAAGGCATGGTTCTCCCAAAGTTTGTATCAGATTTGGCTAGAGATGGGGCCAAAGATTCCTCTTATAAGCAGCGAAATCGAGTTTTATCTTGCCACCGTCAGAAAAGACACCTTCAACTCTAGCGATTTCCCAATGTAAGTGGTGCTGGGAAGAGGTTGAATCATGCGGTGTTCATGGAGAAATTATTTCGTTTAGCCTCTCGGGAAACCAATCGATCCCTTATGCATAGAGTGGAGCCCATGATATGGTGCTTAGCCATGAAATAAAGTGTTGGTGTGATGTCTCTTGAGAAACACCCTAACTCAATATATAATAGCTCAATGATATTAAGGTGCTCCATAGTTAATAGAATGGTAAAGATCTCCGAATACTTCATAATATCTCGAGATTTGATGAACTAATAAGTTAATGGATCTCAAGAATTACTGCAACTAATCTAAAAACGTTTGCCAGTTAATACAAAGGAACATTCACTTTTGAACCAGGTTTATGGCTTAGCCTGACAATTTTGATTAAGTTGCTAGATTCACTATAGATTGATCTTGTAGCCCAATGGATGGAGACGATGAAATCATTACTTGACTCATAAATAGATCATTATTTGAATATAGTCACAATTTTATTATTAACCATGAATGTGGGATATTCAACATGCACTCTTAACTATCTCTTCCACGAAAATCCATCTACATAATTTTTTTCCTATTAATAGGTCATTTTAACCAATCAAGTAGCACACTCAACCACGTATGATTACTATGGGACTCATTATTAGATTTTGAGCATATTGGAGCTGAAGAAGATGATGAACCATTAGAGCATAACTTGCATGAACTACTTAATCCCAACCGAACCATCGACTCTAATACTTGTTAGGGTAGAAATATTTTATTGGTTAAATTGGACTTAATTTATAAATAAATGAATACTAATATACTATTTAACCCAAAAAAATATCATAAGTTAAGACCATCCCCTGTACATTAAATGATATCCATAAAGTATGGACACTTCTACCAAAGTTCCGTAGTGCTGTCGGATACATCTCAGACATCGACATGCCATCAACACTGTTGGACACATGTCAGACATACCAAAGCTTGTGTCCAAATTTATATTATATAAAAAGCAAATTAAACATATCTGGACATGCAAGGAACACTTCAAGAAAAATGCTTTATTAAGTATGTTCTTTTTCAATCTTACTTGTTTATCAATGATTTATTTTGTATACTTATTCTCATTTTATTTTTGAATAGTTCATCTATATAGTTAAGCATGCATGCTTATATGCACCATTATGCTTATGAACACGAAGATATCTTCTTATTCATCGTATTTTTTTACATTAGAATTATTATAAAATTGATTACTTATATATATCTTTTTCATAATAATTTACATCAAATGCAACTTTCAAAATGAAAATATCACTTAAAATTAACTTTAACTTAATTAAAGTTAACAAGGCTAAACAAAAGCACCCCTAAAAATACGAAACAACAAGCAAAAACTAGAAAATAAGAATCAGCATCTCATGCTTGCTCTGCATTGCATATAAGTAGACAAAAATTAAACTAATGGAATTACATTGCACAACAGCTAATCAAAACTAAAAAAAATTAGTAAAGAAAGCAGCCTAACAATTGCAACACAACAAAATCCCCGAAGGGAACTACAAAACTGTAGCTAGGGCACTATACCTGAAAAATGGCAGTATCTGATTTACGTATCTAAAAATTTACAAAGCCGAGAACCCTCTCTGGAGCCACTATTGGCAGTTCGCACAAGAGGCTGCTGCTCCGAATGCCATGGGTGCTGCTCCGAATGCCATGGAACCTCAAGCAAGAAAAGGCTGTGGGTGGATGGCAAATACCTTGTGTGGGCCTAGAGATCAAAGCAATGGCTCACAGATGATGCAACAAGACGAGGACAGAGAACCACTGAACTGGTGCCTAATTATCAAAAGTGATGAAATTTAATGATGTAAGTACTGCAGTAAGAGAAAACGACCAAAAACTTTTGAAGAATTAGTTACAGTAATGAACATAACAATGTCTTATCATATCCCCACCAAAAAGGCGGGGCAATCACAAAAATGAAAGGAAAATGAGATAAATATTACATATTAAACGCTTAAATATTATTACCATGTATAATACAGAGTTTTTTAATTAAAGTTAGACTACACCAAGGCTCAGCTTTAAGCTCATATCTTTTTGCATTAGTTATAAAAGCCCTTACTGGACATATCTATGAAACAGTACCTTGGTATATGCTTTTCGCAAATGATATTTTTCTTGTTAATAAAACTAGAAAAGGGGCCAAGACAAAACTCGAGTTATAAAGAAATACCTTAGAATCTAAAAATTTTCATCTTAGCAAATCAAAAATCGAAGATATAAAATGCAAATTTAGCCAAGATAGAGGCATTTGTATTGTTGAGTTGACAATTAATAATCAAGTTATCAAGAAGAGTGAGAAATGTAAATACTTTACATCAATCATATAAAATAACAGTGAAATAGATTATGGTGTTATCAATAGAATCCAAATAAGATGGCTAAAGTAGAAAAATGCAAAGTAAAACTTATGTGTTGTATGATAAAAAAAATTCACTCAAACTTAAAAGTGAATTCTACAGAATGCTTGCAAAGCTAATAATATTATATGGCGCTGGATACTAGCTGACAAAGCAAAAACACGTAAGTAAAATAAGTGTCGAGATGAGGATGCTAAGACGGATAACTGGGTATACACAAAAAGATTGGATGAAAAATGAGCAGATACGCGAGAAGGTTAGGGAAGTCTCACTTGAAGATAAGCTCAGAGAGAGTCAGTTTAGATAGTTTAAACATATAAACCGTAGGCCGGTAGAAACTCCAATAAGGAGAATTGAGTTATTGGATTTTGACTATGTTAAAAGAGGAAGAGAAAGACCAAATAAGACATGGTAAGATACCATCAGAAAGGATCTCATATATTTGAAGATAAATGAGAACTTGTTATTTGATAAAGCACAATATAAATAAAAGATTCATATAGCCGCTAAAGGTTTGGTGGTTATTATTGTTGTGGTAATACAAAGTTTAATCACCACAAAAGTATCACCTGGTTTAACTTCCTAGAATGCTAAGATTATTCCATTATTTGTTTAAATTAACAAATTTATAATAATGTTTCCATAAATTCAAATATACATATGACTACCAAGATATTATCCCGGTCTCTGTCACAAAAAAGAGATAATATCCCATTCACCTTAAATTGCATCAAAAATAACAGATTAGCAAGACAAAATAAATTTGCCTAAAAAGAAACATACTTGGCGTATTTAACTACCATTAACTAAGGTGTTTTTTGTGATATTTACAATTTCCTATTGTAAATGTAAACAAGGCATTGATATTTAATTGGTAATATTGTTTTTCTTTGCGTTATATACCTATTATTGTTTTTCTTTGTGTTACATACCTATTTACCTAAAAAAAACAAACTCTTGATGAAGTAGGTTATATGGGTATCCATAAATTCAAATACAGAAGCATAAAATTGTCAGAATCAAAAGATTTATCCTAAAAAGCACTGACATGACACGAAATGGCAGCACAACAAATAACAATAATTAAATAATAAATGACTATGTGATAGTAAAATTTAGTATGGCATTTGCCCAATTCTATAGAAACTTCAAGAATCATGGATAAAACATTGGGACATGAGGACTTGACATGATATGATACAAGAGGGCATATAGAAGTGTCCATGCTTCCTTGGATTTATCTGAATAAAAATGACCATGTAACATCCAAGCAAGAAAATATAAATCAGCAAAGGTGGAAGGACAAACTCATAAAGATATAGGGATTACATGAACAGACAAATAGATTCTTAAGAGAAATCATACCATATATCATTGTACTTTGCCAGATTGTGGGAACTCTGACATGCTTGCTGAAGCTTATGACCTCGAAAGCCCAAGCAAACTAAACCACTCAAAGCCTGAAACCAGAAGGGGTGGAAAAGCCAGCCTCGATCAAAGCCTTTAAATGGTTTGTCTATATTGCCTCCAGGGTTATGGTTGCTTTAGTAAAGATCGATAGGACAAATGGTGCTTCTTCTCCAGGCTGAATGGTTGTAGGAACTATAGTGTACCCCTTTGGATAAGGATCCAAGACCAATTCACAAGAGATTTCTCTGGAGTTGACATAATCCGTTCCTCCAATGGATTCATGCAAATAAATGTTGTATGCAGCACGGCGACCGTGTGTCTTTAGTATTCTCATGCCAATATAAAACATCGAGCAATCATGGCTAGATTGAAAATTCTTGAAACCAGAGGTCTTTCTGGAGAAACTCACGCCCTAGAAAAATGGAACCAAAAAGCAGAAAGAACAAATTTAGTAAAACGGGAAGGACAAAGGCAAGGGAATTCAGAACAAAAGTGGGAGGGACAGTGAGGCAGAACAAGTATAAAGGAAGGGAAGCAAGAGAAGAAGAAGAGGAAGATAATAAGCACGGGGAGAAACCCAAAAAGTCAATACTTTATTTAATTCAGCATCATCTACCAATTAAAATGGCATAGAACTAAAATAAAGTTGCTGCTTCAAAAAAGAAAAAAAAGAGTTCCTGTCCATACAACTAATGAAAACAACATATTAATCTGTTAAATATCAAAAGGTGCCAAATGCAAAAAGCAGGAAATTATTTAACCCCTTTAATTTAAACTACTCACTACTTTAATAAAAATATAATAAAATACAACCTTGGGGTTTAATGGATCCCAATCGAAAACATGAACAAGAAAGTGAGGACGAGAAAAGAATTAGAGAATAAGGAAGAAGAAAGAAGAGAGCAAGAGATAAAGAAAAGAATTTTGGAGAGTTAAATAGTGTTTGTTCAGTTTATCAAACTTTACCAAATGATAGACAATGAACTTATAGTAATCACCTAAACAAAATAAAAGGCAACATTCTCAAAACATAAAAAAGGCAAAAAGAGTACTGATCTTAAGAAGGAAAATATCAACCTCATAAATAATAAAATATATAGATTTAAAACGTAAATATCACGATGTTTCTTTCAAATAATTCCCATCAAATAGTACAAGAACGTATGGCAAGAAGCTATAGCAAACCTGAGTTAACGTAATGAATACGTGAATGGGGTTAGATGCATCAGGGCCAACAGCTCGTAATCTAAACTGTGGATTTTGATGCCAAGAATCATAATCCTGGCAGCCCCCAGCGCTATAACCACGCCATTGACCGTGGAGAGAGTGCCGCATTTCAGGTGGATAAACTCGGCAAACATATATAGACCGAAAATGAATCTGGAAATCTTGCCAGGACATCCAAAATATCCCATCCCTTGCCTGATATTAAGGAATATAAGCACCTTATCAAATTTTCAGTGAATCATCTACTTGTTAGCTTAGGCAACTAGTACAAGTGTGCTTCAAATGATTATATATGCAAAAACTTCACCTGTGGAACATGCTTTAGTTTGTGTTTCATCCGATCAGTCCACTCTGGTGATGAGTCGGACCATGGACCATTCCATTCTACCTCATTAGCCCATGGATTCCTAATTTGAACAAGTTTGTGCCCATCAATCTCCCTTACCTGATTCACCATTGAAAGAAAATTAATCTGTACTTCTAAAATCTACTCTGCCAAAAGTTGAAGTTACTACACCAAAAAAAAGACTATAGATGCAGCATTAGCTTACTTGTTTAATATTAAGCAACTAAATCACAGAATTAAACGTTGTATACATTAAAATTTTAACATATTCTTTTAAGAAAAAGAATAATCAGTTTCTTACCCCACTGAAATTATTTGATATATGTATGAATTCATGTTTAATGATGTGATGTATGTAATATCCACACCAATCAACAACCATATCTCTTCCATGCTAATTTAGGTAAGAGGTAACCTAACTATAACAACAAAACCATTATGCTAGAAAATATTTATGCATTTTGAGAGTGAATAATATAGTATTCGTAATTTGGATGGATAAGATGTTCAGCAATGTTTCAGTTGCAAGTGTGTAAATTCCATAACATCAAATGCTTATAAGTACCTGTAAAACAGAGTAAGCATGGCCTTGAACAATTCCACTAGTTGAAACATGCACATCTGAGCCGGAAGGGCTACCAGCACCAAGAAGGAACCCCTCCCGTTTAAAATGCAACAACTGAGACCACAACCTTCCACTTGCCAGATCAATTTGTGCCTGTGCACTCCTCATGTCAATCTCTTCACCTGCACCTCCAGTGAGATCTACAAGAGCATCTTGAACAAGCCCACCTTCCAATGCCTCATAAGATCCATGAAGTTTAGCATAAGCCTTCTCCAAGAGAGAGACCCAGAGCTCATTACGTTTTTTACTTGTAGCAAATGCCGGTTTTCCAGGAGCTTCACAAGGAATCCAATCATCAATAACGACAGGGACCCACTCACCCTAGAACAAACGAAATTAGGCTTTTAATCAGAGTCAAAAGGTTTGCAATAGAATAATATGCATAAATAGTGCCGTACATCAAGGAACCACATGCAATAAAATTAATATGTATAAATAGTGTCACACATCAAGGATACTCTAGAGTCTAGAGGAAACAACAAAAATCTTATAATAATTGAAAGCCTGTGATGAAATGTAACAGATTAAATAGCAGAGGCAAAATATTCTTGAGTGAAGTACAGCAACAACAAAAATGAATGATGTAGAATTATGCTGCATTTAGAATATTAACACGAATGAAAATAGGGAAAGGTAAAGTCAAGTACCTGAAATTCCACAGCAAAATTTTGTACTGAGGCAAATTTAGTAGGAAGATGCTTTTAGGGAACATAAAAATTTTGAGATTACACAGCCAAGGCGGACAGAAAAGGTATTGTAGACATAATGTGATCCCGTTATACACACAAAAGAAATACCAATTGACATTAAACTATCTGTATAGCAATTTCATATACCACAGGAGTCAGATTTGCTAAATACATATACAAAGAAGAATGGCGGCATTCTAATTTTATGAAAACACCAGGACTTCCTATGTGCTGTTCTTCAGAATAGGCTCCTGATACCTAGAGAAGCTCAGGCAATCAAGATTGGAGACTAGAATGTGTGAACATAGTTTCTCCTCAATGAAAGAAAATAAGAGGAGTTGAAAGATGCAACAAATCAAATAGGTGGGATCGTACCCTCATTATTTCAAATTGTTGATAAAGATCTGAAGGCAACTAGGAAAGCCTAAGAACGCACATTAAGACTGCGTAAGTAATAATTTGAAGTTCTTGTTTCCAACAAATATGCAATCGTATAATGCACCTAAATAGAAATAAACACCTTGATATACTTAAGAAACAGTCCAAGGATACAATGGAAAAGGTGTAAATTTCTCTTATTATTAAAAGGGGGAAAAGAGGAATAGTAAAGTGCTGCAGTTTGGAATAAGACTGCAGATTAGTACCTGTATACAAAAACGTATGGTATAGATACCCTCCTCATTGTAATCTGGAGTGATTATTACTTCAGTGATTCGAGATACATCAGTTAGAACTGCCACAGCACTCAAAAACCAGCAGTCACCTAAGCGACCCTGCCAACCACACAAATTTAAGGTTCAATGGAATATAATATTTCCACATTACACCATAAATACCATTTATCACTCAAAAAAAATCAGGGACCGGAGAACATCAGAAATGTGTGAATCAGACCTGACAAACATCTGATGAATTAATTGTTCCAGAAAATAAGCATGGTCTCAAGCCCACGGAGCTCTCTTTCACGATATCAATTGGCCGCATCCACTCACTGACCACCTGGAATAAAGGGAAACATCCGTAAAATGCCAAACATGATAGTAAACCAAAATGCCAATGATATTTACCAGCAGTTTGGTAGGTATATTTACTGGATCTACATATAAAGAACGGTCGTTTGGAGGAAATTCTTGATCAGTAAAATGTGACTCCCCTCGAGCCAATAAAGCCTCCTTAACGGCCACTTCAACTGATAACATGCGTTGGTTTATTTCCTCCTTGGTCTCATAGCGTGGCTTTCTCAGCTTTCTATCATAATAATCAATATCAATTGCTAAACCTTCACGTTCGAACCTTCTTTTTCTCCCACTAGAATATTGCCCATCCCAGTCAACATCTTCCCTATCATATATCTCAACATCTACTTCATCAATCTCCCATTCATTGGCCTACAGAGACATACAATAAAATGAAAAACAAACGTCATAACTGCATTTCAGAAGTGATTCTACTAACAGCTGAAGCAATCAATTGCTAATTCTCATAAGGAAAAAAATGGGCTAGGAAATTCCAAAATAATGTAAAGCATGAAGTGAGGCCACAAAGAACACGCACAAAACATATAAAAAATCTCAAAGTAACAAAATAAAAGACGAGATGTACCAAGGTGACCAAAGACAATAATCACAGAATTTTAGAAATCACCATCAAATATATAGCAACGGAAACTATTATATTGAATATAAAGCTGTCACTGTAAGATATAACAATGATAATAAATATACAGCAACTACTTTCTAACTTGTTGAAAATTTTTCCTATAAAAAGAAAACTCCATGCAAATCTGAATTTTAAGATGGAAAAAATCTAGGACTGAAAGAAGCAAAATATTTAAGATTCCAAAAAAGCAAAAATGATGTAGGAGAACTGAAAGAAGCAAAATTTTCAATATTTATTCACATAAAAGAAAAAATGTAGGACAAGAGAGCAAAATTGGAGACTCAATTTATTCAGAACAAAGTAACACTAGCTCCTCAATTTATAAACCAAGGTAGATGACAACAACTCAAAAGCTATACTCAGAAGATCCTCATCTACATATTTTAAACATAATACAAACCCAAAATATTAATTACGCATCTAACCATCATTTGATGTTCTAGCCATTGGAAGAGGTTTGGGCTTCATCAGAAATGAGGTAAGGGTAAAAAACGTCACCAAGAAAACTACAAAATCACCAAGTATGTGGGCATGGATATCATGATGCAATTGTCAAACCCACTATTGCATATAAGTTTATTGAATATTCCTTCAAGAAGCTTCACGCAAAAGTTGTTGGTCCTTTC
The DNA here is from genome assembly GCA_019297695.1 of Apostasia ramifera. Taxonomy (NCBI): domain Eukaryota; kingdom Viridiplantae; phylum Streptophyta; class Magnoliopsida; order Asparagales; family Orchidaceae; genus Apostasia; species Apostasia ramifera. Next base: position 122,173 of record JAEMOT010001960.1, on the reverse strand, counting down.
TTTAGATAAACTTAGACCAAATACTTACTTGAATTACCTAATTATTTAAATACTAATCATGTTTTAATTTGGAAAATCTAATACAAAATCAAGGCATCTTTGAGCCTCCTACTTTGTATAGTATTGCTCTTGCAAGTATTTCTTTCTAAAGGCTCTCTACTCTATTACAAAGATGAGATTGAAGTTATTCTTGCTGATGAAATTTTGAGCATAACTAATGGTGGGTACTACTGTTATTTTATACAATGGAAAAGTTGTCCATCATCTCACACTACTTGAATCATTAAGGAGTGGAAAAAGATAGAATCTGATCGTCTTAGATTTCTATTTGCAATCTACCTCAACGGAATTGAGTTTTCTTTAACCAAGATGAAATGACAAGCAATCCACCTAAGAGTATAAGGGACTATTAGCAAACTAATTTTAGATGCAAAAGAAAGGTAGAGGGATTGATTTTATTTTGACTAAATTTTTTTTAAAAAAAATCTACAAATAATTAGTTAGAATTTATTTATTTTAACTATTATTAGCCTAGATTTTCTCAAAATTTATTGGGACAAATTGACTATAAATAAGCTTTATATCATTGTATTTAGGGGCATCAGATGATTGAATAAAATTCTCTTAAGTTTTCTTCCCTTTCTCTAGACACATCTAACATCACTTAATATCATTTTTATTTTTCAAAAATCAATATCCCACTTAGATAAAGGCACTACTTTGCATTTACTTTTAAGTACTCCTAAAGACGCAATATCAAAAAGGACCAAGATTCATCGCTTTAATAACACAAAGATAAGCATACCCGTGAAGGAGAATCACCCAAATGCCAGACATCTTCAGGCAAATCAATGAAATTGTACTCGGAAGGACTAGTTGCAGTATGAAGTGCAGCAACCTCATCTTCGGATAGGCATTTTCCCCAGAGGAAGGCATCCATTATTTGCATCTTAGATTCTGCATCTTCACTATCTGACCTCCCAAAAGCATCCAGATCTGTTGGTGGCCGGGCACCAACCCAAATGTCTGTTCCTTGTTCCCATATGCCACTTTTCCCACGGAGAGGCAGTCCACTTTGATATCCATCAAACCCACCATCTACGTAGGATGTTGCTTCTCCAATGTCAGCATCTATAGTCACCGTTATACAGTGCCACCTGTGGATTAGTTCATATATGACTGCTTAAACAAACTAGGAGATATTAGTGATGGACTTTAAACAACTAAAAGATGAATCAACAAGTATTTTAAAACAAACCTCCCATCTGCAACGCTGGCAGCTCCAATGCTCCACTCTTTGGCAACTGTAGTCAGCCTATCACCTTTTGTAACTATCCTCAACCCAACCTGACCAGCCTCAATGCCTTGTTCGGAACCAGCTACAAGTATTTCCCAGCAAATATTCTTCTCAAATTCCGTTCCTAATAAACACACTGGACCAGAATCTGGTTGAATCATGACAGATATAGAGAAGCTGATCCTCTGAGTTCCACAAAGGCTAAGGTCAACTTTTCCACAATGTTTACCAACAATCCTTGGCTCATCATCAAGAACACACACCGTTCCTGGAATAGCAGTCTGTAATTATGCAAACTCTTAAGTAAGCTCCCAAAGAGAAGAACATGATTTCAGTAGATGAAGGCATACATATTCAATGACAGACTTGGGACAGCTAGACAACAATAAAACAAAAAATACATCAAATTTTAATTCTAATGCAAAAGGTTAGGAACTAGAGGCAAGCATTTGCGAAATACAAGTCTATTTTACTAGGAAAGTTTCAGATTATTTAATCCATCTTCAAAGTCACTGGGCCACAGTTTGAGGAGTAAAAGAAACATGGCACTCATATGCAAAGTTAATGCTATTAGGAATCACAGAATAAAATCTTGAGTATTAGAGAATAAAGATGCAAGATTGGAAGGTCCATGCAGTGCAAAATTAGATTTGAATTTTCAAACCTGTTGTGCTCTTCGAGATAGTTGAGACATGCGGATACGATGAGCAATATTGGCAACACGCTCCCGTGCAAACGAATCATCCAACACTGAATCACCACCTACTGCTCGGACAGCAGCAACCATGGCTGCCGCTTCACGATTTCCAACATTTGGTATAGAAGAAATAAGGGAAGCCTCAATTTCTTTCCACTTTCTTTCTTCTTTCTCCAGCAGTGCCTTTCTCCTTTCTTTTCCTTTACCCTCTTCTTCCCGTCTTTGCATTAAAATTTCCTCTTCCATCTCCTTCTCCCTTAAGTAACTACATAAAACCAAGAGCAACTAGAAATTAGACTAGGGATTAAACAAACAATGCCGAACAACTATATAAACTAACCTTTCTTGGATTATTTCAAACTGCCTACGATCTTCAGGCAACCACTGCTTGATCTTTTTAGCACTTAAATCAGAAAAACCTATACTGTCCAAGAAAAGCCTAAGGCGGACCTCATCCTGCAGAATTCATGCGAAAAACTTACAAAGAAGTAAAAAAAATAACAATGGCGTGCCAAACATAATGGCATTCAGTAACTAACAATTCTAGCTCACCTGTACACGTTCTGCTTTGGCAGTTAATCCTAGCAAAAGAAGCAAATAGCCACCAAATTTGTCCCACATATACACCCATTCAGTATCAATAGCTTCTTCTAAAGCCAGAATACGGGCATGAGCACACATTGTCCTCCTGTAGTCTACATCAATAGGAAATCTGTGACGGCAGATTAAGCCGGATATCAATCTGTGAAAGAAAGAACCAGCAGTAATTTCTTCATTTCTGAGACGATCCCTTAGTTTGGCCACATCAGCCCTAGGAAGCACAAAATTCCCAGCCCTATCTCGCGCAATTGTGGGATCACCAATTAGAAGTGCTGCAGAGCTGGCAGATCTTTGTGGAGCTGAGTAGGTCCCAGACAGAGCATTCCTTGTCTAATGAGCCAAAAAAAGATTTATAAAAATATAGTTAATACTAACAGATAATCAAGGTGTAAAAGAAAACACACAAACTACTGCATGACAAAGGGCATCCAGGAGAATCTTAGTGGATGGAAAGGACGCATGAAAGAAATCTGAATATAGGAGAAATATTGTTTAAAACAACAGATTGAGTTACAAGGAATGTTTAGAAAGACATAAAATGGATGCTGAAAAGCATAAATACAACATTTAATCAAAGTGATAACAATGCCAATAAGAATTTAGTATAAAGTATATGTAGTTTCCAGCCTAAGAGACTGGATGCTGAAAAGCATAAATATAACATTTAATCAAAGTGATAACAATGCCAATAAGAATTTAGTATAAAGCATATGTAGTTTCCAGCCTAAGAGACCAGTTACTGAAAAGGATCCGACTAGAATATAAACTAGATCACTCATAAAAATGGACAGATATGCTTGAACATAATGATCCATTTGCTTGTTACTTCTCTATCTGATGACAATGAAACGCAAATATACAATTGCAGTAAATCTCCCAATGAACGTAAATATGAACAATACCAATTAAAGGGAAAAATGAATAACAAAAAAAAGACATTCAGTTAGTATATGTACTTTTTAAGGGTACCCAAACAAGCAATTGCCAGTGTTTTTTTCTTTTTATGGCAATTGCCAAAATAGCTACAAGCTCTATCTAAGTTAAAAAGGAATATATTAAAGTGGCTTCTATCTACCAGAAATGATGCTTTTTTATCCATCAGAAATGATGTTGACTTAATGTATGCCCAAATTTTCCAATCCTGTTCACACAGTATCACTTAGAGGGAATTACAAACATGCTACTGAAGATCAAATAACATTTGTATTCACTTATCCAAAAAAAACATTTGTATTTAACACACGTTCAATCACATATATGTCAAAAAAGTTGTGTAAAAAAACATCACCTTTGTTATTTGCTGTCAATGTACTCTACCAATATTCATTACCCGTTAACTTAATCATGCTACTGATACATATGTGCCACAAAAAAGTAATAATTACAACAAAAAATGTAATCTTTGTACATATCAATTTTCGTATGATATATGAAAGTTCAAAATCCAATTAATATGTCATCCTGGTTAACAGCTAAAGATTAAGTCTGGATACCAATACTTAGATAAATGATTATGTGAACAGAGATTTTTAAATCAAAAAATTTAATAGCATACATGTAAACTATAAAGATTAAGAAGTTTTAACATGTATAAACATATTTTTCAAAGACGTATTAACAATGTATAAACATATTTTTCAAAGACGTATTAACAATGTATAAACATATTTTTCACAAATTAAAAACTCTTTTTAAAGTGTGGAGTGGAGTTCCAGAATCCAGTTCTTCTATTAACATGACAAGCATGGATCTGAAATCGGTGTGACGAATCATGTTAGAAAGCCCCTCAAAAGCTGGAATGGCAAATCCATCCTCAGGTACTTACAACGAAAGAAATGAGACTTGTAAGAAGCATAGTCCAAGGGAAACAAATTTTCCACCATACGATGTTTCATAATAACTGCAGGATTAAAGACAAACTTGTCGATGCAAACATGTGAAAGAATCCCAAAAAACAATTTATAATCATGACAACATCAATCTTGGGCACACGATATGATGGATGGGGTAAAATGCTGATACAAAATTTTTCTCATCTCCAAAACATCCAATGAAGTTATTCCTTAGTAATGAAAACAAACCTTTGTGGCAGAACGTGTAATGGCCTGCACAATAGTTTCCTTGCTGAGAAAATGAACAGCATCTTCCATCATCTGGAAGCATGCACACCATGTGACAAGATTTAAAATGAAGAATGAGAGTACATGTGCAAATATGCACAGAAAGCAAGTCAAGATTCATGCAGATCCATAAAGAAATGAAAAAGGAAGAATAAGATGAAGAATAGACCTTAAGTGTCAGGCATGGGCGAGATACAGCAAACCCAAAAGCCACAAACAGAGTAATTGCAGAAACAGCAGCACCAGCATAAGGAGGGTATATTTCCAAACTAGCTATGACACTCCATCCTTCAGTTGCAAGACCAACGCCATACAGAATAAGAAATGCGTAGCTGCCAAAAGTTCATTAGGCAGTACTAGAGATTAGCGAGGTATAACAGAAAATTATGGAAACAAATCCACAGGTATAAAATAGGAAAAAGATATTACCAGCTTTCCCAAAGAAAATAAACTTATTTAGCAAAAGTTACTACAATAACCTAAAGCTACCTGACATTTTTTGCACAATCAGCATGTGCATCATAAACATATACAGGCAATACCCTTGGAGAATAGACCACAATTGGAGGTGAGAGTAGCACCTAAAAAAAGGCCAAGTGGGAAACTCAAAACAAAGTAGGCACAAATATCTATACATATATATAATACATATAGAATATACATATAATAATCTATGTCTTGATGATAGACTTACTGTTAATGCTCTCCCGGCAAGGAGAAACAAAAATGAAAAGTAGCCGACTGATGCCCCAATGAAGGGCTTACCTGCAAAGTAGAATGGTTTTGGCATAGTGATCGTTTAAGAATACCCTTATTTCTAGTAGCTTGATCAAGATATGGAACAGATTTTTTTCAGTCACCTTCAAAAAAACCAACCATAAAAGCAGCCAAAGCAAGAAGAAAAGCAAGAAAACAAACAAAGAACATCTGGATCCTGGTCAAATAGAAGTTGTTTGAAGCCCAATAGTGAATAACACCAACAGTAAGAACAACAAGAAGGATAACCAACAGAAATGCAACCCCAACCTGCAAAAGCACAATAATCACAAACAAATCAGTTACAAATCAATTCAAATATTTTGAATGGAAACTCGCACTCATGTTAAAAGTATTCAATGCATAAGGAACACCAACCGTCCACGGCTTGATGACAACAATAATAGCTGACATGGCACCAAGCAGAAGTGAAAATCCAATGGCAAGGAAGATATATACACCACTGGATAGCTTCCAATCATCATCTTTCCTAGAGACCATGTCATATAATCCCAAAGATTAAGTCAACATGCGATCAAGAATGAGCATCAAATAAATTTGAAACCATAGCCATTATACTAACCATTTATACAAACCAATTACAAGTGAGAAAACTGCTGGGATACAAGCCAGAGGAAGCAAAGCAGCAAGAAAATCAGCCTTAAGTGGTACTTTGTCCTCCCTAGATTTCACCACCTCCAAGTATGATATACCACAAAATACCACAAGAACAACTGGAAAACAAGAAAACATGAATTAAAAGAAAACGGCAATTGAGTATCAGATTACACAGCTAACTTGTTAACAAAATAAAATTTCAGACACATAAAACACAACTTACATGCAAAGATAGCAACACAAAAAGCAGAAGACAGAGAAAACCTATACGTTGCAAACCAGGAAATAATAGGTAACAAGGCAGTTATAAACAATGCAACTCCCGAGGCAATTGCCCAGCCAAGATACACAGATGATGCATAAGGAGAATATAAGCTTCCTTGATTCCCATTCCAACTCTTGTACCCCAAGTCATCCAAAGGCTTTGCAGACACAATAGCTCCAAGGGCCAAAACAGAGCCTATAAATAAAAAAATGCTGACAACAAGGATGAAGCCCTGAAAACAAGCACCACTAAGACATTTCAGTACAACAAAGCTCAGAAACTCCAAAATAATGTACTCAAAAAAACAAAACTGCATTCAAAAAAAATGAAAGCATAGAAACATTATCAGATAAAAATAAACCACAGAAGATGATGAAATTCGAGTTATGAATGGAAAGTATCGACTGAATCACCATTATTTGTTTTATTATGGCCAATTCCATGTCCACTAAAATCATTATTAAAGTACTTAATATCTGTTATACAAACCTTGAGCCTCATCTCTTTTTCCAATTTATTTTATTGCATTGAGTGGATATACGTGAAAGGACAAGATGATAAGTATATCAATGAGAAGATTGGAGTAGCTTCAATTGAGGATAAACTCAAAGAGAATCGGCTTAGATGGTTTAAACATACAAATCATAGACTGATAGAAATTTCAGTAAAGAAAGTTGGATTATTGGATCTTGCCCATGTAAAAAAAAGGAAGAAGAAGGCCAAAACAAATATGACAAGAAACTATAAGGAATGATCTTACATACTTGGAGCTAAATAAATATTTGTCATTTAATAGAGTGCAATGGAAACAAAGGATTCATATAATCAACCCCATTTAGTGGGATAGAGGCTTGGTTGTTGTTTTTGTTATATTGACCTTTAAATTACGTCAAAAATTATATCACTAATTAAAGTTGTCACGTGCAACAAAAGAAAGTAGAATAATGACTATCTAAAACATAACAAATAAAAACAAATCTCTATGTAGAAGCAACATAAAATATTCTTCCCCGTGAACACTTTCAAATGTTTCCAATTAGCCAAAAAAGTAGCAATGAATTAGCAGTGGAAAGTTGCCACAGAAATAGTGCAAGGAGTAAAAGCCATTGATTATTTCTAACACTTAACAATATTATTCAAAGAGACAAAATATATTAGAAACCCACTAACAAAGCTTTGATAAAAATAACTGGAGAAGGATTTAATCTAGCACAGGGATAAGGCTCTTATGGTGATAACGTCAATAATCTACTTGTCAAAGTTGAAATTTTCCATAAAGAGGCATCAAAAACACCATTACAAATTCATGCTAAAACAGGTTCATACAATCAATAAGCATAGAACAAAGAATCAAATTTGTATGTCTTAGATAATGAAAGATTAACCCTAGTTTAAGCTTAGCCAGCTTATCACTAAAACAAATAATTAGGACAACGAGAGTAAGGCATATGTAAAAACTTATGACCACTCTGCAAGAATTTTTTCTCATCAGAAGAACGTGTTCTTTGGTCTGCAAACACATATGCCCATATACATACAAAATAACGTGAGATAATAAGCACTTAAAAATGAAAAGAGCACTACTCAGAGAAGGATAAGAAAAGAAAAAGGATCAAATAAAGAGAGAAAAAAAAGAATAGAGATATCAGTTTACTTGAGTTTAAAGGCTAAACTACGCGTAGATATTGATGAGCTAAGGCCTGGTGCCTCCACCTAAAAAAAGGCAACAAGATCTAGCCACTTTACAAGGCAAATGCTGAAAAGGTACCTGCTTCAAGGTTCTCAGCATAATATACAATCTTTCCATACAATAGGGCATATCAGCCATTGGATTTTAACCTTTTGAATTATTTTAAGGACATGAGTCATAATTTTGGAGAACTAAAAAGATTGTAAAAATTCCTGATAATATCATCCAAGAAACCATCAAACACAATAGAGCATAGCAGCCAGATGACACAAAAGAAATGCAAGAAACTATCATTATCTATTGCGCACAAGTAAAAAGAGCCCTATACCTTGTTTCTTGACAGCTTGCATGTTTATTATCTAGGTATTCATCTTCTTCACTTCACAGTCAGTCTTACAACTAGGACTCTCTTGTTGACTAACTTTATCACTTACAGTAGTTAGACGTATTATTCTTCAATATAAACTGCTTGAAACCTAAACATATATGCCTTTCTCTGTTCATAATACTGGATAGTATAAATAGGAACAAAGATGATAAGGACCAAAAGAAAAGGAACAAAATTAGTTCCTTGTTCAAAACAAAAGGCAAGCTCCCTTTCTTCATCCTCTAAAATTCAGTACCCATTTAAATGGATTAGTTTATCATAGTAAAGACATCAGAAATGGAAACTTTGAACTTTCCCAAAGATAATTTCCAAATAAAACTATGCCTCCTTAAAGCAACCTTTAAGTTAAAAGGAAAACGTGAAAGATGTTCAGTCAGCAAAAGCCTTAGATTAAAAGTATCATATAGCAAAAGAAATCTTTTAGCAGAAAAGAAAATTTAACCTTGACACTTGAATAATTCTAATTTAAGAAGTGAGTTTTAACCACAATAAAATTCAAAAAGGATGGATTTTTGGGCAGTAATCAGCTAGACATGTAGGAAAAAAGATGATGAGGCAACAAATTTAAGGCTTTGGGCATCAAAAATTGACAAGCCTGAATTTATTTATGAACAAGTCAAGACCAGTATGATCCAGTCATACGTAAATTGTTACAGAGAAAGAAGGCAAACAGTTGTTTACTTGCAAGGATATAGATTTAAGCTAATATATGAGAAAACTGGTTTTGGAAGTTTTACACAGTAAAAGGAATGCGCAGTTTCCCAGTAAAAAAGAACTTTACTGAATTCAAATGCATGGCAGCAGATTACAGTTAACATTTCAACAAGCATAAACATAATTAAATATTCTAACAAGAAATTTCCATTAAAATTGGTTGGTGTCAAGTTGAAGAGAAAACCTCCTGTTTAGGACTCTGATGGTCATTTCCACACTCATTTTTTGGAACCCAAAAGCGATAGCCCCTCCGTATCCATATTGGAATAGCAAAAGAAAGGCACGCAGCCATAAGTGGGAAAGTCAAAGCCAATCCAAGGATGACAGATGATTTGCTGGATAAACATAAACAAGGTCACATGCCTAGCACGAGTTAGTGAAAAGCAAAAGGTGAAACACGCAAGTCATTAAGAAATTCTTGTAAACTTATATTGAAACATTACAGAGGAACATAGCAGCAACAGTTGACCTAAAAATGGGTAGAGGTGAATGCAGTCAATGCTAGTGAGGCATCTCATAGCTTTCCACCGTAAGGAACCCAGCTTCCATGTGTTATCCATACCAAATATAAGGCAAACAACATGGTTCATAAAGATCCCTCTCAGAAATGGATGTGACTTCAAGAAGCGTACATCTACCTGTGATAACTTTACAAAAAATACAAAGTATCTACTGGGACTGACCAAACAGTAAGGACTTGCTTCTAAATAGCAGTTGTCAAAGACTTAAACGAGCCTCCAATAAAATGTCATCTGAAAAGGTGGTCGTTCATAAAAGTTTAACATGCAGATAAAAAGCACCATGTTGCATGGCATGTGATGTTGCATAGCTGGTTAACAAGTTCCAAAAAATATCCTAATTATTAACATAAAAGTCAAGCTAACGACATGATGTAAAATACCTCTAGTTTTTGCTAATTCCACACATTTCCTGTTTTTGTTTCTTTCTTGTTTCATACTGATTATAACTCAGTTATGTTTCTAATGTAATATGCAATAAAATCTGGTTGGTACACCCAGTAAACTACCAGGTTTAGAAACCTTTCACTGTTCTACAACAAGTACAATCACTAAAGATGCTGTCTTAATTTTACAAAACAAGACTAACTTCTGAGCAGCAAAAGTGGGACATCAAAAATCCTTTTAATATACGAAGAGAAGGCTGAAGCCAATATTCAATCTAAACAAGGAAATTAGTGGAGACACTATGTTAGCTTATACTTATTTACAGATCTGCTCAATCATGATCAAAAATTTATATTTGGGTTGATTTGGAATGATTCCTGGCTGATTTGGCTGATTGATATTGATTGAAGATTTGGAGCTGACTTAGAACAATGGAGATTTGTCATATTTCTCCTATTAAAAATTTTTTTTATTTAGTTGACTGTATTTGAAAGCTTATTTTTTACATTTAATTTTATTTCTTTGTCATCATGCATTGAAATAGTTAGTGACAAATAAAATGAAGTTCGAGTTTTCTCAGAGCCTAAATCCAAATTAAGGGGTCGACATTCCAATTAAGGAAAGAGGTATGGTTAGCCTTATATAAGAATTCTCGAAGAAGCCTTTTATTTATTAAAAAAAATCCCTTCACCATCTCATTTTTATTATTCCCTATGCACCGCCTCTGCCTGATCAAGCCGAAAAACTGCCAGCCGAAAAACTGCCAGCCCCAACACGTTCTCACCAGGTGTTAACTCCTGTAAATTCACCGAAGCAGCAATTCCCTTTTTGATCTGTATCCGTTCTACACTGCCATCCCACCCTCGATCGACAACCTTCTTAGATCGTGACATGCATGCACTGATCCCACACGCGAATACACATGCACATAACGAACACTTGAGCATTGTTGAAACCTCCCAACCTGCTGTCAACCCCAACAAAGCTTCGTCTATTCGTCCAACCGTCGGCTGAGGTCCCCTTCACTCACAACCCGCACTCTCACCAAGCTCACGAATCACATGAGCTTTCCTTCTTGCATTGCTTGCACCAGATCGAGGCACCTTCCCACCTAATCGAACCACACAAAGCATCTTGCCCCTCCATCTAAGTCAAGCAGGTCCTCCCGCTCCCCATCTCATGCAAGTCAACCAGGCTGCTAGCTAAGAAATCTATATATCACTAAAAAAATGCAAATGAAAGCTTAGATGTTCAAATCCTTTTTGGATTAAGGTATAGATTCTTTCCAAATCAAATTAATCTAATTATTTAATTTCAATACAAATTATTTGCTTAACTTAATTAATCGATTCATTTCTAGTTGAGAAATCTGGTATTCAATTTTAAGCATTAAATTACAATTAAATTTTACTATAAGACAATCTATTTAATTTCTAAACTCTAGATTTGATTTATTGAAATCAAAATTGACACTCTAATTTTATTTATCATATAATCCAATTTAATTTAAATTTTAAAATATATTAGTTCGAGGGATTTAAAATCTAACTTATCATAAAATTATATTTTAGAAAATATTTTTCACTTAATAATTAAACAATTAAATTTTGTTAATTTTAAACTTAAAATATCATATGCATTTCCATCGCGTATCAAAAATTAAAAGCTATTCTTCTTAACTCCTTGAACTCTGAAAGAGCAACCATCAAATATAAAGGAAGCTAAAATCAACCAACTTTAACTTAGCTTAAATGATCATACACAGTACAGCATCAGAAATCAGTATGAGGCTAATAAATGATTAAGACAATCAAATATTTTGCATTTCAAGCCATTTCAACGTATAGAAAATAAGAGCAATAGCAAGCTAAATGGGGAAGACTATTTTCCTCATGGTTGATCTTAAGCAATAATTTCTTTAGAATGCTATAAAAATACATAGATCAAAAGCATTACCGACAATAGTGCTTAAGAAACAAATCCCTCTATTCCACAAATAAATCCACCTTCCTCTTCATGTAAGGGATGACCCTTCAGAAACAGTATTACCATTGACAGTAGTTAGCCATTGATCTGATGCACCAACGATCTCCACAGTTAAACTCCAGATGTTTGGAGCTCATTACACACAAGTTGGAACAAGTAAACGAGCTAGAGTAAATTATTTCACCCTAACACAATATGATGTCGTGCTTGCATCAAAGAGAAATTTAGAACAGATATCCACTATAAGCTAAAATTTTTTACTTAGGCAACAAATAGAGTGATTCTTCCAACATAACCTAATCACATCTTAGCGGATCCAAACTCGTTGGATTGAGGCTTTGCTGTTATTGTTGTTGTTATGTAATGGACTGCACAACTCTGACTCTTTAGGTAACAGCTAGAATAGTTAATTAGCTATTACATAACATTTATATAAACTATCTTTCAGATAGTAGACAGAAATGTGCAAACAAAAGCCACCAAATGGTGACAGGAAGCACACAACAAGAAAATAAGCATTCATTTTACAACACTATTATATGAAAAATCTGAACCAAGTTCAAAGTTGAGAAATTCGCATACCTCAAAAACGAAAGAAGCAGGCCGACAATTGTAGTCAAAATCCAAGCAATAAATCCATACTGGTGATATTAAAAAGCAGGGATTCAGAAGAGATGTATATCTAAAAATACATATACACACATATATGTATATACATGTGTAAGTACATAAATTACTGAATAAGATGATAACAAAAAAGAGGGACCGAAGTAATTTCAGGAGAATATGGCAAGAATTGAAGTCAGTTCAGACAACTTGACTAGCTTTGTCGCCTAAAAAAATGATGAATATGTATAAAGTAATTTGTAATCAATGAACTCTTGAAATAGGTATAATTCTCAGATGATGCTTTAAGACAAACAAACAAGGCTGAATTACATCCAGATCCTTGATATCAGGTGCCACTTGCATACATGTCCCAACTTTTAACTTCATGCAACTGGGTCCCAAATGACATTTTAAAGCAACAATTCCCTAAGCTCACCATTGGTTTCAATTAAATGCCAATTTTAGGGAATATACATATATACAATTCCACTAGTTTTGATTTTACCAAGAAAGATAAGCTATTAAATAAGTTCATAGATTCCCATTGTTCTAATATTAAGCCCTAAGCCAATGATTTAGGATCCTCATCAATTTTCTTTCCAACAATTCAAGAAATTTGTCAAGCACCACCAAAACTATACTTCAAATATGCCAGTGCAAACGCTTTCCTTTAATACCTTCTCACACCAAAAAGCAGCTTGGATTTCTAAACAATATCTTGTGATTAGACACGAGATTGCAAGAACGTTAAAAGGTAGAAGGTATCCCCTGAATTAACAGGTCTTTTTTGTCTCCCACTACCAAACGTGATTCCTTTCATATTTGGTTGGTAAGACCAGCTAACTATCCAATTTTCAAAATGCAACATCAAGGATGGAAGAAGTTTAAGAAAGGGAATTTTGGTAGTTTCATATAAATTTAACAGCAGAAGTCATGGAAGCACCCAATTGCAAAAGATGAGGGTCAAAGGGACTCAAATAAAATTGAAAATTGAGAACTATTTGCAAGTAGGGACCAACCTCAAGAACCTGCAAGTAGTTTACCAAGTAACAATGGTTTGAAGTCATGCATATGCATCAAACACCATTAATTTAAATTGTTGAGTAAGAGGCCTAATTTAACATAAGCCTTGTTTAATAAGAAAAAACATGATATATTTAAACATGAAGCAAATGTAAGTCAGATTTTTCTTATAATGATCATCATTTCCCTCCTAACTTCAAAAAGGAGTCAATTTATGAATTTAATTGACTCGCAGCTGTTCTCCTTTATGGGATAACATCCACTTTCAGGCTCAAATAATCATTTCTTTCCGCATTTGAATTTCATAACTTCTACCAGTTATCATTTTCACTTTTTAACTTATAACATAATGTGTAAACTATTAAAGTTTGGAGTAGATAGTTTATACAGTTACAACCATAAAAATATGTCTACTTTGAAAATAATTTTTTGCAGCTTTTCAATGAAAAATAAGTGAAACTTTTGTTCTTTAAAGAACATATAGGCCCTTATCAAAAAAAAGAACATATATGCCTCATTTGGTTGAAGTATGTTTTAAGGATGCTTGAAGTTTTTTGAGATAGAAAGAGAGAAGTTTATTTTATTGTTATGATGTGAAGTAAAGTTATTTTATTATTAAAAATTGTGTTGATGTGTATTAAAGTTAATTTTTAAGATTTGGGTAAAATATAAAATAAAATTGATATTTAACATTTAAATATGTGTATGATGTGAATTGTGAAATAAATATAAAATATTGATGAAAGTATTTTTAAAGCCCAAAATAAATGAGGCCATAGATAATATTGATCTATCCCAAAACACAACACATGATATATTATATCAGAAACGAAGCATTACCCAAGAGAGTTATAGTTCCCAAGTTGGGACAAAAATACATTGTCTTAAAGTGTTTTACCTTGCGCGGCTTTGAAGCCATGGCCATATCTTCTGCACGTAAAGACCAAAGAAAAGCCATCACAGAACAAACTACGGGAGAGAGAAGCAGCACAGACAAGCCAAATTCAAACTGCAGAAAAAGAGATAAAAATCCATCTTGAATATCTGCTAATAATTGATGAATAGATGAAAATTTCAATTTAATACAGAAATCAGATCATGCTATGACCTGCTCATGTGTAGCATTGATTAGTTTAATAGCCTTTGGCTTAGAGACAGCTACCGTTACTGTCTCAAGGATGAAGACTAGACTTAGAAATATCCAGGCACGCTGTGGAGTACTAGCTAGTTGATTCAATATGAATCTACAAATATTCAGCCAGCTGCCCCACCCATGCTGCCTGAGCTCTTCTGACAGGGAAACTTGATTTGGTAAAGCCACATCCACTCTATCAGAAACTTCAGCAATCTCCTCAGTAGTATCTTGATGATCTCTATCTGCATCTAAACTGCTCCTTTGTAACAATGACAAAATTCTGGGATCAAGGCCCTTCTCCTTCAAAAGTACTGCAAAATTTG
Organism: Apostasia ramifera; assembly: GCA_019297695.1. Classification (NCBI taxonomy): domain Eukaryota; kingdom Viridiplantae; phylum Streptophyta; class Magnoliopsida; order Asparagales; family Orchidaceae; genus Apostasia; species Apostasia ramifera. The sequence continues at coordinate 107,047 of JAEMOT010001960.1, read as the reverse complement.
GGTCGAGGCCTTTATCCTTAAGCAAGTCAGCTAATTCATGCTCACCTAGCCCAACTTTCTTCTTCAGCATCGAAGCAACTCTTGGATCATTCAATCTATCCTGAAGTACCATAGCTAAATTAAAATCCAATGCTTGTTGATTTATTAAGTTTGTCCCTGAACTATTTGATTCACAGCTTTGACTTTCCAAACCACTACTAGAACATATGACAAGTGAGTTGTTGCAATCAAGATGCTGGTCATAAAATGCTGTACCAGCATCAGTGTCTTGAATAACGGAACGACATGAATTACTACGTAATGCTAAACTAGGTCTTCCACTGTCCAAGTTCTTGTCGACATTAACTTCATGACAACTGTTGGCACGACCAAGCACATTAGAAGTGCTTCCATCACCAGCACAATGGGATTTACTTCTACACATCGCTTCAATAGCATGCTGGCCTCCTTCAACACTGCTGCTACTGCGTTTCACACTAGAACCACAACCTTCAGAAGAGCTTGAGGAGCTACTTTGGCCTTTCCATCTAAACCCTTCTCTCAACCGAATAACAGTACTTCGCAAAGCATCTTGCCTTGCTGCCAAGGGATTCAAAAAATGCAGCCGATGAGAGACGGCAGCACATAATAATACAGATGCTACAACAACATAGCTGACACAATGTCCTAGGTACCTGAAAGTACACAAAATTATATAGAAATGAAACTTAACATTTCCATGCATCACTAGATAGAGTAGAGAAAACAAAGAGCAAGACAAACCAATAGTGGACCCCAAAACAGATGAGAAATATCCTTGATGTTCCAGCGACAAAAAGCACCACAAATCGACTTCTAAGGAGCTTGAATCCAAGCAAGCATGCCCCCATATTCCAGTCTGAAAGCAGTTAAAGAAACACATTTACCAAACAAAAAAGGGATGCATACATAAAAGCAGTATATATTAGCATACCAAGAACCACTACAGCAGCTGATGTAATAGCCCCCAACCAATGTGCCTCTTTTGCCGTCAAACCATATAAGATGGAGTATGCAAGAAGCACCAGCAGCGATCCCAGATAAAGAAGTGCCAAATGCAAAGCCCTGCAGCAGATGTTAAAAATTGATGTTAAATAATTTACGGAATAAAGCAACTAACAACAGTCTGGTCAGCTCGCCTTTCTTTTATTAACTCCTACAAATTGACAAATAACAACACAAGTTTCAAAAAGAACAAGCTTACAACTGACACCAAGAAGATAACAATCCAAGCTATATACTTTTTTTTTTTGTGGATAAGCCAAGCTATATACATATCGAAACCGTAGATTGAGAATAAATAAGAAAGAACAACCTCCTAGTCTTCTGCATCTGCATATCGTTTGGATCAGGTGGTTCTGGCAGACAAGCGAGGGGACCCACCTCTATGCAATCAGAATATGCAAACTTGTATGACCTCCTTACATATTCATCAATATCTAAGCCAGTTCCTGATACAAATTTCATTAAGACAAGAATAATCAAATTATAGCCACAATGAAAAAATGCACAAATAAGACCCTCAAGGATGAGGCATTAAGAAAGTAATGATTACCACTGAAAACCATTCTGCAGATGAAAAGCAAATTAACCGCTAGTGCTATTGCAGAAACACCAAAGAAAAATCCAGATGGGGAATATTGCTTGGAAGCACTATAACCAGAAGTGACATAGACAGCGCAGAGTTCATACGCACAAAGAAGAGCTACTGCCAGCAAAAGAAGGTAGGCAACTGCCCCTGTATTCAAAGAACAACAAAAATAAGATTCTTCCAATTTTAATATATATATATATATATATATATATATATAATCAGTTGATCAAAAATAACAGTAAAGTGTATAGAACAGAAAATGGAAATAAATAAAAAGATTAAGGGGCATTTGGTTCAATGTTATCTTAGTATTATGTCATGTTATCTAGAGAAAATAATTGTTTGGTTTAATGGCATGTACAGATAATCTTCTAAAACATTATGAAATTATTACTCAAAGGATGATATATAGATATCGTAATATCTAGATTATATGATATAACACCAAGATAATATTAAACCAAACACCCCCTAGATAAACATAGAGTACAATAAATTCACTGATGTGCTCCATTTACTTGTTTAACAATTAAATTTACTACAATACATTTATTTTTCCCTATATGAATCTTGCTCTATTTCAACATACTACTGAAGCAATGGAATTTTTCCCAACATGCCAAAGCATCAACTAATGCACTAAAAATATCAAGAAAAAAAACACTAATGTACTAAAGGTTAGTTTACATTGTTTCACACCACCTAAACTTTTGCATTTTTCATAATTAATTAGTAATATTAAGCTTTATGTACAAGTATGAGTAAACTTACAATAGATGGTAAGGTTATTTGAACACATTGAGCATAAGCAGTGCAGTATTAACCTAAAATGAATTTAAAAAATGAATTTGGTACAATACACATAAATATGATTAACTTGTGCTTAAGCTCAGCGTTACTTCAGTGAAAATAAATAAGGCCACAATTCACACACCTCTCTCTCTTATAGAAACAGCAAATTGCGATAGTTATAGTTGTGTTGTGTCCAAGGTGGGGAAATTGTGAGTCCATGACAAGCTATAGCTAAAGTCCAGTACAAGGGGGAGAAGATAGGGGTCCACTCCAGCGAATTTGAAGGATAAGGAAATTAAGCTAATGATAACAATGCACCCTTGCCCATTAAAGGAGTCATTGTTTAGAAGTGGATCATCATAAGAATGTCCACCAGCAAGAAAGCTCTTTGATGGGGGCGTTCTGATGATCAACGGCTCAGATCAAATTTATGCCAAGATGTCATTGATGGATGGATGGATAGATGCAGATAATTTCTATTTTGTTTTATTTATTATTCATAGAGTTGGTCTATTTGATTGAGCATGTTCAAACTTCCATTTTAGTTTAGGTTAAATTTGGTTGAATTAGGATTAATTATGACTAGTCAAGTTCTTTTGACTAAATCAATTAGGTTAAATTCAGGACTTCATCTATTTATTTATTATATTTCGATTTATTCTCACATCATCTATTTAAAGATGTGACATTAGGGACTTTCCTTCCTATAGGAATGGAGTCTATAAATATTAGTTGATTTGATGAATGAAATAAAATTGTCGCTTTGGTTCAGATAAGTGAATCGTGGTTCATGGAATTTAAGCGATTTATATTTTGGAATGACATGGATAGGACTAGAGTAAAATCCCTAGATCCCTAACTATATTGCACGAGCTTCATAATTCCAAAACTCATCAACCTTTATAATAACTTTAACAATTTATCGCCAATCAAGCTATAAAACAAGATCCACAACTTAAATTAACACATCATGGGAATTATCATGAGATTACAATAGTTCATCGGAGTTGAATCACTCGGGCTTGAGCAATATTCCTCAGTTGATGAGAACTATTCTCCTACAATCACAACCTTTCACCCTGTCTCAAGCTTCAACGTATATCTTGCCTCTCCAATCTCCTCGTCACTCTAGTTTCTTTTGTACCCTAAGGGTCTGTTTGTTTGCAAGGTTAAATTTAACAAGATTAAAATTAAACTTGGATAGAGATATTTTTTTATTAAAAGTTGTGAATGATGTGAAATAAAATTAGTTATTATGTTGGGATATGTAAGGGATGTGATATAAAGTTAGTTATTATGTTGGGATATGTGAGGGATGTGATATAAGTTGGTTATTATTTTAGTAATGTGCGTAGGATGTGAAATAAAGTTAATTTTTAATATTAAATTTTATGTGTGATGTGATATGTCAGGTTAAAATTAAACCAAGTTAATTTTTAACTTGGAGACAAACAGGGCCTAAATCATAAATGAGGCAAAAGTTTTTCCCCAAGTTCACATTATTCTTGGTTAATCAATATCAATTTAGAACATATTATTATCATAATTATTGATTTTTGCTCTAGATTGAGAAATATAAAAATTTTACTTGAGACATTACTGTTGGATTTAATTCCAAGAAAGTTCAATTCAATCTAATTTATTGAAATAGAATCAATGCCCTCATCCAGCTCGGTACACTCTTATTGACCATCCATACAATCAAAGTTTAGAATTTAAATTTCTTAATTTACATGATTTAAAATTTCCTCAATTTATCACATAATCAAAATTTAGAGAATTTTTTCTTTTATTTGAGACAATTTATCATTTAATTCCTTCATATCCATTGCATTCAACATTCACATTTGTTCGTATCACATTTTACCTTAGCAATAAGGATTCCTTTGGTTGGCTGGAAAATGTACTTTAAACCAAATTTTGCATAGCAAATCATGCTCTCAGTTCACGCCTAGTATTGCAAATAAAAATAACAAGAAAAAAGATTTACAATTCAAGCACCTATGATTTGGCCAGACAGTTCAGACAACAGAACATAACCATATGCAGGTGAATGAAGTCTTAAGCAAAAATGGAATGAAAATAATTTCAATTACGAAGGTCTAATTTGAAAGAAAAATATTTTGGTAAAACACCAGTAGCCTATGGTCAAGAGAAAAAAGAAAGATTTGCTTGAGAAGAATAAGACTTTGGTAAAGTTCAGATAAATATTCAATGTATCAGTGCAAGCATATTGAATGCAAACACAAATAAGAAACGTTTATGGAAACCACCCAAGTACATTAGGTTTTGTAATTAGAATTGATTTGCATCAACAAATTTCTCCTTCACAATTGCCCAATTTTAATTAAAAATAATTATTGTACATATTAAGCCAACATTTTGTTACCAATTTAATGGTGATTAAACAAAAGATACATACTTGAGCTTTGCCATTGAGTTCTCCACCATAGCATCATAGAGTAAAATGCCAACAAGAAGGCTGTACCAGCCAAGATAACAGCCAAGCCAACTATATCTCGCTCCAAAATAGAAATGAGGATAGCCCCCCATATTACTACCATCATGATTGGAGAAAAGACGATCAACCATGCAGAAAGAGAAAGTAAAGTGCAAAGTGCACTCAAGCGATGACCTTGTATGACTTCCGGCCATTTTCTTGCAAATATCCAGCTGACAAACAAAGGAAAAAATTACAAAAGAAATGCAAGTTTAATTTTCAACCAGCACAAGACAAATAAGTAACTATCATTATTAAAACTGGTCAAAGGCCAACAAAGTCTCTAAAAACTAAGACTTAAAACAAGGAGAGTCACTTAAAGAGAGATCCTTTGAGCATACTTCTTTAAAGTGTTTTGTTGGGGAGATGGATAACATGCATGTGTGTGCATTATCAATGTAAGTAACATGCTCTCACATAAATGAAATTATCGGTTAGAAGAGATTCAAAGAAAATAAATACTGCCAAGATTTAAGCCCTATAATTTGAATATAAAATTACGTTTAGAATCCCACATCTCACATGAACCATTTGGGGATTATGAACAAATGATCATCACATGAAGAAACAAACAAAAACAAATTCTCAAAGTTTGAACCTAATGGACTATCCTAGCATGAGAGACAAACCAAAATGAATTATCAAACATTAAAGTTAAACATGAAGAATTCACCCAAAACTCTCCTTAAGTACAAAAAGAATGGTAGGGATCTTGCAAAGCAAATACCGACCAACTCAAAAGCTATAAAAAAAAAACATCACTTATAACAAGTCTATGGCTTTGTCTGTTGTTTGAATATAAGTTCCGCTATTGCAGTTCTTTTGATGTTCATCAAATTTGCTTAGCTGTTCATGTTAGTTTATCAAATGGCAAATAGAATGTAGCTTTAGATGGATAATCAAAATCCTAAATCTTTCAAGAATTGGGGCCAAAAAAGCAAAAAAAATGCTAACACTTAATTCTCAGAGTATTAAGATAGGAAAATTGGCGATAGGCATGTACATATCAAACATCCATACATCTGGATTTCACAAATCATCCCTTCTTCTTATTGTACGTGATCCCAAAAACCCAAATAAAACCCTTTTTCCCTTCACACCCATATTTTCAAAAAAAAAACCCAAAAATGACTTAACACCTCTTAAAAATTAATTGCTAACAGATGGCAAATAGCAGACTGGGACCAGGAAGGATGAGAAAGGATAAGTCTTCATTTTCACAATGGCTAGGTAGGACATTGTTTTTGTGGGTGCTTATAATACTCATGGACAAAAAATGGATGAGGAAGTGAGAATTATAAGAAAACTTTAAGAAAGGCATAGTATGGCTCTATATAACAAGAGGTTAATTTTTAACAGGGTAATCTATGTTATTACGAAATTTTAGGGCAGTAAGAGATTAGGTGGGGTTCACTGCCAGCGCAACTAGTTCTATTCCTAGAGTTATATAAAAATTCAAAAGCCATCAAGCAGTCAGAAAATGGTTCTGTGCCTGAACATCGCTCCTTTCAAGACTTATAAGCCCACATATTGCCACGTTCCAACGTGCTTGACATACAGAGAAGGCAGTACCGTGTCCAACCAGCTTTTTCAAACAATTCATAAAATATCATATAACACCTTTTCAAACTGATAAGCAGTAGTGTCAATTTTCTACAAGATGAGGAAAAAGAGGAAAAGCGAGAAGTCCCTTGCAAAATCTTAGCAACTAGTTATGATATATAATAGAATCATCTGGAATCCTTTCATGTGGATGTCAGCAGTCTTAAATGCAGGAAACGAATAATCCTTACAGTAGAATCCAGATGCTTTAAAAATTACCAAGATCGATTAAAAAATCACGCTAAACCATGTATTCGCCAGACGCGGCTTCTGAAACTTCTAATTTAAATTAAAACATGAATATGCCTCAAAAAAAAATGAATCTTGTCATCGAGTTAAGGCAAGCATGTAACAAGTTCAATATAGCACCACGAGAACTAAAAAAAAGTAAATAAATGTCAAAATCTAATGATACATGCAAGAAAAAACAACCTGTAAATCCTCCAAGGTCGCCAGTTGACAGCCCAAAGGATGGAAAAGCTCAGAGCACTCACTAAAGAGAAAATGCCAGCACAGAAACCGCAAGCCAGCGCTATTCGGTGCAGCTCCTCCTCCTCCATGGACCCTCCCCTCTCTCAACTCATAATGTGAGGCAGCAGCACAAAAATATCATGTTCAAACTCCAAAATTCCCCTCCTCCAGGTTTGAAATAAAGCTTCCAACACGAAAACCCCAATGCCTCCGACTTAGCACTAGAAGCATCAATTAAAGATCGCGGAAGCTCCAGCAACGAAGAGAGCTGACAACTGGATTATGCTCCCAAACCCTAATGGTCACCGGTGAGATGGGCGACACAGTACCTTAAAAGCTCGGACGTCATGTCCTCCAGCTTTCTTTCTCTCTCCTCTAGCCCGCGTGGAAACCCTAGAAACCGGAAGTTCTTGACTGTGCGAGCGAGCGAGCGAGCGAGCGAGCGAGAGGGAGACCGTGGAAAGAGAAGGTGACGTTTTGTCAACTTTTATGCGCCGTCCTATTAAGCGGGTAATATTAATGGCTAATCACATTCGATTCATTTGCGGTATACTGATCCCCCACCCTGCCTTTAGGCTAAAGTTATTCCAACTGAAAGTTGAACGTTCGCTCAGAATAAAATCAACACAACTCAATTTTAATTTAATATTTATTAATTATTATTTTTAAATAAAAAACTATATATATATATAATTGTTGACATGTGGTTCCAGCGCTGCATCACAGCCATATATGTGGTGCTCCTTCATCTTGAACATCATGCTTCAACCTTTGAAGCTGTTAGCCTTCCAAATCTCACGAGTGAGGTTTCAGCCCTCCTAACCTCGTGGGTGAGGTTTGAACCCTCTAACCTCGTGAGTGAGGTTTCCGCCCCTCTACCCTCGTGGGTGAGGTTTGGGACCTCTAACCTCTACCCTCGTGGGTGAGATTTGGGACCTCTAACCTCTACCCTCGTGAGTGAGGTTTCGAGCCTCCCAAACCTCCTGCATGATTGATATTTTCAGCTCTCCCAGCTACATCAGGCATGATATTTCTCAGCCGTACCTATCACCATCAGCATGCTCTGGCTGCACTTTTTCCAAAGCAACATGCTTCCTCCAGTCACGCAAATCAAGGATTCGCATGCTTCAGTTATCACGTATCCCCAGAAGAAGTACCAATATTAAAAGATATCGTCCTTCCTTCTCAGCTGCAGGCCTCTCCGGTGGCAGGCAAGCGGCGCGGTTCCAGAG
>JAEMOT010001960.1:47925-98743 GCA_019297695.1 Apostasia ramifera | reverse complement strand
GAGGTCACAGGCTTCATCCACAAAGACCAGCCTTCTCCAAGACTAGGAAGAAGGAGAACTGGCCTCAAGAAGAGCAGAACTCCTCTATCACCTCTTGTAAAACAGGAGCTTGAGAATAAGAAAAGCTCTCTCTTTCTCCTTCTTTTTCTCTCTTCCTCTTGTAAGCTTTTTTAGCCTTCATGACTACCTTCATCCATTAGTGATACTTCTTCGCTGATCGTCCGGTGGACGTAGGGGATTTCCTCCCTGAACCACCTTAAATCTCTGTGTGTTTTTCTGGATGCTTTGAACTGGTTCTCTCCTCGAGCTTTCGTTAACAGGCTCACCCCCTCATTGCGCGCCGCCGTCTCCCGGAACTCTCTTTCTTTTGGTGTTTCCTGGGACCCCCACATCCTACGTCAACATCTTCTGGTGCTTTCATTGAGACTCTGGGAAGATGGTGGCCAGAACGCGCAAAACCAACTTCGCAGCTCGCACCATGCATGCGGGAGAACCTTCCGTTCGGGCGCCGGACGATAGATCTTCGGCCTCAACCTCTCGGCGTCGCGCCGGATCTACTTATTCCTCCAGGAGCACCCACGTCTCAGAGCTACAGGGGATGCTGGCGAACCTCATCAACCTGATCACTGGCCTCACAGCCCAACAAGCCGTGATTCTTAGGCAGACTCAGCCAGTCTGCGCAGCAGTGCTTCCTTTCCCGCCGGTCGCGGCGGCGCCTCTCCCGCCGGTTGCGGTGGCTCCTCTCCCGCCGGTCGTGGCGGCTCCTGCTCTGCCGACCGAGACAGTTCCGGCGCCTCTCCCACCGGTTGCGGCAGCTTCTTCTCCGTTCCCGCCGATTGCGGCAGTTCCGCGCCTATCTCTGCCTGTCGCAGCGACCCCAGCACTCTTTCAGCCGTTTGCGGTAGGCGCCCCTCCTCATATTTGGGAGCAGAGGGGGGCTTCTCTTACTTCGAGAGCTCCCTCTGCTCAGGCCTCTAGCTCCTCCCATCCTCTTGGTCAGGATTTTTCCCATCGGGGAACCACGCAATATGGGCCTGAGGCCTTCTTCGGATCTCTTGACTTCGATGCCGCTTTCTCCAACGCCATCCGACGGGCGCCGGTCCCAGAAGACTTCAAACCGCCACGCTTGGAAGTCTATAAGGGTACCACAGACCCTCGCGAGCACATCAGAGGGTTTGAGGCAGCCCTCCGTTACCGCCAAAGAGATGAGGCGACGAAGTGCCACCTCCTTGCCACCACGTTGAAAGGAGCTGCATTCATCTGGTTCATTAAGCTTCCTAAAGGCTCTATCAGCTCCTACGAGCACATGAAACAGGAACTAATCGCACGCTTCATAGGACGAATCCGCGTGGCTCTCTCTGATATGGTGCTAGCTAACATCCACCAGGGAGATACGGAGAGCCTACGAAGTTACACTAACCGTTTCTTCGCCGCCGCGGCAGAAATGGAGGACGTCAACCCCACCGTCGCCATACACAATTACCGCAGGGGGCTGATTAGTGGTGATCTATCCAAGTCTCTGCAGCTGGTGAAGCCCAAAAACTTTCCTGAGCTAATGGCAAGGGCTAGCCAGTTCATGCTCCTAGAAGACACAGGAAATGGCGCACCTGATATTTAACCCACTGGCTTAGTTCTCATTCCCTCCATCATGATTTTCTGGATGCTTCATCCTGTGATATTTTGGATTTCTTATTCCACTCATGGCATTACGAAATTCATTTCTGGAATTCGTATATTCGGCATCCTGATATTATGGAATTCATATTCTTATGTAATATTCATACTAAGGTATTATCTAAAGCACGACTAGCTTATCTTTTTCAAGCATTGTGCGACAGGTATGATTCTAACCTCAAACTCTCAAAACCATACCCGAGGTTTCCGCGCCTCATTCATGATGATTCATTATACTCACACTCCTACTTACGGTGATCACCAAGCCTAGTTGTGCCTGGCAGGCGGGGTTTCCTACAAACATCTGGAACCCTTCCGTAAGCCCATCTGGTCAGCGGAAGGTCTGAAGGCCTGCTCGTAACCTTAGGGCAGTCCCTGATATCGACTTACGATACAGGTCCCCCCTAAGCAGGGTGCCTTCGCTTCCCGCTAGGATATCTGCCATTCCAAGAGGGTCAGCCCTTGCCTCAAGTACAAACATCGTACAAGATGTTTCAGACGAACAAGTCCTTTTGGCATTGAGTCAGATAACTCCCCCTAGGCAGGATTTCCGCTACTACTATTACTACTTCTTTCCTGTGCAGGCACAAAGGAATATAATTATGAAACCCCCGAGGTCAGCCCATGCCTTGAGTACAAACATCGGACACGATGTTTTCAGACGCTCCAAGTCTTTTTGGCATTGGGTCAGATAATACCTCTTGGGCGGGATTTCTCCTATTATCATTGCTTTCTTATTATGCAGATTTGTGAAGTTCAAAATTCAAGTTGGGTATTCTATATGACTCAAAGACCTTTATTATTATCTAGTTATGAGGGGCTTTCTCACAGTCACAATCAGAATGTTTCAAATCTCATACAAAGATAAAAGGAGTATGCCACTAATCTCCTCATAACAGAGATGGCTCTGGACCTGCTCGTCTATCTTCAGGGTAAGTCCACTTATTCTGCTCTGTCATCTTTCTAACTTTGCTCTTTCCTCTTTCCTTGCAGGATTCATGGAAGTAAGAGTGCCAACAAGAGGGCACCACCCTGATTCTATCCGTGAAGACTTTAGGCAGCGCGTTCACCAGTGTCATGGTTCGCATGCCAGGACCCACATAAATGTTCGCGCCCCAGCATGCGGGGGGCTAATGTTGACATGTGGCTCCAGCGCTGCATCACAGCCATATACGTGGTGCTCCTTCATCTTGAACATCATGCTTCAACCTTTGAAGCTGTTAGCCTTCCAAATCTCACGAGTGAGGTTTCAGCCCTCCTAACCTCGTGGGTGAGGTTTGAACCCTCTAACCTCGTGAGTGAGGTTTCCGCCCCTCTACCCTCGTGGGTGAGGTTTGGGACCTCTAACCTCTACCCTCGTGGGTGAGGTTTGGGACCTCTAACCTCTACCCTCGTGGGTGAGATTTGGGACCTCTAACCTCTACCCTCGTGAGTGAGGTTTCGAGCCTCCCAAACCTCCTGCATGATTGATATTTTCAGCTCTCCCAGCTACATCAGGCATGATATTTCTCAGCCGTACCTATCACCATCAGCATGCTCTGGCGCACTGTTTCCAAAACAACATGCTTCCTCCAGTCACGCAAATCAAGGATTTGCATGCTTCAGTTATCACGAATCCCCAGAAGAAGTACCAATATTAAAAGATATCGTCCTTCCTTCTCAGCTGCAGGCCTCTCCGGTGGCAGGCAAGCGGCGCGGTTCCAGAGCCTGTCCATCACCTTTTCTCCGAAAAATTAGGATAAAGCTGCACCATCCCTGCCTACAAATACGAAGGGAGGAAGGAGAGGTCACAGGCTTCATCCACAAAGACCAGCCTTCTCCAAGACTAGGAAGAAGGAGAACTGGCCTCAAGAAGAGCAGAACTCCTCTATCACCTCTTGTAAAACAGGAGCTTGAGAATAAGAAAAGCTCTCTCTTTCTCCTTCTTTTTCTCTCTTCCTCTTGTAAGCTTTTTTAGCCTTCATGACTACCTTCATCCATTAGTGATACTTCTTCGCTGATCGTCCGGTGGACGTAGGGGATTTCCTCCCTGAACCACCTTAAATCTCTGTGTGTTTCTCTGGATGCTTTGAACTGGTTCTCTCCTCGAGTTTTCGTTAACAGGCTCACCCCCTAATTGCGCGCCGCCGTCTCCCGGAACTCTCTTTCTTTTGGTGTTTCCTGGGACCCCCACATCCTACGTCAACAATAATCTTAAAATTTAAATATTTAAATATATTTAAATATTTATAATTTATGCAAAAAAATCATATCATATTTTTAAACCCATCTAAGAAAATATTTTATTTACTTGAGTCGCTCGTTATTTTATGAGAAATTTAAATGCCATCCCTTCACATACACCCAAATGTCCCCCACTGTTATATGAGTAATTTTTTCTTAGGTGGAGACAAGGGTGCATTTTTTCTTCAAAAATATGGGTAAATTACATTGAATCCTTGATGTTTACAATCTGCTATATAAATCCATATTTTTTAAGAGTTTCTTGCTCTTTTCCCATCAAATAGTTTTTATTAACATCCCAGTGATTCATGTTACATGATCATAAAATTATGCCAACTAAAATAGTGAAAATAATAATTACACAATATATTTCTACATAAAACTCAAAAATCTTAAAAAAAATACAACACCATGTTCACCAACTTAGAATGCACTACAAAAAATTAATGCAAATATAAAACAATAAAACCTCAAGATATTTTTTTTAATAATAAGTTTTTAGAATTGTCTTTAACTTATGTCTCAGAGCATGTCTTGCTCTATAAATCCTTCGTATTATTTGTAAAATAATAATATAATTTTTTCATGATGATGCTTAGTATGAGAATTGCACATTTTAAGTTCTGTTTGGCAACTGGCTGAAAAAATGGCTTATTTTAGCCATAGCCAAAATCTTAAATTTATTTTAAAAAAAAATTAAAAATTATTTTATATCTCATCCTACACAAATTTCAACATTAAACAATCACTTTATTTCACATCCAATACAATTTTTAATGTAACTAACTCACTTTATTTCACATCATACATATTTTTCTAAAAATTTTCATAAAAATTTTCAAATCATCTTTTATTCCGCCAACCAAACAGAATCTTAGTTCACTTTATTCACTTCAGAAATACTTTATTATCTTAACCATTTTGATAAAGCGGTAGGTAAAAAGGCACTAGTAGTCGTGGCTTTCAGCTAAAGACAACCACTTTATTGAAATACTACTCCCGCATCATAATTGTTGACGTAGGATGTGGGGATCCCGAGAAACACCAAAGAGAGAGAGTTCCGGGAGACGGCGGCGCGCAAAGGGGTGAGCCTGTTGATGGAAGCTCAAGGGGAGAACCAGCTCAGAACATTCAGAAAAGCACACAGAGATTTAAGGTGGTTCAGAGAGGAAATCCCCTACGTCCATCGATCGATCAGCGAAGAAATCTCACTAATAAGAAAAAGGACAGCCCTGAAGCTTGGTACGATGTTCTCCTTTGAAGAGAAGAAGAAGTAGAAAATATAAGAAGAAGAAGAAGAAAAGGAGCTCCTCAGTTGGGGTCCTGATACAACGAGAGCCGTCTTTGAGGGAGAGAGAGAGAGAGAGAGCTTTTTCTTTCTCTTGGGTACCCGTCGTCCATCTTTTTTAGCTGGGAGTGTTCAGGGGTTTTTATAGCTGTGTGGCGTGCGCAGCTCCACCCTGGTTTTCCGGAGAAAAGGTGATGGGCAAGCTCTGCTCGCCGTTTATCTGTCACTGGGGAGGTCCGCAGCTGTACGAGGAGGATGACGGCTTTAAATGCTGGTACCTCCCTTTGGAAAGAGTGCCCGTACGGAGAGCGGCGGGGTTAGGTGAAGTTGATCGTGACAGGCGTTACCTCGTACTCTCGTGCCCGAGGTTACAAGGTTTAACCCTGGATCGTCGTGGACGATGTTTGACTAAGACCTCGTGCCCGATGTTTGACCTGGGTCAAGAGTCCTGCAAAACCTGAAGCTGAGTCAGCAAATTAAATCAATCAAGTACAAACCTGACAGGCGCCATGTGTTCGGCCAGGATGCAGCATAAGAACCACGTGTTAACATCAGCCCCCCGCATTGTCAGGGCGCGAATATTAATATGGGTCCTGGAATGCGAACCGTCGCGAAGGTGGACGCGCTGCCCAAGGCCTGCAAGGATAAGATGGGGGCGGAGCCTGCCGCTCCGTATTCTATCCTTCCTGTCTGTTGAGTTTCTGAAAGAGAGAGAGTGATCTCAAAGATGGCGGAGAGGAAATGGAAGATTGCGTCCGGCTTCTCTAAGAAAAGAGCCGGAGCACCAGTGACGGATGCTCCTCCGGAGAAGAAGATACCGGAGGCCGGTGCACCTCTGGAGGCAGGAACGCCTATGGCTAGGGTTTCTAATGCCCTGGTGCAGACGCTGGAATCTCTTCAGGGCCCGGCGAGTGCTGAAGCCGCAGCGGTGGTGGTGGTCTCTGATTCTCCAGTTAAGCCACCCCCGAAAGTTAAGGAGTTAAGGGAGGTGGTTTTGATGGGAGAAACAGCCAGTGGAGAGAAGCTGGCACCAGAGAAGATCATGCTCAAGGATGAAGAGTTTGAGCGGTTCCTTCTTGGTGTCGGGGGTTCTGATGAAGGTAAGGGGAAGCCATCTCTGGTTGTTGGTAGGCCTACTCCCCTAAGAGCCCCAACCCCTGCTCCTGAAGTTGCCCTAGTTTCCGGAGAATCGAGGGACCTATCGGGAAAAATGTTGATCCCGACGAGGGGTGAGTTCCTCCTTGCTGCCTCTGGAGGGTCCGAGGTGGAGAAGGTGATGAAGGAGAAAGGAGAGGCCCCCCCGGCTGTTCCCAGCATTATGCTTGGAGCTGGGGGGTCCTGGGGTGTGCTGGGAGACCGCCTGAGTGAGATTAGGCGGGTAGAGGAGAGAATCCTTGGGAATACCTCTGAGGTTCTGGAGGTGGTGAAGTCTCTGAAAGGTAAGAAGGATGTGGAAGCCCGCTGCCTCCGAGAGGTGAGGGAACTGGAGGGCGCTTTGTCTCAAGCTACAGAGCGCTCTCTGGCCGATCAGAGGGGGCAATTAGGGAAGATGTATCAAATGGAGGATAGGTTAGCTTCCCTAGCCCAGGCTAATGCGGAGTGGGCTAACAAAAGTGAGGTTGCGAGGGGGGAGTTTAATCACAATCTGGCAGGTGTGAGTCAGGCCCACTCCGCCCATGTAAAAGACCTCCAAAAAAGAATAAAGGATTTGGACGATGATAGGGAGGCTTTGAGGGAGGAGAGGAGGAGGTTGAGGGAGGAAGTGAATAAGGCCAGGGAGGCCTTGTCAGGGGCGAAAGAGGCGGCCTCCGAAGCCTGTCGTCGGGAGGAGCTGCTGAAATCCGAAGTCCACTCTCTGCGGGCCTTGGTGGAGAATAGCTCCGGTTGGCGGGGGCGACGCAT
The DNA here is from genome assembly GCA_019297695.1 of Apostasia ramifera. NCBI lineage: Eukaryota > Viridiplantae > Streptophyta > Magnoliopsida > Asparagales > Orchidaceae > Apostasia > Apostasia ramifera. Next base: position 91,656 of record JAEMOT010001960.1, on the reverse strand, counting down.
GGAGGACCTGGAAGAGGCGGTGAAGAGGGCGGTGAAGATTGTCAGTGCCTCGCCGGTGGGTCGCCATGCGCAGCATCAGGCTGCCTTTGACGCTCTTCTGCAGACATTGGTTGATGTAGGTACCTTGAACCAGGAGAATATCAGGGACCCAGCGGTGCTTTCCTTCTGTGGTCCTAAGGGGCCAGACAGGTTTTTCGATGCTGGGAGCTGTCCTCCCGAAGAGATCCCTCCCCCAAGGTCCTACGCAGGTTGGGAAAGTTGGCCTCCTCTGCGCGGTAACTCGGGGGAAAGCCCTGTGACTCCTCTGGAAGCCAGGTGGCTGGGCCGGCGCGATTCCTCTGGATGCCAGTAGGCGGAGCGTCAGCTGAGCCGGAGGTGATGGGTCTTCCCCCTCAACCAGCTCCTCAGCCTGACGGCGCAATCTCCCCTCCTTGCAGCACCGGAAGGATTTATTTTCCGGATGAACAACCTGCAGGCTGTTGAGTGAGAAGAAGAGGAGATCCTGGGGAGGAGCCCTGGTTAAGAGGTCTGAATTCATCAGGCCGAGTGTTTAAGTTCTGAAGCCTTGTTTTTCTTTTTTGTTTTTCCTGTACTCATGAGAGGAACATGTGAGGACAAAGAGAGAAATTGTATCAAATTCTATCATTTAATGAAATGCAATTTTCATTTTCAAGAACTTGTTTGTGGATGAATTCTTCTGTATGTCTCCTTTTCGTGTTCTGAATCACGAAGTTTTAGAAGAAAATACATGAATCCACAAGTAAAAGATAAAGAACTGCAAAAAGCAAAGAAAAATTCTAAGTAAAAGGTGGAATAGCTATCCCTTCGAACCCTCGTGCACGATATATGAATATCGAATACGAGAAAAAGAAATAACCATCCCTCGGACCCCCGTGCCCGATGATAGAAGCATCGAGCTCAAGGAAAAAGGAAGAAACGTCCTTCGAACCCCCGTGCACGATGGTAGAAGCATCGAGCACAAGAAAAAAGGAAGAAACGTCCTTCGAACCCCCGTGCACGATGGTAGAAGCATCGAGCACAAGGAAAAATGAAGAAACGTCCCTCGAACCCCCGTGCACGATGGTAGAAGCATCGAGCACAAGGAAAAAGGAAGAAACGTCCCTCGAACCCCCGTGCCCGATGATAGGAGCATCGAGCACAAGGAAAAAGGAAGAAACGTCCCTCGAACCCCCGTGCCCGATGATAGGAGCATCGAGCACAAGGAAAAAGGAAGAAACGTCCCTCGAACCCCCGTGCCCGATGATAGGAGCATCGAGCACAAGGAAAAAGGAAGAAACGTCCCTCGAACCCCTTTGCACGATGGTAGAAGCATCGAGCACAAGGAAAAAGGAAGAAACGTCCCTCGAACCCCCGTGCATGATGATAGGAGCATCGAGCACAAGGAAAAAGGAAGAAACGTCCTTCGAACCCCCGTGCACGATGGTAGGAGCATCGAGGACGGCAAAAAATGGCGGGATGGAGAGGGACGCTTCGTAAATCGTGCGTTGCCTCGATTCTCGGGATTTGTCAGAGGGAACGAGCGGTCTGATGATGCTCGCACGTTGGTCTAGGAGATTAGACGATTGGGAGGCGAAGAGGTTGCTTTCGTCCCCTATAAACGGCTCTGAGTGGGAGCTTCTCCTTCCTTCCAAAAACCCTAAGTCTCAGAGAGAAGAAGAAGAAAAAGAGTACCTGCATCACCTGCTCGAAAGAAGTAATCGAACAGATGGGAGGAAGGGAGATTGAGTGGGCCGGTCTGGCCGAGCAGTTCTGGAAAGATACCAACTACCAGGAGTCCCTCATGCTGGAACATGAGGTGCTCAACACAACCAAAGGGTTCAGGGGGAACCCTTGCTTGATGGTTATCCCGCCTACCGCCGACCTCCGGCCAAACAGTCCCCCTGAGGGGGCGGTGTGTGTGTACAGGGCCTAGGTAAAGTATGGCCTGATGATGCCGCCGCAGCCGGAGTTCAAAGAAGTTCTGAACTCCTTTCAACTTGTACCAGCCCAACTCTCCCCCAACGCCGTCGCCTACATATAAGCTTCTGCAAGCCAGGGGGATAGCATGGAGCTTGACATTGTTCAGGAATTTGTTCAGTTGGATGGCGGTGCCAGGGTATGGGGGGTGTTTGGCCTTGCGGTCGAGATCGAGGAAGGCGATGTTCTCGGGGGCTAGCAGTTCCCACTCAGACTGGAGGGATTTCTACTTCTTCGTAGGCGGGGATTTGGGGATCCCCCTGACGCCTGGAATTTGCCCCACCGAGTTCATCGGTGATGCCCTATGGATGGCAGGTATGTCTGTCCAGAAAAACCTGGAAGTTCTGAAAGGGCAAAGCTGGCCCCTAAAGGACTTCCTGAGGTTGGTGAAGACTGATGTGTCCCTGTATGCCAAGTCACAGGGATACACCATCTTCAAAGAGGTGGCCCCCCCTCCTGGGACACTTTTGGTGAGGAGGGCTAGAAAGGGCAGCCTCCTGCTACTCAACTCACCAAGCAGGTTGTTGAGGAGGCAGGGGGAGAAGAAGTGGAGGTCCCAGAGCCTGTCTGCGGCGGGATACCTATTAATGTGGTGTCCTCGCCGGATGACTCTAGGGATGACAGGAAGACTCTGGCCGAGGTGATGGAGGAAGCGGGTAAAGGGAAGGAACCTGCATCACTGGCCAGGCCTAAGGTAATCCCTAAAGGTGCTGCGGGGATTACCATAGAAGAAAAAGGGGGCAAATAGGGGATGGGCGAAAGTGGCCCTAGAAAAGAGACGGTGGAGGTCCCTTGCCCAGTGGTGGTTGCCGCTTCCCAGGCTCTGGTCCCCCTCGAAACCCTTGAAAAGAAAAGGGGGCCCTCCGAAGAGAACAGTCTGGAGCCCCCTCTGAAAAAGGGAAAGGGCGCTACGGAGGGGGAAACTGGTGGAGAGCGCGAGTGGGAGAAAAGCGTGGAGCCCCCATTCTGTCTCAACTTCACCGAAAAATTTGCTGGTGAGGGGTCGAGGATTGGCTTGAGAGCGACGAAGATGGAGAGGAGACTAACCGTTACCTCCGAGCAATCCTCGAACCTATTCAATCCCTTTCGAGGAGACTTGGGCCTGATTCTAGCGGGGGGATTGGCGACCAGAGCCATGGAGGAGACAGTTGAGAGGACCTCCATGACAGACCTCTTTGCTCAGATGACCAACAGGGTGGCCACGGTAAGGACTCACTCTAAACTTCCTGGCTATCTTTCGTAGATGCTGATTTATGCTTTTCTTGTAGGTGCTTGCCCGTTTGCCCCTGGTCTTGAATAGGGCCTTGAGGGTGGAGGAGCAGCTGATAGACCAGACTGGTCAACTGCACCGTCAGGAGGCGGAGATTGAAGCCCTGAAGGTCCAGCTCACAACGGAGTCTTCCCAACACAGCGCCCTCCAGGAGGAATTTACAGTTTACAAGTCTGCCATGGGGGCGCTGAAGGCGGACAACAAAGCTTTGCGGGAGAAGCTGGGCAAAGCCGATGGAGATAGGGAGGCTGCCGTTGCGAGCAGTTCCGCCGCGGCGGTAGAAGCCTACAAAACGAGCTTACCCTGTAGGAAGGAGCGGTTAGATGGGATCAGGCGGGCCTGGGAAGGATTGGCCTCTACCTTGATCCAAGAAGGCAGGGTTACTGCTGCCGATCTTGGAGAGGTGGATCCCTTTCCTTGCATGGCCGTAGATCCAATTTATAAGGAAGAAGGTTTCGACTTGACCGACGATACCATTCATCGGCTTTTTGACCTCTTGGATGGAGTCAGTGAAGGCTGACTTGTTCCTTATAAAATAATGTAATCCTTTTTGTAAATCTTTTGAAAGGCGAATAAAAAGGAAGTTTGTTTATCACATACCTGTTTATTCTGTTATGTATGTACATGTACCTTTTTATAAGATTTTGAGATATCCAAACTGCCCTTGAAAAACTTGTAATAGATCTGAACCTTGTAATATTGTGACAGGAAGGAAAAGCTTCTGATTATGATAATAAGAATTTTTTGAGCCGCATAGTAGTTGGCTTTAGTTTGGAACTTCCCGAAATTCACAGAAGAAGAGGAATGCTGTGATAGTCAGGGTGAATCCCGCCCAAAAGGAGTCCTTGACCAATGCCACAAAGACTTTGAGAGTCTTGACACATCGTGAACGATGTTTGTACTTATGGCAAGGGCTAACCTCGGGGATCCCCTTAATAGAACTTATAGATATTCCTTTGTAAACCTGCGCAGGAGAGAAGTAATAATAGTAGTGGAGATCCTGCCTGAAGGGAGTTTATCTGACCCAATGCCAAAAGGACTTGTTCGTCTGAAGCATCTTGTGCTATGTTCGTACTTGAGGCAAGGGCTGACCCTTTTGGAATGACAGTTATCCTAGTGGGAAGCGAAGGCACCCTGCTTAGGGGGGACCTGTATCTTGATTCGATATCAGGGACAGCCCTAAGGTTACGAGCAGGCCTTCAGACCTTTCGCTGGCCAGATGGGCTTATGGAAGGGTCCCAGATGTTTGTAGGAAACCCCGCCTGCCAGGCACTGCTAGGCTTGATGATCACCGTATTAATAAAGGTTAGTGAATACCATCGTGTGTGAGGTTTGAAATCTCGGGCACGATGATGTGAGGTTAAGTTGAGATCATACCTGAGCGACACTATAGTCGGAGTATACATATGTGTGTATATAAGGATTACTTGCCTTGAGTATGTCGGAAATATGAAACTTCCGAAATATAAAGAAATCCAGATTGAGAGTAAAGCCATGACTTGGCGTTTGAATCCTCTATAAAATGAATCCTTTAATTGAATCTGTACAAATGAAGAATACCAAGATGGACTGAAGCAAGGGTTTATGGGAAGAACTTCTTCAGGTCATCCCCACTCCAACTCCTGGGGATCTGAGTGCCCTCAGCAGTCATAAGATAGTAAGCATTGGGCCCAGCAACCTCGCGCACGATGTAAGGGCCTTCCCAATTTGGCTCAAGCTTGGGAACCCCTAAATTGCTGCCGGCGAGCAGTCGCCGCTTGAGAACTAAGTCGCCTTTGTTGAAGACTTTGGGGTTAACCCTCCGATTATAGTACCGCTCTATTCGTCGTTTGTGCTCTAGGCGCTTTATTGCAGCCAATTCTCTCCTTTGTTCCAGGAGGTCCAGGTCAATTCTTCGCGAATCATCATTCTCGTTCACTCAAGTTTGCAAGGCCTCGGGTTCGAAGTTGGCAGCAGCCTCTATTCTGGGGGAGAGGTGTTCCAGCTCAACTGGTATGACAGCGTCCATTCCAAATGAGAGGGAGAAGGGAGACTCTTGGGTAATCTCGGAGGGAGCTGTGTTGTAAGCCCAAAGAGCTCCTGGTAATTCTTCCGGCCAGCGGGCTTTCGCGCCGTCCAGGCGTTTCTTCAGAATATTCAAGATGTTTTTATTGGCAGCTTCTGCCTGGCCGTTGGTATGTGGGTGCCAGACAGAGGCATACTTGAGGCTGATCTGGTGCTCTCCGCAGAAATCATGGATTCTTTGGTTGGCGAAAGGAGTGCCATTATCTGTGATAATTACCATGGGTATGCCGTATCTGCAGACGATGTTGGCCCAGAGAAAATTTTCGACGTTTCGAGAGGTGGGTTGAGTAAGTGGTTTGGCCTCAATCCACTTCGTAAAGTAGTCGACTGCCACTAGAATCCACTTGTAGCCCTTCATGGCCGTGGGCATTGGGCCTAGAAAATCCAGCCCCCAAATGGCGAAGGGCCAAGATGAGTTGATAGGCTTGAGATATCCTGCGGGCTGCCTTTGCATGTCAGCGTAGTATTGGCACTGTGAGCACTTCTCCACGAATACCTGGGCGTCCTTGTGGATGTTGGGCCAGAAGAAATCCTGGCGCAGGATCCGCATGATCAGGCTCCTGCCGCGCGCATGTGTTCCACATTCTCCTCGATGTATTGCTTTCATTACTTTTGAAGCCTCTTCTGGCCTCAAACATTTGGTAAGAGGTCTAGCATAAGATCTTCTGTAAAGTTCTCCGTCGATGAGGGTATATTTGGCACAAGCAAGTTTTAATTTCTGCGCCTCTTGTCTGCTATCTGGCTGGATCCCGCTCTTTAGATAGTCCAGGATCCTGTCCATCCAGCAGGGCGATTGTCCTTCAGACGTGACCTCAGCGCATTCGAAACTAGGTCTTCCGAACACCTGAGTCCGGCGAAGGTCGGGGAGCCCTTCTTTAGTGAGCCGGTCTGCTACTTGATTCTCTTCGCGGGGTATGTGCGTTAGGGAGAAATCTTCAAACAGAGAAATCAAAGACCTGGCCAGTTGCAGATATTTCTTCAGAACCTCGTCCTTCGTCTCAAACGTCTGGTTTACCTGATTGACGACCAGCAGGGAATCGCTGAAAACTTGTATGCGCCTCACGGCCATGCTAAGTGCAAAGTTTAATCCTGCAATGAGGGCCTCATATTCTGCCTGGTTGTTTGTCACTTTGAACTGAAGCGTCACTGCCTGATGAAGTGTAGCCCCCATCGGGCTGGTTAGAAGGATTCCAGCTCCCTGGGATTGAGATTCGGACGCGCCATCAACATGAAGTGACCAGAGGTTTGTCAGAGATTTCACGGGTGGTGGTTCTGTCGTAGAGAACTCAGCGACGAAGTCGGCTAGGGCCTGAGCTTTGATAGCTGTTCGTGGGACAAACCTGATGTCGTACTTTCCCAGCTCGATGACCATTTGAGCAATCTTCCTGAAACCTCGGGAGTGTACAATATATTTAGGAGCGGCTGATCTGTGACAACATCAATAGTATGAGATTGAAAGTAGGGCCGCAGCTTCCTGGCAGTTGTGAGGAGGGCCAAAGCAAGCTTCTCCAGAGTGGGGTACCGGCTTTCGGTGTCCAGGAGTATGTGACTGGTATAAAAGATAGGGTGCTGAACCCCCTTCTCGCTGTCTAGGAGTACCGCTGAGACCGCAGTGTCCGACACTCCTAGGTAGAGAGATAGAATTGTACCTTCTTTTGGCGCCACCAACACCGGGGGCGAGGTTAGGTATTTCTTCAGTTCAATAAATGCAGCCTCACACCCGGTGTCCCAGAGTCCCTTCTTGTTGTTACGTAGACACCGGAAGAAAGGGGAACAACGGTCGCCGGCTTTCGAGATAAATCTGCCCAAGCTGTTGATCCGCCCTGCTAGCTTCTGGACCTCTTTCGCCGTCCTCAGGGAGGGCATGCTCAGAATGGCTGATATCTTATCGGGGTTGGCTTTTATCCCTCTGACGGAGACCAAGTATCCCAAGAATTTTCCTGACGCTGCGCCGAAGGTACATTTAGCAGGGTTGAGCTTAAGGTTGTACCTTCGGAGAGTGTCGAGTGTTTCCCGGAGGTCATCGAGGTGCTCTGCTAAACTTCTGCTTTTGACCAGGATGTCGTCTACGTAAGCTTCCAGGTTCCTCCCCCTCTGATTTTTAAAGACTTTATCGATCATGCGTTGATAGGTGGCACCAGCATTCTTGAGACCGAAAGGCATGACCTTATAGCAGTAAGTACCGTAGTCGGTGATAAAAGTCGTCTTTTTTTCATCGTCCTTGGCCATCCAGATCTGGTGATACCCGGAGAAGGCATCCAGAAAACTCATAATCTCGTACCCGACGGTTCGGTCTACCATCGTGTCGATACGAGGGAAGGGGTAGGTGTCTTTAGGGCAGGCTTGATTTAGAGACCTGAAGTCGACGCACATTCTCCATTTCCCAGTGGCCTTTTTTACCATCACAACGTTGGTTAACCATCGGGGGTATTGGGCTTCCCTGATGTAACCAGCTCCAAGCAACTTCGTAACTTCCTCCCTGATGGCCTCCTGCCTCTCCCCCACCATTACTCTCTTTTTTTGGGCGACAGGGGTGATGGCATGAGACACATTCAAGTGGTGCTCGCAGACAGCCCTATCCATGCCCGTAACATCTTCAGGAGACCATGCAAAGACATCAATATAGTCTGAAAGCAAGGCAGTAGCCTCTGCCCGCTGCTTTTCATTCAGAAAAGATAAAACATTTACAATTTTAGAAGAGCCTTCACCTCCTAAGGCCACGCTGATGCCCCCTTCCTGGGGTGTGACCGGTGGGGTTTCCCTGTGATCCATTTGATCGACTACAAGCTGCGCCGCTATCTGAAAGCAGTGGGTAGCTTGTGTTGCGTCTCCTCGGATGGTGACAACGCCGCTAGAGGTCGGAAACTTCGCGCACAGGTGGGGCGTGGAAATCACCATCCCGAAGGAGTTTAGAGTTGTCCTCCCTAGGATGGCGTTGTAGCCCGATTTAGCTCTGATGACTACGAAGTTGACCATGCTCATAGCGTGGCTGTTGTCAACACCGAAGGAGACGGGAAGAGTAATGAATCCAAGGGGTTGGACCCTTTCACCGGAGAAACCGAGTAAGGTAGTCCCAGCGTGGAGGAGGTTAGTCTCCTTGAGTCCCACCTGGAGGAAGGCAGATTCAAACAGGATGTCGGCGGCGCTCCCAGAGTCTAGGAGTACCCGCCGGACATCGAAATCAGCGATACGGGCAACGACCACGATTAGATCGTTATGCAAGTTGCCCTGCTGAGGGAGATCTTTACTGCAGAACGTAAGGGGGATGGCCGAGGCATGATGCTCGGAGATGCTGCCAACTTCTGCTTCTTGGCATTGAATGGTTGGGTCAATGCTGAAGATAGCATTGATAGTTCTGTGGGCAGGTGGATAAGGGCGCCCCTGCTGGCTAGGGCCTACAGGTGGTAGGGCTTTGGTAGGAGTTTCAGCAGTCTCGGGGGCTTTCCCTTTCTGGGTGGCAGCGAAAGTTGGAGCCATCTGCATGAACTCCTCAAGCTTGCCCTGATTCAGTAGTTTCTCGAGCAAGATTCTGAGGCCTCGACAGCGGTGAAGCCTGTGCCCATAGTTCTCGTGGAACTCGCAGTAGTCATTGGGGTCCACTCCAGGTGGCGGCGCTGGTTTAGGCCCAGTGGGCCGTATCCAACCCTGCTTGATGGCCGCCGCATAGACCTCGGGGAGTGGTCTAGATAGAAGAAGTTTCGGAGGTTGGGCATGTCGGGGCCTCCCCTCTTCTCGATCACGAGGTCTAGCCATCTGTGTCCTCATGATCGGGAGTTCGACACTCTGATATTTCCTTTTGCTCCTGTCCTGTCTCGCCCCAGAAACACCTGCGGGGGAGGATTCAGCATCCTCTAGGAGCATGAACTGACTGGCTCTGGCCACCAGCTCAGGATAACTCCGAGGTTTGGCCAGCTGTAGGGATTTGGACAAGTCCCCTACCTTGAGTCCTCTCCGGAAGTTATGCATGGCCACTGCAGGCTCTACATCTTCGGCTTCTGCTGCAGCGGCGAAGAAGCGGTTGGTGTAATCCCGGAGGCTCTCTCTCTCGCCTTGCTTGATGTTGGCGAGGACCATATCGGATACGACCATACCGGTCCGCCCTATGAAACGGGCGATCAACTCCCACTTTAGATGCTCGTAGGAGGAGATGTGACCTCGGGGCAGCTTGATGAACCAGCTGAATGCCGCCCCCTTCAGAGTATTAGCCAGGAGGTGACACCTTGTGGCCTCGTCTGGCTGACGATATCGGACAGCGGCTTCGAACCCCTGCACATGCTCACGGGGGTCTGTCACGCCTTTGTAAACCTCCAACCTGGGTGGCCGGAAGTCTTCTGGGATAGGAGCCAAATAGATGGCATCGGAAAAGGGAGCATTTCCGTCCATCGGCCCGAAGAAGAGATCAGGTCCGTGATAAGGAGCCTGAGCGCCAGGAAAGAGGGGGTCTCTCCCGGCCAGAAATGGAGGAAAAGCAGATGGGAGGAAAGTGGGCTGTGGTAGCGGACAAGGCGGAAGGGAGTTTTGATGAATCTCCTGGAAACGAAAAGGGCGTAGGGGTGGTCTGGAGGAACCAGAAGATTGGATGGAGAGTGGTGCGGCTGAGGGCGCCGGTGCAAGGACCTCAGCTACCGCGGGGATTGGAAGAAACGGAGCCGGGGCCGCTGCGGGTGGCAGAATCACCTCTGGAATCGCCGCAACCGGCGGAGGAGGAGCAGGGGCCGCCGCTACCGGCGGGCGGGGAACAGGGACCGCCGCTACCGGTGGGGGAGGAAGTACCGCACAGACCGGCTGAGTCTGCCTGAGGATGACGGCCTGCTGCACCGTAAGGCCGGTGACCATGTCAGTGAGGTTTGCGAGCATCCCCTGGAGCTCTGAGACACGGGTGCCTCTGGAAGAGGAAGCAGATCCGGCGCGTCGCCGGGAAGTGGAAGTTGAGGCCCCGTCGTTCGGCTCCCGGACAGAGGGTTCTCCCGCATGTAGACTGCGGGCAGCAGAGTTGGTTTTGCGCATTCTGGCCACCATCTTCCCTGAGTCTCAATGAAAGCACCAGAAGATGTTGACGTAGGATGTGGGGATCCCGAGAAACACCAAAGAGAGAGAGTTCCGGGAGACGGCGGCGCGCAAAGGGGTGAGCCTGTTGATGGAAGCTCAAGGGGAGAACCAGCTCAGAACATTCAGAAAAGCACACAGAGATTTAAGATGGTTCAGGGAGGAAATCCCCTACGTCCACCGATCGATCAGCGAAGAAATCTCACTAATAAGAAAAAGGACAGCCCTGAAGCTTAGTACAATGTTCTCCTTTGAAGAGAAGAAGAAGTAGAAAATATAAGAAGAAGAAGAAGAAAAGGAGCTCCTCAGTTGGGGTCCTGATACAACGAGAGCCGTCTTTTAGGGAGAGAGAGAGAGAGAGCTTTTTCTTTCTCTTGGGTACCCGTCGTCCATCTTTTTTAGCTGGGAGTGTTCAGGGGTTTTTATAGCTGTGTGGCGTGCGCAGCTCCACCCTGGTTTTCCGGAGAAAAGGTGATGGGCAAGCTCTGCTCGCCGTTTATCTGTCACTGGGGAGGTCCGCAGCTGTACGAGGAGGATGACGGCTTTAAATGCTGGTACCTCCCTTTGGAAAGAGTGCCCATACGGAGAGCGGCGGGGTTACGTGAAGTTGATCGTGACAGGCGTTACCTCGTACTCTCGTGCCCGAGGTTACGAGGTTTAACCCTGGATCGTCGTGGACGATGTTTGACTAAGACCTCGTGCCCGATGTTTGACCTGGGTCAAGAGTCCTGCAAAACCTGAAGCTGAGTCAGCAAATCAAATCAATCAAGTACAAACCTGACAGGCGCCACGTGTTCGGCCAGGATGCAGCGCAGGAACCACGTGTTAACAATAATAATACGTACATAATAATGAAGATGAAGGTTGGCTTAAAAGTATGAAACAAACTAACTATAAAGTAAGAACATACATATACACGAAGTAGATACTCGCTAAATTAGATGCCATATAGACAAGTTAAATAAATAAGCTTGACAAATAAATTTGTTTCGACTTTAACTAATACTTTGGTAGGATAACACAAAACTTTGACACACAAAATTAATATAAAGCACATAATTTTTTGTTAGCATGGATTGACCAAAGTCTCCATATCTTCCTATGAGCAATCTTTCGAAAATGATAGCATAGAAGTTTTTATGATAAATTGCATTCAGGCACTTGAGCTTAGGAAGGCATCGCAACTTAGTCGTTGCAAATTTGCAAAAATCATGATTTTGATCCTTAGGATTATAAAAATATTGCATTTTTGGTCATTCCCTTAAAATTTTATCTTTTTCACTAGCTTTTCCTAAGAAGTACTTCATGAGATAATTAGTAATTTAAATCATATATAAATATGATCCAACTCCCGCAACAAGAAGTTTTTTTTCTTTTTTGATGACAAATTCATTTTTTTAGTCTAATTAACGAGCAAATTGGTCAAGCCTGTGAATCACCTTAATCTTGTCGAATGTTTAAAAAAATATATCTACCGAAAGATTTGAGACGTGCTCTCAGAAGGAGAAGATGGGAGCTAATAATAAAGCAATCTACATCTAAAAAAAAAAAATCTTGATAGAATCTTTGGTGTGGATATTCTTCCTGTGCAGATCATGTTTACTTATGATCATAATTATCAAAATTTAATTTTACATTTTACACAAAAAAAAATCTCTCTCATATTTTATTGAAGAGTTTATCAAGGGGATTCTTCTGGCCTTCAAATTATTTTTTGTGCTTATACAATATAAAATTCAGTATTATGCATCCAAATGAGACTTTATCTTGGTTATGGTTTGAGATATTTAAATAAAAGATTGGAATACTGCTTGTTTATTTGATTTTAACTACATATATCATATCATTTTACTTATAAAATATACTATTAAAATTTAATTATATTTTATATTACATATATTTATACTTAACAATAAAAAGTTAATATTATTTCATATTTCACTTACATAATAAAATAATAACAAATATTCTAATATAATAATTAAATTTATTTCAATCATACATAATTTTTAATAAAAATATTTCTATTCAAATTTAATTTTAATAAAATTAAAATTAATTTTTGTAAATAAACATACCGCTGTAATAAAATCAACAATAATATATGATGCTGAGCGCTGAGCTATAAAGAGAAAACATATAAATAAAAATGTAGAAGCTAAGGTGAATGTGTGGATATACACGAAAGAATCGAATGACAAATGAGTATATTTGCGAGAAAGTTGGAGTTGCACCTACTAAAGATAAAATTAGAGAAAGCCGACTTAGATGATTTAGATTGTAAATCGTAGGCCGTTTAAAGATCCAGTTAGAAAAATTAAATTATTAAATTTTTTTCATGTATGAAGAGAAAGAGAAAATCAAAAAAGACATGGTAATAAAGTATTATATGTGATCTTATTAATTTAGACCTATATAAGAATTTGTTAATTAATAAAATATAATAAAAATAAATAATTTATATAGTTAATCTCATTGGGATTAAGTTTTAATTGTTGTTACTGTTTTTATTGTAGGATTCAATTTTTTTTTTATGAAAAGGGTTTATTTATTGGGATTCATTAATTATTATTTTAAAAACATCTGATCTGAAATATAATTAATTATTATATTTATATAAAATGCAAAATAATATTTATTTTTATTAATGTAATATATAATTAAATTTTAATATCAAAATTTATGTTAAATATGAATAATTAAATTAATTACATAAAATTAATTTGTTAAACTTTAACCTTGCCAATATGATTTTAACCTGATTAAGTCATTAAATGGGCTAAACAAAAACCCTGTTATGAAAATAATATGTATGTTACTGATATAAATTATTATTTTTAATTTTCAACAAATATACAAATCTTTTTTTTTACTGATACAAGCATATGATACAATAAAAGAATAAAAACAGGACTAATATATAATGCAGAGAACTACAGTGTACTCCTATGAAAGACAAAAAAAGAATTTAAAAAATGTACAATCAGAAAAATACATAAATAAAACTTAATTTAAAGAAATCCTTTTACGATCGCGTTCAAGTTAAGCGAAAGAGAATTTCACTAGTTAAAAAAAGAGTTCACTCTAAAATAATTACAATAATTTTTACGAGATAAATTCTAAAAAAGCCTTGAAGACTCTTTTATATCTTACTGGAACGAGCACTTGAGGTGGTTGAAGTCCCCATTTAAGTTAGCACATTCGAGAGTTCCTAATACATTATGATAAACATTTTCGCTTTGTCGAAAAGGGGAAATGATTATTTATAAGTAATTATACTTTTTCAGATGTAAAAGAGTTGCTATAAGAGAAAAAATTATTATGTGCGAATTTTAGCACCTAATGGAAATGCACTACATTGGATGCATGTGGGCTTTATCACACGTATGGCAGGTGTCTATTAGACGCAGAATGGTGCGCTATTTGAATTCATTAATTTTTCTATGAGAAGGGAGAGGAGAGGGGGGAGAGAGAGAGAGACAGATGAATGTTAATATTGAGGAATAAAATTATCTGCATTAAAAGATTAAAAAGTTATAAGATTTCATATAAAAGATTATAAAAATACGATAAGTTAAATCTTTAAAGGCCCAGGGATAATTTTTTCAGAAAAATTGATCATTTCAAACTCAACACTTGTTTTAGCAACCATTTTGAAGATAATCTCGTGGATTAAAAAATAAACTTTTTTTCTTTGCTGGACTAAATAATAAAATGCAATGCCATTTACAAAATAATTCTCATATTTTGGACTTAATAATAAATTATAATACCAATTGTGCATAGTTCTCTGTTATTTTAATATTTAATATGCCTGATGAATTATTGGTGGAAATTGCTTGACTTTTCAGGACTAGATAAAAATGTATTTGGACTTACTTGAGAAGTGGGATTATTTAACCAACAAAAGTCCAAAGTTTGGTACTTTATTATAATTTGCATGTAATTTTCAACACGTATGCAAAATAGCTGTTTGAATGAATAATATTTTCATTTAATTTGCAAAATTATATCAGGGTAATCTCACGTGATTATTTTATAAAACTTGATGTTACGTGATAGGAGCTGTATGTGCGCATTTGGATAGTTTATGAGCAAATGATATTTTCGATTTTGAGCATCGATTATCATTAAGATTTTTATTACGAACTTAATAGTATGCTTTGCACGGCTTTGATAAATAAAACTATCATGTGAACTTGTGGCTGTATTGGAGCCTCACAAAGCTCATCGTCGGTTGTCCTTGCTCGAAATCACATTCACGGTGTCGTGTGGATTGGTTGTTCAATTTTGATGACTCTCGTTCCTGTAAGCATTGCCTTCTCGCCTGAACTGTTAGAAGATTAGGATTTTAGAATGAAAGGAGAAGAGACGTGACCAGTTTGAAGAAAAGAAAAAACTTAAATGTGGGAAAAGTTCCCACCTTTTTATCTTTGGTTCGTCTTCACGTAGCCATCTGACAGTCTGTCGTTCCGCCCATCCATCTCCTCTTCTTGCATAGCTAGTCGATCGTCCATCTCTCTCTCTTAAACACCTCTTGTAACAGCTAGCCAAGCGCTTTATCTCTGTGCCTCTCCATCTTTCAACCCCACACAAAAACCTTACGGAAACCGTGACCGAGAAAAAACAAATAGAAATAAAACAGGAAATACAAGCAATGTAAGGAACCGTGATTTCTCTTTCGGAAAAAACTCCTAGTGTTATGGAAGAATAAATAAGAAATGGTGCATGAGAAACTCGGAATATTTTATCTCAAATTTTTGTAATCTTGATCAATCACGAAAGTATCTCTTCTCATCCCACCATCGCCAAATCATTGATCGGTTAGATGCAAAAATAAAAAAATTAAATTTATTCAAAATCTATATAATACACAAAATAGAATATTTCATGTTCCTTCATACGTCGTCTTCTACAGTATTAGCATGAAGACGGTCTCTTCGAGTTTTCGAATAAATAAATTGAATTCATCAAGTTTAATTAGCTTTAACTTTTAATTTACGTATTGATGACCAATACGTAAGGATTGAAAACTTTGGCCTTGTTCAAGTAAAATTTCTCCAAAATTTTCTGCTTTTTTTCTTCTGATAATTTTAATATAGTTGTTGCTTTTAAGAAAGAATGACTTCCAAATTATAGAGAGTTGACATATACTGTTTCTCACAAATTTCATAACATTAAAACTCATTAAATTAATATGAATATAATATTTCAGATCTTATGAATAAAGAAAAGCATCCAAATGGGTTAAGAAAGAAATGATTATTTAAAATTTGATATGAATTAAGGACTAATACTTTTATATTAATACATTAATTTATTATTAATCATCTAATATGAAATAATTATCATGTGTTTCTCAATAATCTCTCAGATCAATTTATAATAATTTCACTCCCCACCTCACGACTATAACCAATTAAGTACATACTATTAAAGACCGCTCATTTATGATAGAGACAATAAAAACTCGTGAGAGCTCAACACGCATCACCACTTAATCACGGCTAAACTATCAACTCTGATACTATTTATTAAAAAATTATATCTCGAAAAAATAAGTTAAAGCTAACATGTACGTAAGAGGTGGACATTATTAAATAGCTAATAATTCTATAATAACACATATAAAGTTATAAATCACAGCTAAACTATCAATTCTGATACTATTTATTAAAAAATTATATCTCGAAAAAATAAGTTGAAGCTAACACGTGCGCAAGAGGGACATTATTAAATAGCTAACAATTCTATAATAACACATAAAGTTATAAATCATCGAATATGTAATAATTCTCTACTATATTTTTTCAAAAAAAGATGATGATTATTTTAGTCTTTGAAATTTATAGGTAATATCAAATAAATTTATGATTTCAA
This sequence comes from Apostasia ramifera, assembly GCA_019297695.1. NCBI lineage: Eukaryota > Viridiplantae > Streptophyta > Magnoliopsida > Asparagales > Orchidaceae > Apostasia > Apostasia ramifera. The sequence continues at coordinate 75,419 of JAEMOT010001960.1, read as the reverse complement.
AAATCTTTCACTGAGATCACTGAGATTGAGATTTAGGCCCTTTTTGTTTAATTTATTTTTAAATTCTTTTAAATGAAATTTATACTTAAATTAATTATTTAAATATAAAATTACAAAAATACTCACACTCTTCAACCTATCATACCGCGAACAACATCACAACCAGCCACTACGGCATGAGTAGCCACCCAAGATAGTCACGCCCAAGCCATCGCGTGCCTGCCTTGCCTTCGCACACAAGGGCCGCCAGATGCACCCACAGGAGTGCTGCGGTAGTCGTGACGTTAGCACTACCTTTGCTTGCAATATTCAGGAAAAGAAGGGTATTTATATTATTTTATATTTAATATTTAATTTAAATATAAATTTTTCAAAAGATAAATAAAATGTTTAATTAAGGAAAAAAACATAATTAAAATATTAATTACAATCTCTAAAACTTTATTCAGGAGTTTTGGAAATTACAAATCTATTTAATATTACTAAAAACAATTTCTGCTCTGTATGCCAAGAACCCTGATATGTTTGTTTTTTTCAATGAACAATCCTAGCTTTTGATTACAGGTTATTGGGCTTGAGCCCAGGCCCATTTTTAAATCTGTTGGACTTATTCAGTATTATATTGAAATCTTATTTTATAGGATTTTTGTTAGCTGTCTATAGAAAGCCACCTTATCATCGCCGTAATCAGTGCAATCTTAGCTTATGACAAAAGTCGATGATTATTTTAATAAATATTTTAAAAATTATGAATTAAATTCGAGCAATTTAAGTCTAGCATAAAATTAAAAATTTTAAATTTAAACTATATCAAAACAAAATTAATTCGCGCCAACTCAACTCTAATTTTTAATTCCAACTTAACTTGAAATTAGATTTGATTCACCTCAAAATACATCTTAAATTTCAATTTTTTAAAATTCAAAAATATAAATTAACATTAATATTTTTTAATATTATAAAAGCTGTTAATATTTTTTATTAATTATTTATAATAATTAATCTATTATTTTAAAATCAAGTTGAGAGTTTTTAAAACAGTAACTATGAAATTTTTTTCCTCGTAATATGGGACAAAAGTGTTTTTAATTCTAATAAAAAAATCATAGAAACCAAAATTTATTCATTCAAATAACATTTAATCTTTTTTATAAAGAAATATTAAAGTCACTCTTCTTGGCTTCTATTAAACAGAAGTCGCCCGCTTCTCAGGCGACTTCATTAATACAGAGCGGCAAGTGACTTCTGTATCTCAGAAGTTGTCCGAGCTGTTTAACGGTAAACACTCGAGTTGTTACCTATTTTTAAAAATCATCCCGTGCAGGCGCGCCTGGAGGTCGCCAAGGCTACACACAGCAACACCGACGACAACGGTGTAGTGCTTAGTTAAGAGATGAGTACAGATATTTTTATCATTTTATATTTAAAAAATTTAATTTAATAATAAAATTTAGTAATTATATTTATGTTATTAAAATTTAATTATTTTATATATTTAATATTCAAATTTTTAATGTTATATATTCACTACTAAAATTATATAAAAATTAAATCTCATTTATGATTTTATTATATATATGTCACAATTTTGTGACATAAAATGTAATTGTTATATAATTTTAATTATTAATATATAATATTAAAGATTTGAGTAGCAAATATGTAAAATAATTAGATTTTAGTGATATATATATAATTATCTCATAATTTTATTAAAATTTATAAAAAATATCTCATAGATAGATCTTTGAAATTATGAACCGAATTAATGTTATGCTAACTTAAAAGACATAGTTGATATTTAGCTAAAATAATGGTAAAAATGGTCGGTTGTACCTTATATACAAGGGTGACAATTTACATCCATACTCGATTAACCTACCCCAATTTACCCCGAATAGGACAAACATAGGTTCTCAAATTATTTCTGTGACTTGCGACCTGCCCTACTTCATTAAGAACAAGAAAAGTTCGAGTATGAATCAAATATACTTACCCCGCTCTATACCTGACCTATCAAGTATTAGATTCGCAAATCTCACGAATCGCGCTTAGAGCAGCGAAGCTGGTCGGGGACACGGAAAAACGCAGTCGTCGTAGAGCTTGCAGAATCTTCTTTGTTGCCGCTCGCTGCTTCACCACTGGCGTGCTTGATGTAGCGCCAGATCACCAGCACCGATGACTTCATTATAATCTACACCTCGAGCGTAGATTATAACAATATATTTACTTGTACATAGTTATCTTTATTTCGGCATTTATTCAAGTTGTTTGGAGTCGCACATTATGTTTATTTCGGTGGGAATGCCCACTTTGATGTCATGTATATATAGTGGGTCAGTCTGAGTCGTAAGTATGGGTTGGATTAAGTTGGGTTCGAGATTACTTCATCTTGAATCAATTTGATTCAAGATAGGGCAAGATTGGGGCTTTTCATGAGGCAATTGGAGAATGGGGACTTGGCTGTAATTTCACCTTCAATTAAATTACAGCCAGCCCTAAATTTGGATCGGGCACCTGTTTCTCTGCCGATGCTGCGCCACGCCTGCTGCGCCCGTTTCGCCGACCGAGAAGAAGGCCGCGCCCGCTTCGCCGAGCCCGAAAGGTGGCCACGCCCGCTTCGCCGACGCGTCAGATCGTGGCCGCGCCCGCTTCGCCGAGCCCGACGGTGGCCGTGTTTCGCTCGGGTGCTCTGCTTCGCCCGGTCGTGTCCACGTCCAACCGATCCCACGGTTTCCTCGGCACGTTGGCCACGTCGTCGCGCTTGTACGCCAACTTCCACTCCCTATTCCTCTTCTATAAAAGGGAAGCTCAGAGCGAGAGCAAGGGGATGATGCTGTTGATGATTTCTACCTGATTTCGAGTGGAGAGTTTACTCCTTTAGCTGTGAATCTGCAGAGGGGCTGCAGGTTTCCCTGGTTTTTTGATCTTCGAGCGAATCTGCGCAGGTGGCGTCGATTCGGACCGGGAACGCAGAGGGGCTGCAGGTTTCCCTTGGTTTTTCTGTTCTGGTTTTGGGTTCAGTTATTTTTTCCCTTTGCCTTGGGTTTGATTTCATGTTTATGTTAGCTCTGTTCTCATTTTGTCTCAAATTCAAACTCTATTGTGCTCCGTTGAATTTGCTATTCCACTCAGCTGCCATCATTAGATTTTTGGATTTGAATGTTCAGTTGGCTCTGAGATTAAATCATGATTAATTCTGGTTTTCTGCTTGAAATGTGATCTGCCACTATGTTAAGTTAGGTTTGCATACAACTTGATTTCCATGGCAATATCCTACTGCTAAATTCATTCTGTGTGTTTAGTTTGCTGGAATAAATTTAGATATATTGTAAACTCTTTGATTCCCAAAATTAAGAAGTTAAGTTAATGTTTGGTAGTTACTCTTTATTATTTTGATAATTTCTTATTTTTATTTGCTTGTGTTTCTCTGAGACTGCTTGGAGCATTTTAATTTCTTTTAGAAAATCTATTAAAAATTTATGTGGATATGTGATTGTGGCTAATTAGTATAATTTATTTTGACTTAGTTTAATCTTCTCTCCATTTGCATTTAGTCATTTAAATAAATATATATAAGTCTAGGCACTAATTTAATATTGGTAGCGTTAGGTTCGGCTTAAACCGATCCCCGCGCTGCATCAGTGCTGCTCGCCGCTGTCGCACGAGCTTCTGCCGGTCACTATCGTCTCAGATATATGATTTACACTGCAGCTCGCATCGCCGCTCGCCGTTGCCAGTCCATTGCTTTGATGCTACAGCACCGATGTTGCTGCGGTCGCGTCGCTGCCGGCTTTGCTTGCGATGATAGGCGGGATAGGGTGGGTTTGAATTTTATAAAAGTATTTTTGGGGTGAAGCAGAGTGAAAATAGGTACGGGTACGGGTATGGGTATGGTTATGGGTATGAAATTATATATAGTGGTGCGGGTTTGGGTATTGTCCCTGTTGCCATCCCTACTTGCATAAAACCACCATGCCGGTCCGCTAAACCTCAGTCGCTGTAAACCCTAGCCGCCAAACTCCGTCATCAAAGGTACAGTGATCTCAGATTTTCTTCCTTGTCTTCCAATTTAAAGTTCTTTCGCTCAATCAAAGAGATTGAGGAGATCTACATGTGTGTTTCTTGATTTTTTTTTTCTGGTTTTCTCCCTCTTAAGATCGCTATCCCTTTCTTGATGCGATAAAAGAGATGAGAAGCACATATCGAAGGCTTGCAGGAACTCAAGCAAATCCTCCTGCTGAGCTCAAAGAATGTGCAACATTCAAATCGTCTGTATTATCAAAGACCTCCAATCAGTTTCAATCTGTTTGAGGTCAACAAGGATGACGGAAATATCTATTTTTTGTCTTCCCATGAATCGCTGATTCTTCTCTTCCATTGCAGAGGATGGCGAACCCCAAAGTCTTCTTCGACATTCTGATCGGGAAGGCGAAAGCAGGAAGGATCGTGATGGAGCTATTTGCCGACGTCGTCCCCAAAACGGCCGAGAACTTCCGCTGTCTCTGCACGGGAGAGAAGGGGATCGGGCGATCGGGGAACCCGTTGCACTACAAAGGATCCGCGTTCCACCGCATCATCCCCGACTTCATGTGCCAAGGCGGGGACTTTACCAGGGGAAACGGCACCGGCGGCGAATCCATATACGGGGAGAGATTCGAGGACGAGAACTTCAAGAAGAAGCACACCGGACCGGGGGTGCTCTCCATGGCGAACGCCGGACCAGGTACGAACGGCTCGCAGTTCTTTATCTGCACCGCGAAGACTGCATGGCTGGATGGGAAGCACGTGGTCTTTGGCAGAGTTGTTGATGGGTACAGTGTTGTCAAGGCGATGGAGAAGGAGGGATCGCCCACGGGGAAGACATTTTCGCCGGTGGTGATTGAAGATTGTGGACAGATCAAGGAGAATTAAACACGAACATGAAGAAATGCGGTAAAACTGTAATTTGGGACTTGTTTGCTTGTATGTTGTAGTTGTTTCAAATTTGAAAATTATTGAGAGATTTCGATTTTAAATTTAGATTAATAAATAAGATTGATCTGTTATTTTCTGAAAGAAATGTAGAGATTGTTTTTGGGAAATTTAAGTGCTGTAAATGAATCATGATTTTAAGAGTTGTTCGTTTATGCTTATTCGTTAAAGGGTGTGAATATATGAGGCTCGTTTATAAAAATTGTGAATGTAATAGTTTTTTTTTTTTTTAATAGTAAGTGAACGTAATAGTTAGAAGTTGCATTTTTACACCCAATTCATGATGAGAAATTATTAGGCCTGTGATGTGCAACACCTCATATTTTTTGTGGCTGCATAGCTATTAGAAGCCCATGCATGCCTGTATGAGCAGATAGCCTGCAATGAGTTTTTTTTTCGTCTATCACCCAAGAAATCTGTTAGGAGTCTTTGCTCCCTGCCTTTCTTAGATTGGGTTGTTACAGGTCACTCCTCACTCTCTTCGATTTCGAGGATTACAAGCGTTTGTGACTATGGTGCCGAAGGGGAAATCGACAGCATTGTGTCTCTTCAACAATGGTTCTTGACTAGAGGGAGGGAAGGGGTAAGCATAGTCTTTTTGAAGGTGGTGCTTGGGGGCAAACCAATGCTGCTGTCTCTATGGCAGTAGTTTCCAATAGCGAACTTATGATTTCAAATGACAGAGGGAGGGAACAACAGTGGTTCTTGGGGGTGAACCAATGACATTCTCTTCAACAGTAGTGCTCAGAGAGAGGGAGGGAGGGAGGGGCTTGACTGTGAATTGATAGTTGTTTCTTTTGATGGTGGTCATCGTGGGCGAACCATCAAGAGATATGAAGGGATGGTGGAACGATGGAGGGAAGGATGGAGGGAAGGATGGAGGGAATGAGGGGAGGGATGGAGATTTTGTTTATTGTCTTTTTGAAGATCCCAAGGGCATACTGATGATGTCGAGAAAGGGGAGTGGGAGAGAGATTTTACTGACTTTAGTGTCTTTTTTATTGTCCATAGTGGCATATTGACAATGTTGTGTGACGTGTGTCTCTTTGATGGTGGTGCCCTTGAGCGAGATTTTTTTAGGTTTATTTTCTCTTTGATGGTAGTGCTTGTGCGGTTGTGCCTATTGATGAACCAATGGTGTCTTCTCTAAATTTATTTAAAATTCAATGCCCCTTTTGACAGTGGCTTTTTGGGGCGGGGGAATCGACAACTTCAAAGGAGATTTGCCAAATTCACTGTTTCTTCGACGGTGGTGCTCGAGGGCGAACCGATGGCTTGGAGAGAGAAATTTTGTTATGTCTCTTTGACGATGGTTCCGAGATGCGGATTGATGATGCGGAGAGAAATTAAGTTCATTTAATTTTTTGTTGTGAGTGATCATGCTTGGAGTAGTTGTCAAAAAACTTTTTGACAAAATTTTGAACACATGTACATGTATGAGAATTTGAAGATTATATACAAATATTTTGTTTGATTGTGTGTAGAACTTCTTGAAATCATCTTCCTCCAAGTCCTTGGGATGATGGTTCCATCCCACCGCATCAGTTTGTAGGTGTTGGGGCCAATAATCTCCTTGGTAGATGAACTCTTCTAATTTAACTCCAGCTTACCCAGATCCATATCTCTTCCTGCTTACGTTCCTGATCTTGAGGGCCAACTTGCTTTGGTGGAATTGTCTTTTCCAGGCATTCTTCCTCTGGTTTTTGGTGACCCTCCTTTTATGCACCCGCTTTCTTGACTTCTTGGAGAAAGTCAGGTGACCTACACTTTATGCTGACTCGGTTTGTAGTTCTGAGGAAGTGCCGAAGTTCTGTGGACCTTGCACTGGTTGTCGTGGGGAAATCCCCACAGCCACGGATAGCGACTTTCTTACGGAAGACTTGTAAACACTTGATTCCAACGTTTGCTTGGCTATAATGAACATTTAATACGTTAGAAAAATAACATGAAGTCCCAAAACTAGCTGTTGAGGGGATGATATAATGTACGATCCCCTCAATTAGTGAAATGTGTGCTGAACTGTTGGACTTTGAATCGTTAAACACTTTCTTCTTAACTAAAATTCCATTGGGACTCAATTGAGCATATGCCATTCAAATCAGTTGCTAATGAATTCTTTGAAGAATCTATGAAGCAATTTTCTTTTATCTGTTCCATTCAGTAAGCAAGTTCAATAATCTCCTTGTTCAAAGCTCAAGCAGTAATTAGGTAACTTGGCACATTTTGCACATTGATCTTCACCTCCCCTCCATGACAAGCTAATCCACTTCTGCTGTGAATTAACTTCTACAACATAAACAGAAACTAAATCCAACATGAAGTAGACATATCTCTGTAATTAGGGAGCAGCAGTAGAAGCATTAAATCTGTTCCAGGAGTGAATTAACATACAATCAAAAGGAAAACCACTCTTTTCTCGAGACAAAGGATTCGAGTGTAATGCTTTAAAAAAAAATCTAGTCTCATGACCATTGATCTTCGGGAACCTATAAAAAAAAAAAAAGTATTTGGTTCATTATTAATTTAATGTTATATCATGTTATTTTAGAGTAAATAACTGTTTGATTTGATGCAGTTTGAAATAAGTGATTGTATTAAATTATTTAAATATTTTTAAAATCTACTATATTTTCCTTACAATTAACGAAAAAAAAATGAAAGAAAAAGAAGATAAAATTACTGATCCACAAAAGTAACTCTTATTCGCCAACTGTTGATGGAGATTCCTATAAAAAAAATGTTGATGGAAATTAGTAAGAGAATTTGTACGAGAAAGATCTAATCTGATGCATTAGCCTTGCTGTAAGAAATAAATAAATTTTATTAAAATTAAACCGTACAAACAAACAGACGCACTATGTCTTAAAATAAATTAACCCAAAATAAAATAGGGATGAAAAATACTGTATAGTACATAATACATTACTTTAAACAAAAAGAAAATCAAGGTTCATAAACATGTCACAAACATTAAAATTACCTATTGACATACAATCACCTCCTAAATTAAAAATTTACGTATTACAAACGTAAACAAGTTAGATATTACATTTCTAAAATTTTATGTGAAATTAATATTAATATGTAAATACTCACGTTTTGGCATGTTGTAATCACCCAAGCAAATAGGGCTGTAACCGAGTTAAGTTCAAACTAGCTAGTGCTGTCTTGAGCTCAAAATCTTCGAGTATAGCTGAACTTGAACTCGACTCGAAGTCATTTATTTCAAATTAGCTCAAGAAGGATCACGTTTGCAACCCCACGAACAAAATACACTAATTTTAATCAACCTTGGGTTGTCGGTTGAATGGATGAAATTGATTACATGGACCATAAGCTTGTGCATTATTAACAATATAGACACTAAAAAAAAGTCCAAACACTTTGGGCCTGTTTGTTTATAAAATTTAAATTTAATAACATTAAAATTAAATTTAAATAGAGATATTTTTTTATTAAAAGTTATAAATGATATGAAATAAAGTTAGTTATTATATTAGGATATGTGATGAATGCGATATAAAGTTAGTTATTATTTTAATAATATGTGTAAGATGTAAAATAAAATTATTTTTTAATATTAAATTTTATGTGTGATGTGATATACTTATTTAAAATTAAATCAGATGAATTTTGAACTACCAAACAAACAGGGGCTTAGTAATTAAAATAACTTGTCAAGTTCTCTTTCAGTACCGAACTCGAAAGAACATTAACCACACAATTTACTTGATAGCTTGAGGCTTTCAATTTGAAAAATATTCATACCTAAAGAGAACAAATTTATTTTATCTTTAACTAAGTAGTATACCAGGATAATCAAAATTACATGTGCACATCAGACATTTTCGCTCATCTTCACATATATTTTGCAACTGCATCTAAATTTCATCGACATGCATGGAACGCAAGATTATTTATACCTGCAACGTTTGACTCTGATGCATCAAAACATGTTGACGGAGAGAGACGGGGCCCCAAGAATTAGCGACACACAACATTTCCAGCTCAGAATGCTGGCGCGAAGGAGCCAAGAATTATCCAAAAAAAATAGACAAAGATATTAGGTGATTTAGGGATAGCTTCCCTTATGTCCACCGGAAAGTCAGAAAAAAAAAAATTCACAAATGCTCAAGGAGGTTTGGTTAGAGGACCAATACAAGAAGACGTAGAATAAGAAGAATATAAGTTTCGTCCTTGATGATTCTCTGCCTCTGGAGCTCTAACCAAAATTATTTATAGATGAACTATAGTGGAGTTCAGTTGGTTTTTCGGGCTGGAATATTATAACTGTCGGCTTGATTCTATACTGTCGACCCCACACTTGCCGGCTCTAGGAGGACCCTTGATAGTGGCAAGAGAACGCAGATTCTTGATCTGTGTAATTGGCGGGAGCCGAAAGACTTGCTACTGGTGATCGAGAATCTACAACTTAGTAAAAATCGTGCTGACATGATAGTCTCCATTAGGCTGAGACAGCGACAGCTGTAGATGATTGAGTATCATGGCGGATATTATAGGAACTGTGGATGGTCAAATATCATGGCTGATAGTTGATATTTCTGCAAAAAGTAAAACATAATTAGTCAAACATGGTAGCCGATGAACGAAACATCGTGCACGATGAAAAAGACAGTTTAAAAGCCTTTAGATGCCACATATACAACTAAGATTCAACATTAAATTCAGGTGTTAATAAAACACAAGGCGTTGAATCTTACCAAATTACATTAGACATATTTGTGCTCACCAATCTCAACAACACTCTTCCAATGGACCTTTAACTTGGCTCTTTCACGCTCAAAACACCATACCCTACATACCCTCAAATTTCCTAAGATCTAAGTTCAAAAATAAGAGAAATTAAGATATTAAATTATAATTTTTGTAAGAAAATAAGATTTTAAAAATTAGGAATTCACATCAAGACTAATAGGAGACCGTATGAGAAATAAGGATTTAAAACTAAGACTAAGAAAAATTAGAAAATTAAAGTATAATTTTTATGAGAAAATTAAGTTTAAAAATTAAGACTGATCACCAAGTCTAAGAGAAATTTGTGAACAAAATTATAATTTTTACAAAAACCTATAAGAGTCAAAGTATAAAGAATTAGAACTTGCTACAAACTAAAAAAAATTTGAGAACTAAATTATAATTTTTTGCAAAAAACTAAGTCTAGGAATTAGTACTCAAGACAAAAACTAAAATAAATTAATAAATAAAATTATAATTTTTGTAAGTTCAGGCTAAATTTTAATTTCTGTTCTAAGAAATTAGGATTAATAATTAAGGTAAAGAAAATAAAAAAATTAAATTATAATTTTTATTTAAGAAATTTGGACCTAAAAATAAGTCTTATAGAAATCATGGTGCTAAATTAATTATTTAATTTTGTTAAATTTTTAGGTAGAGATTAGCTAGATTGACAAAAATAAAAACAATAATAAAAAGCAATAATTTAAAATTTAGATGCAAGAAACTAAAATTTTGAAGACTACTTTATAATTTTTCAGGACTTTGCATACGATACCCAATAAAAGCCCGCCACCTGTGACAACAGGCCCACCATGACTACACAGTATTAATAGCATTTGTATACTGTTAATGACCTTTTTTTTATGCTGTTTTGCATATACATAACAATAATAGACATATACGTAATAAAATATATATATATATATATAATTATTATATATTTATACTATAAAAAATAGATTTATATGAAACAAATATTAGACTGCATGTTGTAAAAATAAAATTATACATTATAAATTTTGCTTCGTATAGATTTATTTTTGCAATGTATATCTACATAGTAGTTATATATATATATATATATATATATCTTTTTCTACTATATGTATACTTATTCTTACTATGTATATTATAAAATTAATTAAATGATGTAAAAAAAAATTATTAATAGAGTATAAAAGTATTAATAGTGGGCAGTTGTGATGGGGCCCATCGATAGCTGGCAAATTTTTTTTTGGTGTTAAGGACCAACGAAAATTCAAGAGGATAAGGACGAGTAGGAGCTAGCTTTCATTGAAGTAGGGGCGGAATCGAAGCGAAATCCTCTTGATGAGGATCTGAAGCAATAAAACACGACAAAATCTTAAAAGCTGCTTTTTCAATTGAGAAAGAATGGGTGACTCTCTATGTAGCATGCGAAAAAAAGAAGACATCACACGTATTAGCATTTTTAAAACTCAATAATTTTTTTAGTAGATGAGGTGGAATAACTGGATGTTTGCGATTGAAAAAAACAACAAGCGAAAAAGGCATATAATTAAGAAAATGAATAGCTAAAAGATTCTAATTGAGAAAAAGGAATCAGCATCTTATCCTTTCTGATGATTTTTAGTCGATGAAATAATAGAATTATCTTAATAAAATTATTTTAAACAGCTCAGAATAAATAAATAAATGTTATCTGTTGGATCCTTGGAGGGTAGCTACCCTCACAAAGCCTTCCTTTTCCCGCTTGATCCTTAATATTTTCTTTTTTGCATATCTTTTTCTATATTTTACATAATTTTTATCATAATTAAATAATTTTATTTTTCATCGTATAAAAATCTTAAAGCCTAAAACAATCGATACTTATTTCTAAGTCATTACTAAAATAATTGATAATCAAATACTTATTACATATCATATTAGAATTAAAAGTCTTAATTTGCCGTGGTATATCAATAATTTTTAATTATTTTAGATATAAGATAAAAGAAAAAGAGACTCAAATTGAATTGATTTTTTGCAATAAAAAATATTTGATACAAAAAGACGCGTGAGAATGTAAAATTACTATTAAATCATATATCGATTAGTCCGTAACGTGAGAGGAGGTTCTCTTTCACAATCTATTGTGATTTTGCAGTAATATTATAAAAATTAGATTGGAGTGCATATCCCGATCGATCTGACTGTGAACCAGCACCTCATCTAGTTCAATTTATCGTTAGATTATATATAAAATTTAATCAAGCTATAAATTACTTTATTTATGTGATATTTATAATTTAATAATAACGATAAATTAGTAGGATAGAGAGTATGTTATTTTAGATATTTGCGATTATTGGACATAAATATTAAAATAATAAATTAATATAATATTAAAAAAACAATAAACCAATTCCACCGAAATATTTTCTTAAAGTGATTAGAAGATACGGATATTCCAACAATCTTGTCATGGAGCTAATAGGATAAAATTAAAATAATTAATATTATTTTATAAAAATAATTACCTACATACCACACTATTTCACTTTATTTATGCATTATCCATCCATTCTTAGTTAATTACGCTATGCATACTCAAAATATTATAAAATCTTACATACACACACTTTCACTTGTTTCCATTATAATGGGCAATTATAATTTTCCAATAACCTAACTATAATTAGGTTACAAAAAATCTGAACCGTTCATCATATTATTTTAAGAATATTTAAATATATTTTGAGTGAAAATCTTAAAACTTTGATATTTAGGTAGTGGTAAGGGAAGGAGACATCTGTGACGTGAATTAATTTTAGGACAGATCAGCGCTTTAGTGTGACATCGAGGAAGAAAAAAAAAAGTACTATTAAGGATAAAAATGTAATTTTAATAATTTATTAACGAAATATTTTTTTTCAAATAGATTTTGACTGAGTTTTAACTTAAGTGTGTGTATGTAAGATCTCATAATATTTTGAGTGTGTATAGCGTAATTAACTAAGAATAGATGGGTAATATATAAATAAAGTGAAATGGTGTGATATGTAGGTAATTATCCCTATTTTATAATTTAATAGTTTTATTTTTTTTATAGAAATCTTTTTATTCATTAAAATAAATCTCTTTTATGGTTGAAAGGAAAAGAAAATGATCATAGCTTTTTATTTAAAATTATTTTATTGTTAGAGTAAAACAGTACACATTTTAATCTATTTTAATAAAATAAATAAGAAAAATTTATATTTATCAATTAAAATTTTTTTTATAGGAAATGCTTTGTAAATTAAATATTTATAATGGACACCTCTAAATCAAATATTTATAAAATGAAACTTTCAAATAAATATAAATTTACATTTAAAATAAGTTTTTTTTTTATTTTTTTTATTTTTAAAATAAGTTAGAGCGGTGCAGTTTGTAAATTGACATTCAAAATAAGGAATATCATCCAAAAAATAAAAAAATCCTTCCGAAATTTTTGATACATAATGACACTTTTTTTTTCAAAAAATTACATAGGAATCCCTCAGTTTAAATAAATTATATATAGAGTTGTATAAAAGTAAGGAAGATATTGAGCATTTTGGGAAATTAAATTTACTTTTCATTCTCACCTGATAATCTTGGTTAGCTCAAGGCTTTGGTAGCCTTTTTGTGACATCCTGATAATTTGTTTGATTAAAATTTGATAATGTGATTTAATTGTGGTAAAATTTATATTATTCAAATGGAATTTAATTTCATTTTGAATTATTTTATTTAATTTATTATGGGCAGAATTTAAAAATTAAAATTTATTTGAAATTAATTTCACCTTAATTCCTTATATTTATCCCTATCATTATCCGTATAAATTTATCCTAGAGAAGTTACCAGATTGCTCTTAGATTTGGGTTATTTGAGAGAGAAAATAGATTTCTCTCCCATAATTATTAGCGATTCTTCGCCCTTTCTTTTTAGCAATTACTGATCAGGGGAGAGAGCGGGACGAAGGAGAAAGGAGAAAAAAATACAGAGGAGAAGAAAGAGAAGCCTAGATCTCACACAAATCGATGATTCTTCTACATTTCTCTGTGGTCTACACTTTCTCTTTATCATCCAGATCAAGATCTCTTTGTTTGGATTGATTTTTTCTCTCAAATTTTAGAAAAAACCTAGAATCATATTTTAGATCGGCTAATATAAATAAAATATATATAATAAAATATTAGTTTAAGAAAAAATTTAGTTTGAATCATAAATCAATGAAATCCTTCATGATTAGTATTAGTTTTTAATACTCTGATCTCCATATTTTATGTAAAAATCATTTTGTTTTGTATGTTTGAGTCGTCTAGCTATAAATTTGATTTATGAGATGATGTATGCATCCTTTTATATTTGGAGAAAAAAGCATGAAATTCTCGTTATTATCTCATGTTTTAGCTATAAATCTCTCATAATTTAATGTTAATTTGATGTTTTATTTCATTTAGAAGCACGATGAGATTATTAGTTGCTTTTAGATTAAAGGTTGGAGGCTTTTTGGGGAGAAAATTATAATAAAACGAACTCTTAGGCCTTATTTGGTTCAAATTTTTTTTTTAGGTAAAAAAAAAAATATTTTTTAAATTTAATATTAAAAATTTTATTTTAATATTAAAAAGTACATAAAATATGAAATAAAATTGATACTAAAATTTGTATTTGTGAAATAGGATCAAACTAATAATTGTGAGTAGCAATTATTATAAAATTAAAACCAAAAATATTAAGATAAATATATCGCAATATCAAAATTATTGTTTTATTTTATTTTTTTTAGCGAACAACAGTTGGCAAGCGAGGACCACGTACTATTCCTACTTTATGATGTTTTTAGTTCGTAAAACAATGAAATAGTAAAATATATAATAATTGCTAATAGTATATATATATATAATAATAATAATAATAATAAATTTTTTAATAGGAAGAAAAGTATGTAATAATTGTGATAAAAAAATCCTATTTATATGATTTTAAATGTTATCTGCTGATCTGTCAATATTTGACTAGACGATCACGTTGGCATTCTGGTTTGACTAAAGCTAAAGAAAGAAAAAAGAAATTAAATTTCTCAAAAATAATTTTATTAATGTTTCATATTTATTTTAAATTTTAAATATTAATAATTATTTTTATTTCAAATAACTCACATCTTTAATGTTTTAGAGATTTTGAAATTTGTTTGCAAGAGAAAAAATATTTTAATTATACAATGTAAAATAAAATTATTTTATTATTAAAAATAGTATTAGATGTGAAATAAAATTAATTTATTTTATTAAAATATATGTAAGATGTAAAATAAAATTAATTTTTAATATTTAAATTTATATATAATTTGAAATAAATATAAAATATTAAAAAATACTTTAAAGAAGAGTTTTGGGGTTTTTTAAAACCCCAACTAAATTAGGCCGAGCTAAAATTGAATCCCAGCTAAATCAATTTTTTTAGGATTTGATCCCGGGTTGATCTCTCCCTGAACCGATTAATATCTGGCTCGATTCTATTATTTATAAATAAATAAATATATTATAGATATGTATTTATTTAATGCCTACTATATTGATATAAAGACTTATTATTATATTTTAGTTTGTGTTATTGTTTTAGTTAAAATAAAATTTAGATTTAAAATTTTATTATTTTTAAGTTAATATTTAAAAATTAAAAAACTAGAATTTAATAATTCACAAATTAATGATCATTCTGATTTCAAGCAAACCTATTTACTTGTAGAAAAATTATTGTGTGCCGAGTAATCCACATCAGTAGTTCGCTCACCAATCAAGTGATGCCATGCAAAATGAGCGGTCCCCACTGCATGCATAATGTCATAAGATCGGCTGATCAGATCTTCTGGTCAGCCCGACCGAACCATCTGGTTGGTCGACCGAACAGTTCGTTCGACTACCAAAAAGTAAGTATTAAATGTAGATAAAAGCCTCAAAAAAATATATAACTTAAAATTAGATAAGTATCAATTATAGAGAAAGTGAATACATATAAAACTTATTATTTTATATATATATTTATTTAATTTCAAGTTATATTTATTTTTAATATTTATTTTTTTAAGTAACAGAACGGACTGTACGATCGGCCATCCATCCCGCTGAATGAGCGTTAACGCTGATCAGCGTGCTCTCACGCAATAATTTTTTCAATTGGGTGGGCTAACGGGGCCCACGGGTCAGCGTTGACTGGCAGTCGGGAGGCGAGACCATGCGTATTAAAAAGGCTCGGGCTGCCTCGCTCTCTCTCGCAGACCGGACGGACATAAGTCTGACGAAGTAATAATAATATATGGCTTCGACCGGCCGGCGCCTTCTCCTCCTGCTGTTCGTGCCGATCCTCGCCGGCGTGCAGGCGGCGCCAAGCTCGGAGGTCGGTACTTCGTGGCATCACCTGCCTGGAGGGCCCGACGGCGACGATGCAAGGAGATCGGCCCAATTCGCACTTGCGGTGTTCCGCGTCCTCAATAATGCGCACGGCGTACATCTCCTCCTTTTGCAGGTGGGAACCGCTAAGGTGCGATTCCTGGGCAATGGATATTCCGAAAATCGTGTAATGGCGAAAGTCCTCGTCAAGTCAGTGCAGATGAAATCTATTAATCTTTGGTGCGCAATTGCAGATATAACTTACACCTTGGCAACAAATCAACTCTTTCAGGAGGTGGACCCGCATGACGTTCCCCCTCAGCACTTTAAATGTTCGATTTCTTACATTCCGTACTGGCGTTGGCGGCATCCTTAATAAATAATTTTAAATTTTAAATTCAATTATAATTATTATATGAAAAATAGTGGCATTTAAATAAAAAAATAACATATATCTATGTAACAATAGCATAAGTGCCATATTAAAATCTTAATTGAATTTAAAATTTAAGATCACTTGCGAGAATTATAAAGTATTTTTCATATATATATTTAATTATTTATTTATCTTCCATTATGTATGTGCGTGGTGCACATTTATCCCACGATATATCATTTTATGTTTTTTTGAAAATTTTTTAGAATTATAATAAAATTAAGTTGTATGTGGCCTATTTAAGATATATATTTTTTATGCATATTCCTGTGACAAATATAATATATATACATATATATATATATATATATATATAATAACTTGATATCGTAAACGCACTCCTTTCCGCTATGATAATACGGAAACTTCATTTTTTTTTAGTTTTTTTGAGATAATAAAAACTTCCTTTTTTTTAGTTTTTTTGAGATAATAAAAACTTCATTTTAATACAACTGGAATCATCATTTTATTGTGATATTTAAAGTTTGAACTTCAAAGAGTTAAATATATCATATAATTGATTTTATTATTTAACATAGGAGGAAGACATCAAACATAGGAGGAAGAGATCATGTTAGTTGATTTGTATCCATTGTAACATCTCGTACAGGAGATGTTTTTTTGATTTTTCTTGTGACCGCACTTGATTGAGGAGGGCCTATAATAGGATCTAGAGGAGAATTAGATCCTGGCCTCTAGTGAGTACTAGAGGTGCCTGAGTGGATCCTAAATTTATGAATGGAGCTTATCGAAACCAAGATTTATGAACGGAGGCTCCTAGAGTTAAATAGCGGAGGTGCAAATTATACCTCGACTAGGTTGAGTGAAGAGGGCCTCTAGGAGTGAGCTAGAGGAGGTGATTGTTCTCTCAAGTGTTCGTACAGTGTGTTGTACGAGCTTCTCCGCCTAGAGTTAGACAAAATTTCCCAAAACAAACTGTCAAAAAACACGAAAAATGCTAATAGATTTCAAGCCTTCCATTGATTTAAAATAAAGTGGAAAAATAATAAAGCATAAAAACAGAATATTTTTATACAAAAAAACCATCGTGCGAAGTCATTAGAACCTGAAGCCCTTACAAGCTCCAAGAACAAAGCTTATAATCGTATTCTCTTTTTACACATCCCTCTACAATCAACCCGTTACCCTGCAATAATAGAAGTCGCTTACCTTAATGAAATTTTCTTCAGACATCAAAAAAATAACAATGATAAATATACGTGTACAGAATAATAACTACAGAATATTTGATAAATTTAATCACTGGCCAAGTCAATGAGAAGATGCATCAATACTTCAGTATAATGAGGCTAAAGAATGGACAATGAAATGATGTGAGATTTCTATGGCTACAATTGTGCTAGGAGTGCAGAGTTTTACACATTATGTGATCATTAAAGAAACACAACTAAACATGAAACAAAATGAATTTTGAGCTTGCCATTCTTCTGATCCGGCGGGATGGTTAAATTGTAACAAATTTTATTGTGTATGAGGAATATGTATTGGATGTAAAGTAAATTGGCTTGTTATGTTAGAATGTGTATAAAATGTAAGATAAAGTTGGTTGTTATATTAAAGTGTAAGAATAAATTAATTTTCTATGCTGGAGTTAGTGTAAAACGTGAAATAAAATTAAATTATTGGAAATTATGGCTAAAAGAATCACAACAAATTCTGTGTAGCTGTCAACAGATCATTAAATCATTTAACCTCTCAATGACCTCATGGATAGATGATTATATTTGAAAAAGAACTGAAAAATAACATAAATACAGATATAAACTAATTCAACATTGCCTATGACTACTTCAAGAAATCGAATATAGTTGAATTTTACTAACCTCGAGGCAGAACTTACTAAGAAGTAGATTCTGATTTCTCAGTTGTCATAGAACCTAAGGAGGTAATTTTTCCAAATGATTCCTTGGCACCACTTGCAGCATCACCGAAGAAATCTTTCACCTTGTCAATAACAGTCTTCAGCTCTTCTTGTTTGGGAAGCTGGAGAAAAAGGAAGTACAATATAGAAATTCAATTCCATTTCTTAATTAAAACTCATTCTTAAAACCTCAACTTAATATTTTTTTTTGCTAATCTGCTTTCTTTTCACTAACTAAATCTCAAAATTTACTCTTTTTTTAGTCTTAGTAAAGCCGAAGCATGACAGAGGTTAATACCAAAGAAATCTAAGAGTCTATAAGCTTCTTCATTGGCTTCACTGACTAATTGATTACTCTCAGTAAAACTTCTGGTCATCATCAAAACCCACTTCTGCACAGTTTTTCAATCTCTAATAAACTAGTCATTTTAAAAATCCTTTCCTCTTATAAACTCTTCAAGATGATTTGTCTCCCTCCTTATTGATGCATCTTCAACTCTATATTATACATTGATCACCCAAACTATCTTCAATAGATATTTCTCCCACATTGTTGCAGTCATTTTTCATGTTAATCACTTTTGTCTTAATTGATATCCAGTATAAAATTACCACATATTTGAAGTTCCCAAATCAAAATATATATAAATTATAAAGGGTAAATTGCATCTGAAAGCCTGAGATTGGGAGGGCGTTGCCAATTGATCCGAACTTTTGAAAAATCTTAGTTTGGTTCATGAGATTGTAAAAACATTGCAATTTGGTTCCTCTTTTAAAATCTAGCATTTTTTAGCTCGCATTTCCTAATAGAAAAGTTGAAATTTGATCATTTTTTATTAATTTAAATCATTTATATATTTTAAAGGATCATTATACTACTCGATCCTTACCCTTCTTTAAAATTTTAATAAAAATCTAAAACTTATCTCATCTCTTTCTTCCTCTACTCTATGAATTTAAAACAAAAAAATATAAGAATTAATATTTCAAATTTATATTCTAAAAAGCTAAAAAATTAACAATTGAAAATAATCTGACAACATAATGGTAAAAATTAATAATTATGTCTTAATTGGGACTAAACGACAACGTCTTAACCTTAGAGATACAAATCGAGGTTGTTAAAAATTTGGACTAATTTGCAATGCCCTTTCGACCTCAAGGGCATAGATTCCCAATTATAAAATTCAGACTTTAGCTTAAATTCCTCAGAACGATGGCAATGTTTTACTAAAAACTGACCTGCTTTTGAGATGCTAAGTACCTCAGCAAAAGTGAAATAAATCTAAGCTTACTTATGGCAGGGTATCAATAATCCTCAGGGCAATATCTAAACATGAAATTTTCTTAATTGGTAGAACAAATGCTTGGCATTGTTTTCAAAATTTGACACTAAATAACCAAAATAATATGTTAAATTTTGAATAATTTACCAGGCTTTCATAGAATTACATTGATATTTTATTTTAGGTGGAACTATATGTCATCCCTAGGAAAGACTTTTTACTCATTTAACCTCTAAAACTAGATATTTACATGTCATCCTATATTTTGAATGTGTACTTACGAACTGCACCTCTTACATAAAGTAGGAGAAAATATAACACTGAACTTATTCAAGTAGCGGAAGATCTAACTCTTCATCAATTTGTGGGGTTGAGGGTGTAGTTCGTGATTACGCATTAAAAGTATGATGCGACATATAAATAAACAACTTTGAGCTCCTATTTGTTTGACAGTTCAAAATTAACCTACTTTAATTTTAAAAAGGTATATCACAACATACATAAATTTAATATTAAAAATTAACTTTATTTCACATCCTACACACATTACCAAAATGATAACTAATTTATATCACATCCCTCACATATCCCAATATAATAACTAACTTTATGTCATGTCCCTCACATATCCTAACATAACAACTAACTTTATTTCACATCATTCACAATTCTCAATAAAATATTATCTCCATCCAAATTTAATTTTAATATATATGCCAAACAATTACTGTCATTTGCATAAATTTAAGATATAAAATATTAGTAAATGTCAGACAGAACGTGATGAAATGGAAAATCAAAATTTGTCCAAAAGATTGACAACGAATTTACAGAAAAATTCTAAATTGAAAATGAAAATGAATTTTCAAATCTTTGACTTGAACTATTATTAGAGAAGGAAAAGGAAGATGAACGTACCTCAATAACATCATTTGGTGCAAGTGCTGCTCTTACATTGTTATTTTCCTGCACACATAGTGTCATGAAATAAATAAAAACCCTGTATAGTATCGTTATTTTAAGCAGAAAGAAAATAGAGATTCATAAACATGTCACACATTAAATTTACCTATTGACATATTAATCACCTAAATTACAAATTTTGGTATTACATATGTAAACAAGGTTATATTTTACGATTCTAAAATTTTACATGAAGCAAATATTAATATGTAGATACTCAAGTTTAGTGTGGCATGTTGTAATCACCCAAACAAATAGGGCTGTAACCGATTGAGTTTGAACTGGCTAGTGTTGGCTAGAACTCAAAATTTTCGAGTCTAGCTGAACTCGAACTCAACTCAAAATCATTTATTTCAAGCTAGCTCGAAAAGGATTATATTTGCAATCTTTTTAATATATATATAATATAAAAATAAAAATATATATACATATTTAAATACCTATTTATATAGTTATCAAAATAATTTGTTTTGAATTGATTCTAATTTGCATCGAGCGAGCCAGCTCTGGCTCGAATTCGGCAAAAATGACACTCGAGTCGAAATGACACTCGAGCTTAAGTTGTGGCTTGAAGTTTAACTTGAAATTATTCGAGTTGAGCTTGAGTCGAACCCATATTTGAGCAAACTTCAAGTTTCGAGTTATTTTTACAGCCCCACAAACAAAATACACTAATTTCAATCAGCCTTGGGTCATATACAGAGCATTACAACAAGCTTGTAGCCATATCTGAATTCTTTAGCAGATCTCAATACACGATATTGCTTAAATGCTGTCTTCTGAATTTCCTTCTCATCCTGATAAATTAGAATTGAAAAAAAAAATCAGTGAACAAAGATGTACAAAATATGGAATAGCTAAACCATTAAGCACAAATTTGATTAGGTATTGGCTCAAAATGTGCTTTAAGTGAAAGAAACCTTGACAATCATCTTTGAATACTTGTTAAAAGATTTATTTGTTAAATAGATATATCAGTATAAAAAATTAATGAACTAACATTCTATTAGAAGATATTACTCTCCAAATAGTATGTTTCATGTTTACTAGCTTTTATGCTTGTCAGTTCCTTCCCCACCTTTCATGTCATATATTAATATATATGAAGGTACATAATTTGTTTTCTAGTTTTCTAGCTTCCATATTTCCTAGTTCCTTATCATATTTATCTTTTATGTTATATTAGGACATTCCTCTTACTAGTGGAATAACAATATAATAGTTGAAGTCCCCTCAACTTAGTGCATCAAGGATTCAATCCTCTATCTCCCAATAAGTAACAATTACCACAAGCAAAAATATTAATATGAATGGCATTGAGCAAATTATCGTGTTTGAACTACTAATACTTGCACTTTCTTTATTATTCTTCCCAGATATAGTTGTAAAGACTTATGAAGTATCAACAATAAATACATTACTATTCCAAGGTATTAAATTAAGAGCAGTTTTCCGAAGGATCAATACCAAGGTTGCTCCAATAGATAATAATGGTATTATAATTACATCATATTACCAGCTCAGATGTTTTTGTTTTCTCTAGGTTTAATATTTTCATATTTTCCCACACTTTCAGTTTTGAGTTCCACATCACCAACTTATCAAAGGAAATGCCAGTTTGGTAGTTTATTAGAAAACATCAATCCACACTACCAAAAAAAAAAAAAGAAAAACTTCAATCCGTATTCAAACGAAACCTTATTGATAATGCACACGCCTATGGTCCATGTAATCAATTTCATCCATTCCCAGCAGCTATTTCCAGTAGATATATTGATTCTCTCAATGAAACAATTATAGTTTTTATGAAGAACATTCACATATCATCATTTCAACAGTAGCCTTATATCCCAACCATTTAGATCAACTTTATTAATTCTTTTTGCTAGAGTCCACCGCCACTATACATGATAGACCCCAAGTTGGGAAAAGGAGAGAATTTGAGAAGCCCTCCACCTACAGAGATAGGAAAGGCCCAAAGCTGTTGGAAACAACTGCAACACCCTTTTTAAAACATATATGGTGGTTCCCATACACTAACATCCTTTTTTGCCAAATTCACATTGACTTTTATTGAAATGATAATTTCCTTCAATTTCAAATAATTTTTAACACATTTGGTAGATGGAACTTCTCCCCTTGAACTAGGCTAAATGGCAATTTCCTTATCTACCATCTTTTCTTTTTTGACCAAGATTACCAAGTAAAATATAAATTATAAGATAAACAAACAATGATATTCATATAAATTGCAATACCCAAATTTTCAGCTGAAAGATACATTAAATTGAAAATTATAAGATTGCTTTCAGGTAAAATAGTGTAAAAGATTGCATAGTAATATAAAAAATAAACAAACATATTCCTTTCTCTACTTGCCTGAAATATAAAACATTGGATACAACATCAAATTACAATTAAAAACATGAATGTTTTCTTATACAACTAACAACTTACTATTTTACTAATAGAGCAGGAAAAA
Organism: Apostasia ramifera; assembly: GCA_019297695.1. Classification (NCBI taxonomy): domain Eukaryota; kingdom Viridiplantae; phylum Streptophyta; class Magnoliopsida; order Asparagales; family Orchidaceae; genus Apostasia; species Apostasia ramifera. The sequence goes on along the minus strand of JAEMOT010001960.1, from coordinate 52,252 downwards.
CAAAGAAAAAAAACACTGCGAATGAATTACCCTGTAAATAACAGCTGCAAGATTTCTGGCCATGGTATCTTTATAGATATACTTTCCTACAAAGTTATCTTTGGCAGCAACCATGATTTTTGCAGTCGTTCCACCAGTAACTAGACTGAGTGGGTACCACAGATAGAGCTGTAAATTCAACAAATTGATCTCTCTATCAAAAAAAAAAAAAAAACAATTGAACTCATCAAATGCTAAAGCCATGCATACAATCTAGGGTTGCTATGGTGTTCTTCTAGCTTAATAGGGAAGAAGCTTGCTTTGGCACCAGGAGGTCTCAGGTTCAAACCACACTTTCATCATAATTTCTAATGGGGTGGGGGAAATTGAGGTGCTCAGGGTACAAAAAAAAAACATCCAAGGCAGCCATATGATACATCAATAAGATGACTATCTAGCAAACCAGCAGCATAAAACTAAGTAACAAGAAAAACAGGACTCCAGCGAAAGCTATTGTCATTGATTAAAAAAAAGAACCTATGACAAGCAGCAATATAGAAACTAAAAAAAAGGCCCAAACACTGGGTAAGGTGTAATTAAAATAACTTATCAAGTTCTCCATCACGAGTGAACTGAAAAAGGACATCGACTATACAATTTACTTGATAGCTTGAGGCTTTCAATTTGAGAAATAAAGAGAACAAATTTATTTTATCTTTAACTAAATACTATACCAGGACAATCAAAATTACATGTGCGCATCGGACATTCTCTGCTCATCTTCACATACATTTTACAATTGCATCTAAAATTCATCGATATGTTTTGAATGCAAGATGATCTAAACCTGCAACAATGACTCTGATACACCAAAACACAAGGCTTTGGATAAATAAACAAAGGAGACAAGAAATTTACGTGGTTCACTCAATAAATGAGCCATGTCCACAGGAAATGAGGTGGTGCTATTATACTACAAAAGTGGAATCACATCAAATACAAAGTGAATACAAGAGTAAGGGATAATATTACCAAATTACAACAGACATTTGTGCTCACCAATCTCAACAACACTCTTCCAGAGGACCTTAACTTGGCTCTTTCACACTCAAACACCATACCCTACATACCCCCAAATCCTCTCATCCGAATTTATGAAATGTCGAGTTAAATGCTAGAGAACCTTGGATTAAAAATTCGGCACTCGCTAGACAAAATATGTTAACTAACAAATTACTGAATCTCAAGTGCTATGAACTTCGGTAGTTTGTGAGAAATTTATAGATACCAAAAGAAGAAAGACGAAATTCAAACCACCTTCAGGAGTCTGAACTTCTTAGTTTCCAGTCGAGCTTAACCAAGGTTAATACCGTGCATTCAGATTAGAAATGCTATTCTAAACAGTATTTTCGTCTTCATCATAGTAAGATGAAGAGTTTCAAGGCAACAATATAGAAGGAGCGAAAAGAGAGGATAGAAGATCAGGGATAGCAGATACAGACATTGGTCGTTCGGATGAAGATGACGAACTTAGGGTTTCCGTCGTCCTCGATCTTGGGAAGAGGAGGAGGAGGCGGGCGCTGAAACTGGCGCGCGGCCATCCCGCCCCTTTTACCCTTCGCCTCCACCACCATAAGCCGCCTTCTCCGGTAGCCACCGCCACTCCGCGACGGGGAAGCCCATAGCCTAGAGCGGTCATCGCCGGAAGATCTTCCCGATGTCATCAGAGAAGGAACTCGGATCAGCGCCCCTGTAGCCATCACTTACTCCCTCGCTCCTCCCTCCCTCTCTTATCCGCAACAGCGTGGTTTAGAATTCCAGAAGAGATCACGACCGTTGCTTTTTCTTTTTTTTTATTCAAGAGATCACCACCGTTAGTTAGCGCGAGAAACTGTAGAGCACGCTGGCGGCTATTATGCGCTGCTGATAAAAATATTCATCTAAATTTTGGACATAAATTAAGGCATTTGAGGTTGATAAAAATATTTTAATCTATTTTTTTTTTAAATTAAATTTATCAAGTTTCCATAACTATTTGAATATAATTTATTTTTAAATTAAACTTTAATTTTAAAATAATAATTTTTTTTTGTAATTTTTCTTTCACTTTCTTTTCATGTAAGGCCATTAGAATAAGATCATACATTATCCCTACACATTAATGAAGTGAATAGAAAAAATTAACGCAATGCTAACTCTTATATGTTATCAGATACAGTGTGCAATGGCCAGTGCTCATTAACGCAACACTAGCCCCAACATTCTGCCAAATGTGACGTACGACGATTATTGACATTAAGTGTAAAAAAGTAAATTTTTATTTTTCTATCAATTTTTTTTTTGAAAAACTCCCAATGAAATAATTTAAAAGCTAAATGATTCAGATGAATTTTTAAAATTATAAACTTGGATAAAATTATAAACTCAAATTTGAATCAATATATCAGATCAAATTATACATCATTTTAGATCATGGTCAATCTAGATCCTCTCGGGTCGAAAATCGGATCGAGTTGGAACTTGAATTTTCGAGTTTGATTCATTTACAATAGAAATAGTTATTTCAAGTGTCAGATCTACAATAATATTAAGTTTATTGAAAATAAAGTAAGAAAAAAATATTATATTTTTATAAATTAATTGACTATTTTAATATAAAAATAAGTATTTGCTATATATATATATCTATTACAAAATATAAATTTATTAGAGTAAATTATAAAAAAAATGCACTATACATAATAGTTTACTAATATAATCTACAATAATTTTATTAATTACATAATAGTACTTTTTATTTAAGTCTTTTTATAAAAAAATTATTAGCCACTACATCCACCTGTATGAATTATAAATTAAATTATATAAACAGATCAGATTTTAAATGAGTCAAGTCAACGATAATTCATATTCAATAAATTTATATAAATAGATCGGGCCAATAAACGGGACGAGTTAATGGGTCAAAGAAAGAATTCATTTGGGAATTCAATTAGATCAAAACTTGGATCAAATAGGGTCATGATCTGGTCCATTGAGAGGTCTAGATACAAAAATGTATCAGATAGATGAGAGGAATTTTAAGATACAAGTTTAAAATTCCAAGAAAAATGTATCTTAAAATACATTTAATTAAAGGTATCCAAGAATAATTTAACCTTTTAATAACTAAACTATTGGAAAATTAAAGGCCCAATATCTAAAAAATAAATTAATCTAGTAAAATATATATATATATATATATATATATATATATATATATATTGAAACTATTATATTATTTAATGGATTATAATAAAAACCTAAGTTTCAATTATTAGTTGTTCCTAGCATGACTCACTTAAAAATTATAAAACATACGTTATATATGTTAAACCAATAAGGTGCTCATTTTTAATTTTATTTTGCATCCATCCACCTTCATATATAATTTTAAGCAAGATTTTAAAACTTTTAATTATAAAATAAAAGTATCATTTTTGGCAATTTTAATAATTTTAGTAGTTTTTGGCTTGTTTGGTTGGAGGATAAATTTGCGTAAGGAAAAAAAAAAATTTTATTTTATAGAGTTGATGGGAAAAAAATTTATTTTAATATTAGGAGGTGTGTAGGATGTGAAATAAAGTTAATTTTAAGGTTGAAATTTGTGTTAGATGTGAAATAAAGTTGATTTTTAAAGGTTGAAATTTGTGTTAGATGTGACATAAAGTTATTAAAATTTATTATAAATTTAAAATACTATTAAAAATTTATTTTGCCTATTTTTGGATAATTGTCAAATATGTTCATCGATAATTTTGATCTTCTTCATAAATTATTTAAATTCATAAATTAAAATTAAAATTAAAATTTTTAATGATAATTATTGAATATTATTTTTTTTGAGAAAAAAGAATTTTGGTAGCTTCGACCGAGTTTCCGTTTGATTCCTGAAACGATTAATTTTCGGCCGAAACTGAAACTTGGCAATTTTCTCAGAATGATTTTGATAGAAACCAATATGAAACTACCATGCCAAGTTTTAAAACAATGATTTTAAGTATTCAAATATTAAAATATTACGCAAAGGATAAAAGCTAAAAATTATTTGATAGAAGGATATAAATTTTAACTAAAATTTAACCTTTTAATATTAATTAAATATTAAAATATTAGAAAAGTTACATAAAATACATCTTAATTATGAAATACTACATATTTTACCATCATATATGAAATATTAGCTGTAACCCACTAAACTTTTATAAATTATATATTTTATTTGATATTTTTTAAAAATATTATGAATTAAATTATTATTTATTTTTATAAATTTTATTTTATTATGAATAATTCATAAATCTTTCGT
>JAEMOT010001960.1:0-46610 GCA_019297695.1 Apostasia ramifera | reverse complement strand
AAGTATAAAGTGATTCTATTAAAAAAAATAATGTAAAATGAATTTTATAAAATTTTAATATAATATATATAATATTTTTATTTTTAATAGTAAAATATATAATTTTTTATAATTAAAATATTCTCCACATAAATGCCTATAAATTATAATACTAAACTCTGTTTAATAATAAAAAAAAAATTGATTGAAATTTTTAATTATTTTTGTATAATATAAAATAAAATAAATTAATTATATTAAAAATTATATAGAATATCAAATAAAATTAATTAATTTATTTAGAATTATATTAGATGTGAAATAAAGTGATTATTTAATTTTAAAATTTATGTGTGATAAAATATAAAATAATTTTTTAAATTTTTTTAAAATAAATTTAAAATTTTGACCATAACTAATTTTAATCATAATTTTTAACCCATTGTCAAACAGAGCCAAAGCTTCATTCTGCACTTTGATTGCCCTTCTGCATTATTTTCTACTCCACCCAAACATTAAATTAATTTTAAATTAAAATTGCCATTTTGAATAAGAACTCAAGCACATCTTAAAATATTTTAATTTACACTTGACTAATTTTTGACTGTCAATTAGATCCCAGTACACAAATAATCATCACATTTGTCATTAGAATTTCAGGTTAAACACATGAATTCTAAAAAATACAAGGAATATTTATTTACATGTTATTTGAAAATAGCTTTGACTGCTTTAATATTAGACCAGTAAACTACCAAAAATATCTAATTCGAAAGAAAGGATTCTGAAAGTTTTAACCTGCAAAAAGACCCATCTAGTCCGCCTGTTAGCAGATCGTAAGTGTTGAGGTGAGTCGCATGAGGGTAATGTCTCGGTGAGCCCAGGGGCCCCGACATCAAAGCCAGACGGCGAAGTCAAGTGCCGCAATTTAATTATATAACATCAAGATAATATTAAACTAAATACTCTTTAAATTAACGGGAAAAAGAGTAATAAGAGTATCAAGTGAAAACCCAATAGCAATTACTCAGAAGATAGCATTTTCATACAACACATCATATCTCGCTAAGTTCAGTCTTCAAAAAAAGAAAAAAACTGTCCATAGATAATCATAGAAATTGCCCGTGACAGTTTCAAGTTCAAATCTTCAAAAAATAAACAAAAATAAAAAATAAAAACTTCACCTGGATCAAATAAATTTGAAAGTATAAAGTTGAATTCAATAAGCCAAAAAGATTTACATGAAATAAAGAGCCGAAGGCAATCGATTCATGTTACAGGTTTTGTTCCCAGAAACTATGAGCCAGAGGCAGTAGGCAAGTTTTGCTGCAGCCATCCAGGGCTTTCCAATGTTTCCATCATGGCAGTATCAGTGTCCGACAATGGCGCTGCACAAAAATTATGGTTTGGCATGTGAGGCAAAGATTTTATTTTATTTTATTTTATTTTATTTTATTTTATTTTTTTGGGGTTATAAAATTAAATCAATTTAAAAGGAATAAATAACAGCAGGAAAGGAGAGGTCTCAGGCTCGAATCATAACACCGCCATTTTCAAATAGAGCGGAAAATTTGCGGTGTTTAGGGCTATAAGTTAGAAGGAATGGTTAAGCGAAAATGAAAACAAAGTAGAAAAATGCTATTAATAGCCATCTTCACCTATTTCAGGTTCAGATTTACCAGTGTTTCCTCAATTATAACTATCCAATGCTGCAAATTTGACATTAATGCTAACGTAACTACTTTTTTTAATAACTTTCAACCAAAGTTGGTTTTTTCCTATTCTTTTCTTGAAACCATTATTGTATACTTTAATGATGCACTTTCTACTGTTCCATAGATACACCATCTAACTTTATTCTCAATATACTTATAATCATATATATTCATAGATACATAAATAGTTAACGAGGAAATATAATTTCATAAATAACTATGACATTTACCACTACAACTTTATTTCATTTTCTTAAACACGCTTTCTCACCCATAATTTTAAATCCTCGATCCACAAAGATATATATTCTCCAAAAGTTGCTCACTACTCACAATTTTTTAAAATCAATCTTCTCTTTTTCTAATACTGGACTTGACTGCACATACATTTTAATACCTTAATAATTTTTTCTCACTGACGTTTCTTGCCGAATAAAAATACAAATTGAATTTCAGAAATACTACACTGGTATTTCGACATTTAACCATATATATTTTAGTTTAGCACGATTATCCTCATATCTTTCACATAATAGATCTAAAATATATCGTCCTAAGAAATTATTTGATATACAACTTAATTTTAGGAGTTATTTTTTGATAAATTGACTGAAGGGATGGCACAAAAATACTGGAATTCAATGAACATACCAAGCAAATCCTCATAGGCCTCTGAGAAGAATGACGAATCCATCAGAAATGGAGGAGAAAACACCTGCTCCAGAGAATCCTCAAAATCAAGAGAAGATAACGGTAGTTGCTTTCTTTGGCTGACTGCTGTTGCATCAAGCTCCTTTCGAGGAACACTTGTTGAAAGGGGAATGAAAAAGTGCTCTGAACCATCTTCACTACTTTTATCTTCCGAAATCTCTGAATTACTCAATGGACCTAACAATGCAGCTTCTCGAACAGCACGCCTGATATTTTGAGCATACGCACCATCATCTGCAAACCAAGACAAAAATTTATAGTACTTACACATATTACAATGTCGTTAGAAGAAAAGGGGATTACATAAATGCCATAATAAATTTATCTTAATACAAATAAACCATTAAAATTACATAACTTGAATTACATAAACTTAAACACAATTACACTACATTTTGCATACTTATGTAATCCATTGTGATGGTTGTGAAATGGTTGATTTATTTCTAAAATAGGTTAAGAATGACGAGACCAAGTACTCCACTGATCTAGAAAATTTACACGAAGTACATATTTAACATGAATATTTACATGCATCTCAATAGCCAAATAGGACATGCAACTGATTGTTCTTTTACAAAAGAGTACGCAATCGTATTATTTACACATCTTAAGAATGTATAATGTAACTTCCATAGTGTGGATGAGTAATAAGTTAACAAGCATGATTATTATAATATTTACAAATCTCAAGTATGAACAATGCAATTTCCATAATATGAATGACTAAAAAGTTAACAAGAATGTTTACGATGGCATGTACTTAAATCTCCCTAAGAAAACGAAAAAATGCTCAAGAGTTAAAGAATAGAAATTAAGAAGTATTAACCTTCTGCAGCAATATCTGAAATGTCATTTACGAAAGATGGGGCAGCTGGCTTATCTGTCATTAAACTTTCCAATCGATTGTGTTGAACAGATGGGGATTGCCGTTTTCCAGCATGCATACCTTTCCCCGATGAACTAGGAGTTAGACTGAACAACTGTGGGAGTTTAAGAGTAGGACTACTAGAAACCTTGTCTGCGTGAAGTAAAAGGTTAGATGTCATCTCAACTAGTTCATCTGTAGTATTCTCCTGTAAAAATGCATCCAAAAGATGAGAAGAAAGCAGTTTTTAAGTCATTTATATAGAAAATATAATAACACTGTCAATGAGGATAAAACATACTGGATTTCTTCCACTACTTTGGGCCTGCATAGGCAAAGTTCGCTCGTTATATTCATCCAGTGCAAGAGGAGATATCCTGTTTACTTCTTCTGTGAGCTCTGCTATTGACTTCTGCATGGCTGGGACAGCTTCTTTAAGTTGATTAATAAGCCCCTGCGTTTTAGAGGGATAAGATGTTTAATTGCTCAGAAGAGTTACAGTACTTTAAATCATAAAACCATTATTCGAAGAACGAGTAACAGGCAGCAATTTCGTATACCAAAAAAAAAAATCCAAATTGATATGCTGTAAATGATGTTGACTTTGATTAAAAGAATATATCTTGCTATCTTAACGAAGATGCATTCAAATTCAACTAATGAAATAATAAGTCAAAGCATATTGAACAGATAACAAGAAAATTTTAATACAAAGTAAGAACTAGCTCTATTAAAGCAATCCATAATACAATGCCAACATTTATAAGCTTTAACGGGAAGGTGGCAACATAAAACAAGAAACAAATCAAATTTGATGGTTTCCGTCAAACAGGAAATAATAACTTTCACAGTGGCCCACAAAAAAAATTTGACATACATTAAATGATAAAGTATCATGAACATAAAATACCACAGTACCTCAAGTCCAGAAGAAACTACACTATATAAAGCATGTATTTCAGGTGTGTCCACCTAAATCTTTAAGGAGGCGTTTGGTTCAATGTTATCTTGATGTTATGTCATGTTATTTAAAAATAATAATTATTTGGTTTAATGACATTTTTAAATAGCCTTCTAAAAATTTATACAATTGTTAATTAAAAAATGACATTTAGATGTCATGACATCTAGATAACATCAAACCAAACGCCCCCTAAGTATTTTTAGGTGCATTTACATATGATTCACAGTTCATCACACTTCCCAATACTTGACTTTCAAAATAATAATGATAAAACAGAGATGCATATACAGAACATATCTTGTATAACAGCTGAGAACATTACAAATTAAAGCAAATAATAATAGCATGGTGCCACAAGTCTCATTATCTTCAATAGTTGATATTAGAAACTAAATCTCAGTGAGGAAATAAATTCAAGATGAAAGAGTAGGAAATAGCTGCCGAAAAAGGAAGATACTTGAGAAGTTGATAGACATTGAAGCTACTTTTCACACCTGATTGAGATAGGCTGCAGAACCTGTCGAGATGAATGGAATGGGGCGGCAAGTAAAGGGCGGTGATCAACCATTAACTCTCGATATGTTTATTGATCAATCAACCTCCATGTTCTACGAATTCGCTAAGTAGACTCATTATACCAAGTGTATTCCACTCTTTCTGCCAAATTATCTTCTTAATTATTAAGATAACATAAGAGAATTGTTCACAAGAATGAGAAAGGCTTCTTTCTACTTATCCTGTCCTAAAAGCTCTTCGAGTTTCTACTATTAATACACAATGAAGTAGCACATCAGCTATTCAATTAGAGAATAGATTTCGATCAAGCAAGTAGAAAAGTGGCACCATCAAGTTTCGTTCAATGTAACCATACATCAAGAGAAGAGCTTGAACCATTCCTCTGGCCGATGATTAAAAAGTAATTAGAAATTAAATTAAATTAAAAATCTTCAATAGTCAAAAAATAATGGGGAAATTTTAAACACACCCACAAGGAACCTTAAAAAATAAATAAATAAAGTTCCAAAGTCCCCTAATAAACATAAGCACAACCACCCACCACCCTTTTCGGAATCAACTTAGTGTATTTATGCTAGATTTAAGTGGTATATTCTCTGTTTGTAAATTAAAAATTTTAGGTGCAAAACATGTAATTCAGTTAGATATCAATAATGGGTTTGTAATTCTCATTATAGATGCAATACAGAAAAGTATCCATCCCAAATGTTCAATATTGCACAGTAGTCCGTTAGTAATGAGTAATGTATTGCAGAGCCTGAACTGTGCCTGAACTTTTCCGCAAACAGTAGTGCTGCTAACTAAAAATATCCGCAGCTCAGCAACATCAATCATCAAAATATATCCTTATTTACCAATCCTTGGCCTTGTTTGGCAAATGCCCAAGATTGGGCAAAAAAATATAATAATAATATTTTTAATTTATTATAAATTTTAATAACTTTATTTCACATCCAACACAAATTTCAATCTTAAAATCAACTTTATTTCACATCCTACATACCTTCCAATATTAAAATAAATTTCTTTCCCATCAAATCTATAAAATAAAATATTTTATCTTTCCTTACCCAAATTTATCTTTCAACCAAACAAGCCATTTATATATTAAAACTTGAACTGCTTCCTCATAAGAACGTTGGCAAACAAATCCCACCATAACATCAATTGTATCAACAGGACTATCTCCAAAAATTACTAGGAAAAAGCGCCTTGATATAAAAAACCATAAAAGTGCTGTTAATATATGGATCACCCATAACCCAAAAAAAAAAAAGCAATAGAGCTTTAATCTAGCTACTCTTTACACACTGCTTCAATTGTAATGGGCCCACCACTTACACATATATGAAAATGGACCAGCAACGACTTTCAAAAATGGACCAGCAATTCTCAACTGCTTATCCAAAGCCAAATTGGGGTTTACCAGAAAAATAAATCAAAATAACATTAATAGGGTTGCTTATATAGTACCGTTTACCTGTATACTAACTAAATGTTGTCTATGTTCAGTTAGTGTTGCTGATAAGGACTCAGCATGACTGCCATTTCCATTTTCAGACGCAGAGCGAAGTAGCTCAGGGCCTTCTCCATCATTAGCTTTGGCCTACAAAACACAATAAATAATGGAAATGCTTAATTGGAATAAAAGCAACAATAGCTGTTGCACAATCAACAAAAAAAGTATGACTTTCACAATTTGGAATATGCGGTTACTGGAAGACCGCAGATCTTACAAGAAGTAAAAATAGTTTTCTATGTTGCAAAAGAATAAGATCACCAAAAACCCTTAAGCCTCGTTTGGTTCGAGCTTTTTTTTTTTAAATATGAAAAAAAAATTATTTTATTTTTTAAGTTTAATATGAGAAAAATTTGTTTTACTATTAGAAAATTTGTAAAATATGAAATACTTTCAATTCTAATATTTGTATTTGTATTAGATGTGAAATAAAATTGATTTTTATAGTTGAAATTTATGTTGGGCAAAAAATTCACCTCGAACCAAACGAGGCCTTAAGATGTGGTACAAACCTGAAATTTAAAAATAAAAATAAAAACCAATTTAAAAGTTTGAGAGCAGAAATAAATATCCCAAACCTTAGCGCTGAAATGTGATTTTCCTCATCTTAAATTATGCTACGAGATGCCAAATATTAGATGTAAACGATCACTCAAACACAAAACCTTCTAAATTGTATCTTCCATTCATATTATTAATAGAGACAATTGAGACACTGCAACAAAAATTAATCATAAACTGAAAGAATAAAAATGTAAAACCAAGCAGCCTCAACCAAACATGTTTCAGAAGAGCCGTCAAAAAAATTTCTGATTATATTACAGAGACTAATAGTGTGTAAAAGAAAAAGCATATCAATAAAATTGCTATCCAAGTCCCACTTAATATTGGAGATTAGTTTAGTTGTGTGGACATTACAAATTAACAGGTAAAAGAAAACAAGATACCAGATGTAGGGATTGTTTATGAATACGCTGCAATGCATGTGTCCAACGTCTAATGACTTCAGCTACATCAACAGTTGGGTGACCTCTTCCACTCCTGTCATCTACTCTAGAAAGTGCATCAACCTTCCCCGGAATTTGAGGAGAATCAACTTTTTCACGCATGTTATTAGATGATGTTTCACTAGAACGAGCAGACAACAAATCTGAATATGGAACATGGGAACCCATATCCATGGCTGCAAGCAAGGATGACCCGGAAATACGGTACCTAATGAACAAAGTTTTGTCAAATAAACCAGTGAAAACAAAGGTTCATTCTGGAAAAACTAAATTACCTATGCTCACGATGTGCTATCAGATCCTCAATAGGACCTGAAGCAAGAACTTCATGTTGACCTGCAAACAGAGAAAAGTAAGATAAAAAATGCCTCAGTTTATTGCATACATAAAGACATGATGACAACAAAAAAAACATTCTAGAATCTAATTCACTTTATAAAGATACAAACAAACGAAATAATTCTTAAAACAATTGCAATTAAAATTGATTTCACGATATATTTCAAGTGACATTAACAAAGCCACGATACCAAACTAGTTGTGATCAGCTAATGGTTTTCTCATGTTCATTCAGCTTTGCTTAGTGAAGTTCGGTCCAAGTCAACTTAAGTCATACTTCACAAAAAAGTATTATATTCATGTTTGTGGCCGAATGTATTCATGAAGTGTAACTGATGTACGACAAAAGTATGAAAGATATGAATTGGAATCATCTCATTGTAGTTAGGGCCTTCGAACATTGATAATCACTCTAACCAAGTTTGACCAACAGAGGAAGACAACTCAAGCAGCCCTCACTGACGGGGACAATAAGAAGCCAACGAATGACATCAGGAGGCAAGGGAAGGATAGTGGCCCAATTTATCGCCAACTTTGAGATAGTAAAGAAGATATTGAAAAGAGAGGAAAGACATCTAACGAGCCCAAAGAGATCAAATAACCCTAACCCGATTTGTGGGTTTTAGTAGCCTTTAGAGTTTCTACCAAATCAAGGAGGAAGATTCAAGCTCTCCCACTGATATTGAAGCCCAATTGAATGGGCAAAGAAGCCAAGACAGATCTACAACAACCGGTTGTCGAAGTCCATTCAACAGCTAAAGCTGGAGGAAGAAGCTGAATTGGAGGAGAAAATGGATGAAAACATCAACTGCACAGTTTGAAAGAGAAAAGAAAACTATTCAACCAACCGCACTAAAGCAGATAAAATCGTGCAACATTTAGCCTACGGTTGTTATCGAACCGACTTTGAGTAAGTCGAAGGCAACTCGAAATAAAAAAATTCGATATCAATTCTGCTTGAAATTGGTTTAAAATTGAAATGGGACATAATTAGAGCCCACTCGGCTCGAATCGACTCGATTTTGAGTCGGCTCGAATCATGATTCAAATCGGCTCATAATTGCCAAAAAAAAAAGTAAGAATATTATGTATCTAAGGGGATTTGATCCCTTAACCTTTGGGAGAATAAGCTTTAAACTATTTAAAAATTTATGAATTTTAGTTGAATATAGAATTTTTTGATGATACACAAGCTTGAAATTTGATAAAATGTCCTAGCCTCCTAGAATAAATAGATTAGTATTGTTAATGTATTGTTTACTAAATAATATTTTTGCCCACATATATTAATTGGAACCATTATGAATTATTTTTTAATGCTATATTCATTTTCATAATCTGACATCATTGCTTGCTCTTGAGAGTGCAATTATAGTGGAAATATCAAATTGAATATTTATGATTTCAAATCAATTCTAACTACTTCTATAACTCAAAAATAATAATTGACACAAAATAGTTCAAAATAAATGAAAATACACATATTTTTACACACGATACATTGTATATAATTAATATATGCTATAAGAACTATTATATATATGTTAAAGTATATTATATAAACTTCACTATTAATAACTAAAAATTCTAAATAATTATGTATATATAATATATTTTGATATTTACCAACTTTTATGATTTTTGTATTTTATCACATGCGCATGCAAATGATAAAATATCATACAAGAATAGAAAATTATTTTAGGTGTTTATATGTACATTTAAATTTTTTTTTAAATAGTCATATGCATGTAAATTTTTCTTTTATGTAATATTAGTACCACTAGATTACTAAGCTAACTTGTATTGCCATGTTTGATTGACAAGTTTTACGCTAACTGTTGTACTAAGCTAACTTGTACATAATAACAGTATATATATGTTACACTTATACAAATTATTTATGCTATATATATAACTTCAAGCTAAATTAAATTATATTTCGAGCGAGCCAAAGCTAACTCAAAATAAGCGAGCCAGGGCTAACTCACAATTAGCTTGAAATGAACTTCGAGCCAAAGTCCCTAGCTCATGATACGATTCAAAAATTTCATACCGATTTCAAGTTATTTCAAAAAATGAACAAGTTCTGATATTTTTAAAACCCCTAATTCAACCAACCCACAACAAACTATTATGGAGAAGAAAAGAAAACCAGGAAACATCGCTCCGCAAAAATGGCCATTTGAGATGAAGAATATAATAATTTTTATATTGATACTTTGTCCAGAGGATCACCGCACTAAAGCCTTATTTGGTTGGAGCACCAAAAACTCCTCTAAAGTACTTTTATCAATATTTTATATTTATTTCATATTATATACATAATTAAATATTAAAAATCAATTTTATTTCACATACTACACAAATCTCAATCTTAAAAAATAACTTTATTTCACATCCTATACATACTTTAATAAAAAAATCAATATTATTTCACATCAAACACAATCTTCAACAACAAAATATCTTTATTTCACATCATAATATTAAAATAATTTTTCTCTTTCTATCTAAAAAAGCATACTTCAACCAAACGAAACCTAAAGATTCATATCCTAAACACCTTCGGCCTGAGGGGGTGCTACAACTTCATGTGATAATGTCTGAGATTGAATGTTTTCCAAGCGAGGTATGCATGAAGTCCATGTGGGAATGTCTCTCTGTAGTTGTGAATGTCTATATAAATGATAGTTTGCAATACAAAGCTTAAAAATCAATGTCAAATAGATTTCTACAAGTTGCTCACCATGTGCTGGACTAAATGCCAAAGAGAACAACTTGTATGTCAGCAACAAAAATGATGGGTTTGTGCCTCCTAGAATGCAGCCCAAAAGTAACTTAAGGAATAGAAAGGACTTTGTTGATCTCTCGGATGTAGATCTTTTATCAAACTCTCACGTGGTCAATGACATAGTAAACTTGATGCAGCTTGGAAAAGCAGAATACATGACCACTTTGCCCATGCCATTTCAGGAAGGTTGTTCGGAAGAAGGCTACCATTCAATAGAATTGTTCAAGAAATGGGTCCACTTAAAATTTTTGGATGTTGGGAGAGATGCTTTTGAGTGTCAATTTGCTCATAAGAAGGATAGGAATGCAGTTTTCAAGGGGAGTCCTGGCTGGTTATAAGACAAATACTTGGACTAGAAATTTGGACGCAAAACTTCTCATCATTATAAAATGTGAGCACAACTACTCCACTGTAAAGTAAGTTTTCGGAGTTTTACCTCTGTGTTTGGGATAACATGGGCTGCATGGCCTCTCTCACTGGCACACTTATTAGATTAACTCAGCCAAAACAAATCTGGACAAAATAAATTTTGCACGTATTTGCGTTGGACTTGACTTAAAGCATCCTTTCACCTCTGTTCCTTAACTCTCTCCAAAGTTCCATAGTATGAGTTATACGGTAGATTCCTCTACAATACTGTGAGTATCAATTATTGCATTTCTTGTAAAAAACAATAGTTTCAACTATTAAGAGTAAACAAAATCATAAAATTATCCACGTGTTGTCTCCTAAAAGTTTCAAGGACCTTTTTTCCACGAGAAAAGTTGGAGCTGCATATCTCTGCAGCTACCTAAAACTAAAAAAGCTTACAACACCACTACATTTATGTATTTGTACCACACGACACCAACAGAACACGCACAAAAAGAATGATTAACATATAGAGAGCTTACTCTTGCGAGATAATAAAGATTCCCATAGGCGTGTTGCTTTTGAAACCAAATGAGAATTCTGACTAGAAGTAGAGACACGATCATCCCATAATTCTCCATCCAACTTTGCTTTATTTCTCAAATCCTGTAGCTTTTCTAATTCTTGCTGCAAATATGCCTAAACCAAGCAATAGTAAGCATGAACATGCCACAGCAACATATTCTGGACAAAATATGATGAATGCAGATATCGAAAAAGCCCACATAAGTGCAAGGAAAAGCTGGAAGAGATCAATTAGAATAAATAGTACAAGGAGTGAAAAGAAAGTCAAATAAATACCTCTTCAGCACAAAGTGCACGAAATTCAGCAGTCATTTCATTGGCTAAGTTAGACCATGTAGTTTGCCTATGAACAGCAATATTTGCATTTTTTAAAAACTTTCTTCTCTCAAGTGCTATCCTAGCCTGTGAGGCATAAAAGATCTCATGTAAAAGCTAGCAGGATATGTCAAAAAAAAAAAAAATCAAAACACCAACAAGTTAAAAAATGCACCTGGAAGAAAATTTATTTTTAGAAATAAAATAAGAGTGGAAATAGATAATTTCAGAAACCTTGGTAACAGGAAGTAATGCAGCAGCATGAAGATATGAAGCGTCTGTAAGTGAAGCGGGAAGGGGATTAGAGGCAACATCAGCAGCAAATGTGCGCCTGTGAACCTCCCGCAAAGCATGTACAGAAAGCTGCCAGAGAAGCTCAACGAATCTGGTTGACAGAAAGCACGTGATCATAACTGTATCATCGTTTAAACTAACATCAAAAACCAGAAATAGAAGGCTTAAGGAAGCTGAAACAAAAAAAAAACAAATGCATGAAGATATGAAAGAATTCTAGGTGAAAGTATCAAAAGAAACATCTAGTCAAAGGATTAAAGACCACTGAGAGTTCTAAGAATATCACATGCATATAAGGCATCAACACAAAGATAAATGTTCATGCACGAAGAGGCCTCCATCAGTGTCGAAATTGGTAGACACAATACCAAATTGCAACCAAAAATAACAATTGTGATGTCTCATATTACACATAGTTATCGATGACTAGAGAATCCTCAGTCACATTAATTAACATGCAACCTGCAAAAAGACTTCAGTCTGCGTCTGAATGGTGGACATAAGAAAAACATTTGATCAAAAATTAATGATCAGCATAAAATCACCTGATAATTTCCGAACCTGCTACTATTTCCTAATGATATTATCATCGCTTATGAATATCCTGACAACGAATTGATAAAAAAAAGGCCTAGTTTATCCTATTTAAGATTGACATGGTTGTAACTGGAGATACACTAGGATTGTGAAAATTTAGATGAATAGAAAAAGAGATGGATGAAAAAGGGCTTAAGGCCAGTACAAAGCCTAATAAAATAAAAATCAATTCTATGAAAGATCAAACCAACAAGTACCAATCAATATTTGCATATAATCAAATAATACAAAAGTGCCCAAGATATATTTCATATCCTATACAAATTCTAATATTAAAAAATAGCATTATTTTACATTCTATACATACTTATAAAATAAATTAACTTTATTTTATATCCAATACAATCCTCAATAATAAAATAACTTTATTTCACATTATAATATTAAAATAATTTTTTTTCTACCTTAAAAAAATGTAAACATCTCTAAAACATACTTCAACCAAACAAGGCCTGTGTGTTGGGCCTACAAAATGAAAGGAGCAACACAATTTTAAAAAATCTAGGGCCGCAAAGATTTTGTAAGAAAAATTACAATTCTAAAAGAAATATATCAAACGGAGTACTAAAAGAAAATAAACTACAAGAAAGCAAATATAAATCCCTCAAAATGCCAACAATAGAACAACTGAGAAAAAGTCACTAAAATGTCAACCACTATGATTCAAACCAAAAAAGAAAACAAGCCAAGAGCAACATTCCAAAAATGAAGTGTGCATATGCTTTCCTCTTTACTACACATCTCAATAAAAATTTTGGACTCGCTTCAATTCTGAAAACTTCACTTTTTCTCCTGTAGTTAGTGCCTAATAATGTTATTAATAGGTTGAGCTCAATTCAAACCATGTGTAGTTAAGAGTGGTCAATTGGATGAAAAATATAGTAATGAAAGCTACTGAAGTACATAGCCCAAAGTATGACCTATATACACAATATAACTACTTAAAAAGTTGTTTTAGCTTTAGGGTCTATTTGGTATTCCTTTAACTGTTCAAAAAGTATTGTATTTTATAACTATATAAAAAGCCATTCTCTTATAAGTTATTTTTTCTATTTGACAAACTACTGTAAAAAGTTGTTATCAAAAGTAATATTGTTTGATAAAAACTGTTGTTGCTATAAGATTATGATTTTGATCAAATTAGATTTATATATATATATATATATAAGAAAAATTTAATTTTATTTATATTGATGGTAAATAATGATTATATATTCTTAATATAGTTTTTTATTTATAACTACTAATTAATATATATTGATATAATTATAAATTTCAAACTAATATAAATATTATAAAAAAATACTCATAACAAATGTAGAATAAATTATTAATTATACATAAAAATAATTTTTTCAAAATTATTTACATTAATTAATAATAAATTATAAATATATTTAAAATTTATTTTAAAACATAATTAATATATAAACTAATTTTATATAATTAATATATATATGTATATAATTATTTATTTACAGTATATATAATTATTTTAAAATTAATTTTAACATATGTATATGCAATTATAATACGTCGTTGTCGGGTCTCGAGTTCCGAATGAGAAACACGGAGGATTGCATTAGGTAGTTGACAATCAGTATAAAACTTGTTGAACAAACATGATATGAATCTTTTAAAAAATGGTATATTGTGTGATAAAAAAATTCAATTTACCTGGTGTATTGTGTGATAGAAAAATTTCACTTAAAGGTAAATTTTATAAAATACTTGTAAGACCAGCAATATTATATGGTACTAAATATTGACTTATAAAATAAAAATACATAAATAAGATAAGTGTCACAAAAATAAGAATACTATAGTGAATGAATGAATATATATGAAAGGATAATATAAGAAATGAATATATTTGCGAGAAGGTTGAAGTAACCTCAATTGAGGATACACTCAAAGAGAGTCAACCTAGATGGATTAGACATAAATCGTAGACTTATAAAATCTTTAATAAGAAAAGTTAGATTATTGGATTTTGCTAATGTAAAAAGAGCAAGAAGAAAACTAAAAAAGACATGGCAAGATTTTATATAGTTGAAGCTAAAAGAGGATTTGTTATTTGATAGAGTGAAATGAAAATAACGGATTCATGTAGTCGATCCCACCTAATGGGATAAAGGCTTGGTTGTTGTTGTGTATATATATATATATATATATATATAATTATTGTATATAAATTTATAATTTATATAAATAATTATAAAAAAATAAATGTAGAATAATTAGTATCTATAAATATTAATTGATATTAGGTAAATTAATTGGGATTAATTTTGTCTTTAAATTTGTAAAAGCTAAAGCAATTTTTTGAAAAACTTTTTTTAACATTTGCTTATAGTTGTTTTTTAGCCTTTTAAAGGCTGAAACTATTTCAAAAGTTGTTCTACCAAACATTGATTTTAGCTTTCAGCTGTACAAAAAAGTACTTTTTCCTACTAAAAAGCTTTTTGAAATACACCTTTAATAAAACAAAGATGATGAATAACATTGAGATTACATGGTAATAAGAAAAGTAAACTATTTTGAATTTATTTTGAATTCCTCCAAACCAAGATGCTCCAGACCTTGGAAATTTCATACCAATTGAAATTATCTTAGCACATAGGTGAACTTGCTTTAAAAATATTATCTAACAATAATGACCTTAAAAACATGCAAGCATGCTCATTATAACCACCCTAAAAAACTCAAACATACACACATACACACACACTTGATCTGCAGATGGGATACACTAAACCTTCCATCAAGCAGTTTCAACAGAAAGCTCAAGGAAGTATGTCAGAGCAAGCTGGCAAATGCACAGTAACCTCCAGACCACAAACTTCAATATAAGTGATAAAAAAAATAGAATATGCATCATAAATTTTCAATTACAAACAGCACAGACATCTTTGTAGCAAACAACACCACAACATCACTAACTGTGATATCCATGCTTAAGCAAATAGAAGCACCATTCAAGTCAGGAAAACAGCCTGGTATGGCCATAGAGTCTGAAAAAGATAAAACTCAACAAATTTCAACATTATACGTCAAATTAAGTAATTGCTTTGATTATGGAAGTCCTGACTTGCTTTGATTATGAAAATCCTGACTGAACATATTCAAAATGAGGTGTCTTGGCGTATGCTTTTTGTAGATGATATTTTTCTTATTGAGAAAACTAAAGAGAGAGCTAAAGCGAAACTCAAGATTTGCAGAAATACTCTAAAATCTAAAGGCTTTTATCTCAGTAGATTAAAAACTGAATATATGGAGTGCACATTTAGTCGAGAAAGAAATACTTATATTGGAGATGTGATAATTGATAATCAAATTGTCAAGAAAAATGAGTGCTTTAGATACCTTAGATCAATCATTCAAAATAATGGTGAAATATATAATGACGTTATTAGCAGGATTCAAGCAGAATGGGTAAAATGGAAAAATACTTCTAGTGTGTTGTGCGATAGAAAAATCTCATCCAGACTTAAGGGTAAATTTTATAAAACTATAGTAAAACCAACGATGATATATGGTGCTGAATGCTGACTTCAATAAGGAAACATATAAATAAAATAAATGTTGCAGAAATGAGGATGTTAAGGTGGATGTGTGGATATATACGAAAGAATAAAATGAGAAATAAGTATATCCAAAAGAAAATTTGTGCTGCACTAATTGAGAATAAACTTAGAGAAAGTCAGCCTAGATGGTTTGGACATATAAATCATAGGCCGATTGAAGCTCCAATTAGAAAAATCAAACTATTGGATCTTACCCATGTACAAAGAGGAAGAGGGAGACCAAAGAAGACATGACAATGAACTATAAGGAGTAATCTTAGTTATTTAGACTTAAATAAGAATTTGGTAATTGATAGAGCGCAATGGAAACAAAAAATTCAACCAACCCCACCTAGTGGGATTAAGGCTTGGTTGTTGTTGTTGTATACTTCAAATTAAGTAAATTGCTCATAAACAGCAGCACCCTCAAACAAAGCATCCAAGCTACAACCCTGAAACAAAATTTGATCTCCATTACAGAAGGATAACAGACATCACACAATTAATAGCAGGCGCAATGACAGTTGATGTTTGAAACCAAGAGCAGATACAGGACGAGTAGATATGCAAACAGTATAAAAAAACAGAATAACAACCTCGGTCCACAACAAGTAGCGAGTGATGACACCCTAGCATTGCTCCTCGGCAGCGCTCCTTGAGATTCCAGCTCACTTATTATCCCTTGCACGATCTTTCCAGAAGTAGAAACAGCCGTAGAAAATCAAACTGCTAGAAAAACAACGGAGTGGGGCACCTGAATCCCCATAAACAGTACAAATTAAGTAAAGCAATCTACCTTGCGGAAATCGCGGGACTGGGCAGAATCGAAAATCGGCCACACTTTATCGAAATCCTGCCAGATCGGTGAATCCGAACCGTGAAAACGATGAGAAGCCACATATTATTAAAGCGCGATCCAAGTCGAACACGAAAGAAGAGCGCAAACACAATCCCGTGAGAGGAATTCTTACCTTAGCGGATTGGACAGGCCCTCTGAGCGCAGAAAGGAGGAAGTAGAGGAGCTGCTCCCCCAACCTAGGGTTAGAATGGCGAAAAAGACCAACCCTGGAAGTTCCCCCGACCCCGCAGATAATCGCCGGATCCAGCCCCAGCAGCAGGCAATTGGTGTACATGGCGCTCTCAAGCTCCGCCTCCCTCTCCTTCTCTCGATCCGTTGCCATGGCCAAACCTCCTCCTCCTCCTCCTCCTCCTCCTCCTCCTCCTCCTCTCTCTCTCTCTCTCTCTCTCTCTCTCTCTCTCTCTCCCCCCCCCCCCCCCTCTCTCTCTCTCTCTCTCTCTCTCTCTCTCTCTCTCTCTCTCTTCCCCCGTCCCCAATTTGGAACTCAAGGGTCGTTAAATTGTTAAATTATTGGGTAAATTACTCGGAGATCCCTCACATGAATATCATTTGTATGATTTTTTTTTTTTCTTATGATAAACAAAAACATAGTTTTTTTGCTAAAAATATGCCGAGTAACGTTACAATAAATTAAAAACCATTTTCATTTTACACAACCTAATAATTAGACTATAAAATTTTTAAATAATTATATTAATGCAGAAGAAAATAAAATTAAAAATTATTAAATTTCTTACAAGCTGACTTTTATTATACACGATTCAAAAATAAAATAATATCACGGGCGATCTCTTACGAGAATTTGGTAAAAAAATATTATAATATATATATATATTTTACGGTGGATTATAACATATTTTTACTTAGATTTGTGCATTAATTGTTCTTTAAAAATTGTAAATATATTGCTATCTGATATCTAATATTTTTTTTAATTTAATCAAAATTTTCCGTTGATTAAGATTTTATTTTATTTTACTTTGTTAAAACTAAACCTTTATTTTTTTAAAATGTTAAATTTTTTGTAACGTTTTGCTTTTATAGTTTTCACATTTTACCTAAAAGATTTGGCTAATATTATCTTTGAACAAAATAAATCTTATTTTGCATGATACCTAGGTTAATAAATATTTAACATATTTTATCAAAAAAAAAAAAAAAATTTAACATATATTTTTTTGATAAGAAATGTTTAATTTATATTGATTAGGTATTAAATATATATTTTTTAATAATTATTTAAACATTTATCTAAAATATGAGAGATTTATAAAAATATTGAAAAGTATAACAGTAATTAAAGAAAAGCTTAATTTCTATTAAATTCGACAGAATTTAAAATATTTCATAAAATAATTTAAAACTCATGTAAAAATCTAACAAATGATATAATTTAATTTCGTTTCTACATAAAACCATCGGAAGAACCGTAAAATGAAATAACTTACTATATATAAATATATATATTATTTAATTCATAAATAATCCTTAAAAGTGTCGTTATTGGATTGGGTTCGCTTGCCGTCACGGGGAAGGCGGGCCCACGGGGAAGGCGGGCCCACTCCAAGTTAGAGTGGTGGTCCGGCCCATTTTGAATTTTAGAATGGGGCAAAAATCTCTTATCCAATCCCTGGTACCTGCTATCCCAAAGTATTATAATTATATTTATTATTTATATTATTAAAAATAAATATAATTATTATTATATAATATAAATAAAATACATAATTAAAAATAGTTACACTTATATTTTCAAAATTTATCAATAATATACATAAAATTATTACATTTCAAACAATTACTTCAGAAAAACCTATGTCTTACCAACCTATAAATTTGGTATTCTTCAAACGCGCAGCAAGCGTGGTAGATCTAAACACAAATACAAAAAAACGTTTTAATAAACGTTACTCTTCTAACTATAAATTTAATTTTTCCTCTAAACGTAAATCTTTTAAACGTTTCCAATTAACCTTTTAAACGTTTTCAATTAAGATATAAACCGCAGAAGCTTAAAAAGAATAATAAATAGATTATAAGTATTTGCATTATTAATTGAAATAGACACAAAGCAGAAGATGCCTTCTATTATTTATACTGTAAAGCAGGAAATGAAGATGCTTCATATTATTGTTGTACGTTGATGCTGGAAATTTATATATATATCGAATTATAATTATATTTATTATTTATATTATTAAAAAATAATTATAATAATTATTATATAATATAAATAAAATACATAATTAAAAATATTACACTTATATTTTCAAAATTTATCAATAATATACATGAAATTATTACATTTCAAACAATTACTTATCAATTATATACAAAATAATATATATATATATATATATATATAACAAAATATTGGGTAAATTGCATCTGGGCATTTGAGGTAAGAACTGAATTAAAAACTGATCATAATTTTTTGAAAAATCTTAAATTTAATTGATATAGTTATAAAAGCATTGTAGTAATTATGTTTTTTAGATTTTATCATTATTAGTTTGAAATTTTTAGAACTGTGAGAATAAAAGAAATAAAGGAATTAAACTTTACAATTTTTTATGTTTAAATTTAATTTTTTAGATTGAGGTAATGATAGAAGATTATAATGATAACTTAAAATACATAAGCAGTTAAATTGATAAAAAATAATTAAATTTCATGTATTTTATTAACACCAACTTAAACGAAGGCGGTCTTTACAAAGACACAAAACCAATATTTTTACAACTCAAGAGGCCAAAATCAAAATTGTTTAACAATTGGGGTCAATTTGCAATATTCTTTCAACTTTAGGAACTCAGATGCAATTTATGCTAAAATATTTCAACATAATAAGCATCTATTTTCTATCAATAATATATATATATATAACACAAAATTAAAGGACAATATCCATTTGGAGCGATATTTATCTCAAATCTTAGAGAAAACTTGGAGTTATGGTGAACTTAAAATAGGTTCTACATATTATATAGTTTACAATATTTTGGATAGTCCACATTGTGAATGAAGTAAAATTATAGATATTTTATAAAAGTCTTTTTTAAGGAATTATTAATTTAATGGGCATCTTGGGCTTGACTTAGTAAGCTAGAAATTTATTTTGCTAATTAAAATTTTATTTTGTAATTAGAATATTCTAATTTTGAAATATTATTTTAATGAAAAGATGCATTTAAGAGATATGTCTCTTAATTAAAGGTCACTTCTAAGTGTCTTTTGGCTATTGAATTAATCTTAAAATATCTATAAATATTATATATATTTCTGCAATTTTATTGTTAGAAAGTTTTGATGCTTTGTTATATCTTGAAAGGTAATTGCATCTATACT
Organism: Apostasia ramifera; assembly: GCA_019297695.1. NCBI lineage: Eukaryota > Viridiplantae > Streptophyta > Magnoliopsida > Asparagales > Orchidaceae > Apostasia > Apostasia ramifera. The sequence continues at coordinate 26,283 of JAEMOT010001960.1, read as the reverse complement.
GCAAATTTATCTTAAGAAAAGCGTTAAATCACACTTCAAAGCTTTCCATTATTTTATTTCCCTTACACTACATAATTTGGCTAATCTAAATCAAATACTTGTATTAAGATAATATTTTAAGAAAAATTAGTTTTAATCAATAGATTTATGATTTTTCTTCATGATTTATGTATATGTTTCATTACATTATGCTTCTCTATGTTTTATATTGAGATCTTATTGTTTTGCATATTTATGATGCATAAAAGTAAGATCTAAGAAATTATATTTATATTCTATCATATTTGGAGAAATTACTAAGGTTAAATTTCTCAAATGCACGTTGAAGTTTTGAAGTGATTTGCGGAGAAATTTGTGAGAAAACCCTAAATCACGTTCTAAGCTAAACTTGAACCATAAAAAGGTCAATTGGACGGTTCAATTGCATGGATTGGACAACAAAGATATTATAACATCTCGTGATCTCATTATAGAAATATTGTCTGCTTTGACTTTAGAAAAATTGCGTGACTTGCGCACTTCCCAGGAGGTCACCTATCCCAGCGCTATTCAAGCCTAAGCACACTTAACTACGGAGTTTTCCATCACTAGTCTCACAGTTTTATCGTAAAAAGCACCTCTACCATTTGAGATCATATTATCTACTTATACAGCTCAGGATCTCTCTTCTTTTTAATGTGAGATGATTTATTTCTGTGCCTCTCTCATCACTTATTATTCGGCCTAGAAGTCTGCCAGGAGCTTCACTTTGCGTCAGTGATTCCTCTCTCTTAGAACATCACCCGGCGATCACTCCCCACCCTCTTCTGCCGTGGGTGTCACAGAAATAGTATCAGACCACACAATTAATTATTTGATAGTTCAATCATAGGATTGAATAGCTGAAATTTAAGTTCAGATGATACTATTAATTACCTGATCATTCGATTATAAATTTGTATGATATTATATCTTAAACTTAAAAATTTGAGTATAATTTATCTTAAAATTAAATTTATCTTAAAATTAAATTTATCTATGTTTTATTTTATTGACTCTAGAATGATACATTTCTCCAGATCTTGATTAGAATTTTATAACTGATAGAATCATAATGATAATTTAAAATCAAACCATTTCCATTTTACCCCCAAGATGTGACATTTTAGTTGGCCCGACAAGTGACATTTTGCCGTATTACTAGCTATTACCGTATTAGGCTTAATTATTATATTTTGCCATAATTAGTAATCTTTATAACATATAAAATAAATTTAATTATTATATTAAAATATATTAGAAATGTAGATAAATTAGTTTTTATTTTAATAATAAATAGTTGTATAATTACCAGAATTCATATAAAAAAATTTGATATGCAATGTATCAGCTTTTAAATATATATATTCAACTTAAATTCTTCAAAATAGCTATAAACAGTAGTACAATTGATGTTGCTTAATTCAAATTTTATATATAACAAATAATTCTTTAAAAATGTCTATCAAGTTAAATTCATTAATATACTATCAAATAGTCATATAATAGCTAGTATTATATTAAAATACCTTGATATGCATCAAATCAGTTTCTAAATATATTTATTCAATTTAAATATAGGAATTTAATAAATATAAATTGTGTAATTATGAGTACTAAGTTAAAATGCTTTGATGTGTAATAAATTAATGTCTAATTGCTAGTATCCAAACACAATAAAAAATAATTTAATACTCATATAATTGCTTAGATTGAATTAAAATAACTTGATATGTAATGAATCAGTCTCTAAATACATATATTCGGCCTAAATTCATTAATACAGTAATAAATTATTGTATAATTACCGCTATTTAGTTCAAATACATTGATATATAATAAATTAAACTTTAAATGCGACTATTAAGTTGAAATGTAAATACATACTAACAATAGTTGTATAAATGCTAACATTAAAATAAGATATCATGGTATTCATTGAATCAGTCCTTAAACAAGCGCATTTAATTTAAATGCTTTGCTATAACAGATTAAGTTTTATAATTGTGAGTACTAAGTTAATATACTTTTACATGTAGAAAACAATGACTAAAAATCAGTATTCTTTTTAAATACATTGAAATATAATAAATTAGCCTTTAAATGGACTATTAAGTTGAAATGCAAATATATACTAACAAATAATTGTATAAATGCTAGATTAAGATAAGATACGTATCCATCGAATCGGTTTCTAAACAAACATAATTAATTTAAATATTTTGATATAACAAATTAAGCTTTATAATTGTGATACTAAGTTGATATACCTTTACATATAGTAAACAATAACTAAAATTCAGTATTCTTTTTAAATATATTAAAAAATTATCGAATAGTCATATAATTGCTAGTATTTAGTCATAATAATTTCATATGTAATGAATTGGTTTCTACACTCATATATTAAGTGTAAATTCATTGATATAATAATGAACAGTGGTGCAATTACAACTGTGAAATTCAAACACATTGATATATAACTAATTAATTTCTAAAAGCTTCTATTGAGTTCAAATACATCGATATACAGCCAAGTAGTTACATAATAGCTACTGTTTGATTCAAATATATTGAAATATAATAAATTAGTCTTTTAAAATATCCATTAAATTTAAATATATCGATAAACATTCAAATAATGGTATAATTGCTCGTGCTAATATAAAATACTTTGATGTGCATTGAATCGATCTAATATATGTGTATTAAATTTAAATAAAATGATATAATAAAAATAAGTTGGGTAATGACGAGTGCTATGCTAAATGCCTTGATATGTGATAAATGAATGTTTAAATGCAAGTATTTTGTTTAAGTTTATTGAAAAACCACAAAGTGGTCACATAATTGCTTGTATTTAGTTAATATAACTTAATATATAATGAATTAGTCTTTATGTGTGTGTATTCCACTTAAATTCATCATTTTACTAATAAATAGTTGGATAATTGCCATAATTTAGATGAAATACACTGACAAGTGAAAACGTAATTATGTTAAGTGTCTATTAAGTTATAATATATCGATATACTATCAATTAGTTATATAATGGTCGATTTTAAGATAAAATACTTTGATATATATTGAATCAGTCTTTAAACAAGTGTATTAGCTATAAATACATCGATATCACAAATATAAGATGTATAATTATAAGTATTATGTGAAAATACCTTGATATATAGTAAATCAATGTTTAAAATCCTATATTTTATTCAAATATATAAGAAAATTATTAAATAGTCATACAATTATTAGTATTCTATTAAAATAAATTAATATGTGATAAATCAATTTCTAAGTACATGTGTTCAACTTAAAGTCATTGATATAGTAGTAAAACGTTATATAATTGCCATTATTTAGTTTAAATATATTGACATGTAACAAAGTAACCTCTAAAAGTATCAATTAAATTGACTTTCATTGATATACTACCAATTAATTGTATAATTATCAGTATTAACATTAAGTATCATGATATGCATCGAATTAATCTACAAACACGCGTATTCAATTTAAATACATGATATAATCTATAAAAGTTGTGTATTTATGTGTACTAAGTTAAAATTACTTGACATATAGTAAATTGATGTTTAGAAGCTAGTATTCTGTTCAAATACATCAAACAATCATTAGAGAGTCAAATAATTGATAGTATTTAATTAGAATAATATGATATGCAACGAATTTGTTTCTAAATATATGAGTTGAGCTTAAATTCATCGATATAGTAATGGATGGATGTATAATCGCAACTATTCAATTCAAATATATTTATATATAACAAATTAGTTTGTAAATGCATCTAATTAGTTGAAATTCATTGACATACTATCATGTAGTTAAATAATTATTAGTATTAAGGAAAAATACTATAATGTATATCAAATCAATCATTATATACATGTAGCACTAATTCAATCATTAAGAAAAAATACTATAATTCATTGTATAATTGCTAGCACTAAGTTAAAATGCCCTTATATGCAATAAATCAATGTTTAATTGTTACTATTCGATTAAAATACATTAAATAATCATTGAATAGTTGTCTAATTACGAGTATTCAAATAAAATAACTTGATAAATAATGAATTGATCTCTAAATGTGAATATTCAACTTAAATCTTCGATATAACAATAAATAGTTTTATAATTACGACTATTTTATTCAATTATGTTGATATATAATAAATTAGTCTCTAAAAGCATCTATTAAGTTGAAATACATCGATATGTTATCAAATATTGGTAAAATTGCTAGTATTAAATTAAAATAAATTGATATGCATTGAATCGATCAGCAAATATGTGTATTCAGTTAAAATAACGATATAAGAAATGTAAGTTATGTGACTGCGAGTTGTAAGATTAAATACCTTAATATGTAATAAAATGATGTCTAAATATTAATATTCTTTTCAAATACATCAAAAAATTATTGTATAGTATTATAATTGCCAGTTTTGATAAAATAACTTGATATACAATGAATCGATCTCTAAACATGTGTATTCCAGTTAAATTCATTGGTATAATCATAAATAATTATATAATTACTACTGTTCAGTTCAAATATATTGATATATCACAAATTAGTTTTTAAAAATATTTATTATACTAAATTACATCGCTATATTATCAACTTGTAAAATTTAAAATTCAAGGATATACATCAAATCGATCACCAAATATGTGTATTCAATTAAGTTACATCGATATAATAGATACAAGTTTTGTTATTACAAGTAATAAGTTAAACTACCTTGATATGTAATAGCTCGACACATAAATGCTAATATTCTATTCAAATACACTTAAATAACTTCAAGTGGCCATATAATTGCTAGTATTTAGTTAAAATAACTTAATATAGGACGAATCGCTCTCTAAGCGTGTATATTCAACTGATCTATATAGCTACAAGTAGTTGTATAATTGTCAATATTCAGTTTAAATATAATGATATATAACAAATTAGTCTTTAACAACGTCTATTAAACTGCAACAATATGTTATCAAATAGTTATATAATATATCGACATTCAAATCGATATTCAAATATTGCATCCAATTTAAATATATCGACATAACAATTAATAATTACGTAATTATGAGTACTAAGTTGAAATACCTTGATTTATAACAAATTGATGACTAAAAGCTATTATTTTCCTCAAGTGCATTGAATAATAATTGAATAGCTATACAATTTCTAGTATTCAGTTAAATTTACGTGATATATATTGAGTCAATCTCTAAATGCCTATATTTTACGTACATTCGTCGATATAGCAATAAATGGTTGTGCAATTGTTACAATTCAGTTAAAATACATTGATATGTATCGAATTAGCTTTTGAAAATATCTTTTAAGTTGAAATATACGAATATATGATCAAGTAGTTATATAATCTCTGATATTAAGTTAAAATTACTTGATATGCACTGAATCAATGACTAAATATGTGTTTTCTAATAAAATACATCGATATAATAAATATAAATTATGTAATTATGAGTTCCAAATTAAAATAACTTCATATGTAATAATCTGTCTAAATGCAAGTATTTTACTTAAATACAATAAAGAACATCGAATAATCATATAACTACTAGTATTCAGATAAAATAACTTGATAAACAATATATCCATGTGTGAATTCAACCTATGTTATTCGATATAGTGAGGAATAGTCATTTAATTGCTACTGTTCAATTTAAATTTACTAATATATATCAAATAAGTCTCTCAAAGTATTATTCAGTTGAAATACATTAGTATTCAGTAAAAAAAGTATTCAATTAAAATACATCAACATGACAAATATATATTGCATAATTACAATGCTAAGTTAAAATGTCTTGATATAAATAGATATCTAAAATCAAGTATTTAATTCAAATACATTGAAAATCATTAAATGAGGGACAATTGCCAGTATCCAGTCGAATTAACTTGATATACAATAAAACAGTTTCTAAATACGTACATTCAGCTAAAATTCATTAATATAGTAACAAAAAGTTGTATAATTATCACTATTTAGTTCAAATACATTGAAATATAATAAATTGGTCTTTAAATGGAACTATTAAGTTGAAATGCAAATATATACAAATAAATAATTGCATAAATGCTAGTATTAAGATAAGATACCGCGGTATTCATCGAATCGGTTTCTAAACAAATGTAATTAATTTAAATATTTTGATATAACAAATTAAGCTTTATAATTGTGATTACTAACTAAATATGCCTTTACATGTAGTAAACAATGACTAAAAGTCAGTATTCCTTTTAAATATTATCGAATAGTCATATAATAGCGAGTATTCAGTCATAATGACTTCATATATAATGAATCGATCTCTACACTCATATATTTAGTGTAAATTCATCGATATAACAATGAACAGTTGTGCAATTGCAATTATGAAATTCAAACACATTGATATGTGACTAATTAATCTCTAAAAGCATCTATTGAGTTCAAATACATTGATATACGGCTAAGCAGTTATATAATAGCTACTGTTTGATTCAAATATATTGATATATAATAAATTAGTCTTTACAAATGTCCATTAAATTTAAATATGTCGATAAACAATCAAATAATTGTATAGCTGCTAGTGCTAATATAAAATATCTTGATGTGCATTGAATGTATCTCAAAAATGTGTATTCAATTTAAATAAAATGATATTAACAAAAATATGTTGTGTAGTTACAAGTGGAATGCTAAATACCTTAATAAGTTATAATTGGATGTCTAAATGCTAGGATTTTGTTTAAGTTCACAGAAAAAAACCGAGTGGTCACATAATTATTTGTATTTAATTAATATAATTTAATACGTAAGGAATTAGTCTTTATGTGATCAAAGATTTGATTAGATCTCAAATAAATGGAAATTTTATTGATAAGACCTCTTCAATTGTAGCCAATATCTTACGCTCGGGCTAAGAGTCAAATTATGTATTTCACTTTAATTCATCAATTTACTAACAAATAGTTGGATAATTACCATAGTTTAGATGAAATACACTGACATGCGAAAACATATTTATGTTAAGTGTCTATTAAGTTATAATATATCGATATACTATCAATTAGTTATATAATTTTCGATTTTAAGATGAAATACCTTGATATGCATTGAATCGGTCTCTAAACATGTGTATTAGGTGTAAATATATCGATATTACAAATATAAGATGTATGCAAGTATTATGTGAAAATATCTTGATATATAGTAAATTAATATTTAAAATCCTATATTTTATTCAAATATATAAGAAAATCATTAAATAGTCATATAATTATTAGTATTCTGTTACAATAACTTAATATATGATAAATCAACTTCTAAGTGCATGTGTTCAACTTAAAGTCATTGATATAGCTATAAAAAGTTTTATAGTTGCCATTATTCAGTTCAAATATATTGACATGTAACAAAGTAACCTATAAAAGTGTCAATTAAATTGAAATTCATCCCTATACTATCAATTAATTGTATAATTATCACTATTAAGATAAAGTACCAGGATATGCTCCGAATCAGTCTATAAACATGCGTATTCAATTTAAATGAATGATATGACATAAAAATTGTGTATTTGTAACTACTAAGTTAAAATACCTTGATATATAGTAAATCTATATTTAAAAGCTAGTATTCTGTTCAAATACATAGACAAATTATTAGATAGTCATATAATTGATAGTATTTAATTAGAATAACAAGATATATAATGAATTAGTATATAAATACATGAATTCAACATAATTCAGTGATATTATAATGGATGAATGTATAATCACAGTTGTTCAATTTAAATACATATATATAATAAATTAGTCTCTAAAAGTGTCTAATAAGTTGAAATTCATCGATACACTATGAAGCAGTCAAATAATTGCTGGTATTAAGGAAAAATACTATAACGTACATCAAATTAATCACTAAATACATGTAGATAGTTATAATGTATCGATATAATAAATATATATTGTGTAATTGCTAGATGTTAAAATGCCCTTATATGCAATAAATTGATGTTTAATTACTTGTATTTTGTTAAAATACATTAAATAATCATCGAATAGTTGTCTAACTATGAGTATTCGAAAATAAGCAACACATTTGTCTCTAAATGTGAATATTCAACTTATATTGTTTGATATAACAATGAATAGTTTTATAATTGTGACTATTTTATTCAAATATATTGATATATAATAAATTAGTTTCTAAAAGGGTCTATTAAGTTGAAATGCATTAATATACTATCAAATACTGGTATAATTGTTAGTATTAAATTAAAATAAATTGATATGTATTGAATCGATTAGTAAATATGTGTATTCAGTTAAAATAATGATATAATAAATATAAATTATGTAACTACGAGTTATAAGATAAAATATCATGATATTTAATAAAATGATGTCAAAATATTAATATTTTGTTCAAATACATCGAACAATTATCGAATTGTCTTGTAATTGCCAGTTTCTTAATAAAATAACCTGATATGCAATGAATCAATCTCTAAATACATGTATTCAGGTTAAATTCATTGGTATAATTATAAACAATTAATTACTACTGTTCAGTTCAAATATATTGATATGCAACAAATTAGATTTTAAAAGCATATATTAAAATACATCACTATATTATCAAGCTGGTGTAAAATTGCTCATATAAAATTTAAAATACTAGGATATACATCAAATCAATCACCAAATATATGTCTTCAATTAAATTATGTTGATATAACAAATTCAACTTTTGTAATTACAAGTAATAAATTAAATTACCTTGATACATAACAGCTCGACACCTAAATGCTAATATTCTGTTCAAATATACTTAACTAGCTTCGAGTGGTCGTATAATTATTAGTATTTTGTTACAATAACATAATATACGACGAATCACTCTCTATGTGTGTATATACATTCAATAGATCTATATAGCTATAAATAGTTGTATAATTACCACAATTCTGTTCAAATATATTGATATATAATAAATTAGTCTTTAACAGTGTCTATTAAACTACAATAATATGTTGTCAAATAGTTATATAATTACTGATATTATGATAAAATCGATATTCAAATATCTGGATCCAGTTTAAATATACGATATAACAATTAATAATTGCGTGATTGTGAGTACTAAGTTAAAATGCTTTGATTTATAGCAAATTGATGACTAAAAGCTACTATTTTCTTCAAATACGTTGAATAATAATTGAATAGCTATACCATTTCTAGTATTTAGTTAAATTTACGTATATTCATGTATTTCAACTTAAAAGATATTTTTAAAAGCTTATTTGAAACATGTCAATGTATTTCGACTGAATTGCAATAATTGTATAACTATTTATTACTATATTGAGGAATATAAGCAAAATATAGGCAAAATATAGGACATCTAGGGGTAAAGCACTGTTCCGGTGCGGGCCGCGAGAGCGGTACCAAATCGAGGCAAACTCTGAATACTAGATATAACCCCAATCCAATCGTTTGACTTCCGAAGTTATAGCTCAAGTTCCATTTATCTATCTTCATCTTACTTACTTGAGATTTCCTTTGCTGGTGCTTTAGGTTCACTTCAGTAGTTCGTAAGCCTCTGATAATACTAACCCAGATCATTATTATGATATGAATATTCCCCAAGTGGGACTCCTTTAGCTTCTTCGTCGGCTCCTTCGAGTTCTCTAGTCAAGCCGAACCCAAAGGTTGGGTTAAAGTGAATCTGGCTACCTCTTTTCTTTGGTTGGGCTAGCTCCTTCTTCTTAAAGCGTCGTCTGTCTTTTTTCTTTCTTTACGCATCCGTCTACCTTTAAATACATACGAAGGCTGGTAGGTCAGATTGAGGCATCTGCAACTTGTCATTTGCCTTGTTCGTCAAGTGAATTTCTTTCTGCTCTTTCACCTCTATCTCGAATAAATGGAAATTCATCTGTGATTTTGGAACAAATCTTTTTGGTTTCGGCTCCATCGGAGTTTCTCTCGAAAAGCCTAAGGAACCATTGGAAGAACGAGCTCTTTCGAGCTTTCGACGAGAGGCTCGCGGAAGTTGATCCACGAGGGAATATTGGAAGAAAGGAAGTCTTTTCCAATGAGAAAACCGTGAGCCGTTATTAAAACGCTCCTCCAGTAGTAAGTGATTTTCAACGAATGTTTTTTTATTGTGAAACATATTCGGTAGACAAAAGTTACGGTTAATGTGAGCTTATCCATGCGGTTATGCACTCATTGATATTTTTAGAGAAAAAAAAAGAAAATTTCTATTTCATATGGATACGATTTAGATTTGCCTTCCAACTTCTTTGCACGACTGGTGGAAAAAACATAAAAATAGTAAAATAAAAAATAAAATACATGTAATGAATCATAAATCAAATGCTTGTACTCAATTTGAATTCAACATAATAAAATGAATAGCTGCAAAAACATCACTATTCAACTCAAATTCGTTGATATATTATAAATCAGACCCTAAAAGAGCCTATTCTCTTAATATTGATCGATATACTGACAAATTGATGTGTAATTATAGAAAAGCAATCATATGTCTGTAATAGATCGTCAAATATCAATTTTCGATTGAAATACGTCATTATAGCAAATATTAGGTGTGTAATCAGAGTATTATGTTAAACAAACTTCATATAGACAAGATTAAAGTCAAACTGCATATATTCTTATCAAATATAATAAAAACTAATTGAATACACACACAATTGCTTTTATTCAGTTAAAATAACTTATTATGTAATGAATCATACTCTAAATTTTTGTACTCTATTTGAATTCAACGTAATGCAATGAATAGCTGCAAATACATCACTATTCAAGTCAGATTCGTTGATATATCACAAATCAGACTCTAAAAGAGCATATTTTCTTAAAATTAATCGATATACTGATAAATAGATGTGTAATTTTAGGTATTACACTAAAATGCAATCAAACGTCCGTAATAGATGGCCAAATATCAATTTTCGATTAAAATACATCAATATAGCAAACATTAGATGTGTAATTAGAGTATTATGTTAAAAAATCTTCATATAGACAAGTTTAAAGTCAAATTGCATATATTCTCTTCAAATACAATAAAAACTAATTGAATACACACACAATTACTTTTATTCAGTAAAAGAACGTATTATGCAATGAATCATACTCTAAATATTTGTACTCCACTTCAATTCAGCGTAATGCAATGAATAGCTGCACAAATATCACTATTCAACTCAAATTCATTGATATGTCATAAATCAGACCCTAAAAGAGTCTATTCTCTTAAAATTGATCGATATAGCGATAAATAGATGGGTAATTATAGGTATTACATTAAAACGCAGTCAAATGCCCCTAATAGACCGCCAAAGTTCAATTTTCGATTAAAATACATCAATATAGCAAATATTAGGTGTGTAATCAGAGTATTATACTAAAAAATCTTCATATAGATAAAATTAAAGTCAAATTGCATATATTCTCCTCTAATACAAAAAACTAATTGAATACACACACAATTGCTTTAATTCAGTTAAAATAACAAATTAGGCAATGAATAGTATTTTAAATGCTTGTACTCCACTTGCATTCAACGTAATGCAATGAATAGCTGCAAAAATATTATTCGACTCAAATTCATTGATATGTCATAAATTAGACTTTAAAAGAGCTTATTCTCTTAAAATCGTTCGATATACTGACAAATAGATGTGTAATTATAGGTATTACGTTAAAACGCAATCAAATGCCCCTAATATATTGCCAAATATCAATTTTCGATTATAATACATCAATATAGCAAATATTAGATATGTAATTAGAGTATTAGGTTAAAAAACCTTCATATAGACAAGATTAAAGTCAAACTACATATATTCTCTTTAAATATAATAAAAACTAATTGAATACACACACAATTGCTTTTATTCAGTTAAAAAAACTTATTATGCAAGGAATGATACTCTAAATGTCTGTACGCCATTTCAATTCAACGTAACGCAATGAATAGCTGCAAAAACATCACTATTCAACTCAAATTCATTGATATGTCATAAATTAGACCCTAAAAGAGTCTATTCTCTTAAAATTGATCGATATACTGATAAATAGACGTATAATTATAGGTATTACATTAAAACGCAATCACATGCCCCTAATAGATCGGCAAATATCAAATTTCGATTAAAATACATCAATATAGCAATATTAGGTGTGTAATCAGATTATTATGTCAAACAATTTTTATATAGATAAGATTAAAGTCAAATTACAAATATTCTCTTCAAATACAAAAAAACCTAATTGAATATACACACAATTGCTTTTAGTCAGTTAAAATAACTTATTATGCAATGTATCATACTTTAAATACTTGTACTCCACTTGAATTCAACATAATGCAATGAATAGCGGCAAAAATATTACTATTCAACTCAAATTCATTGATATGTCATAAATCAGACCCTAAAAGAGCCTATTATCTTAAAATTGATTGATATACTGATAATTAAATGTAATTATAGGTACAACATTAAAACGGAACCAAATGTCCCTAATAGATCGTCAAATAATAATTTTTGATTGAAATACATTAATATAACAAATATTAAGTTTGTAATCAGAGTATCATGTTAAACAAACTTTATATAAACAAGATTAAAGTCAAATTGCAAATATTCTCTTTAAATACAATAAAAACTAATTGAATACATACACAATTACTTTTATTTAGTTAAAATAACTTATTATGCAATAAATCATACTCTAAATTCTTGTATTCCACTTAAATTCAACGTAATGCAATGAATAACTGCAAAAATATTATTCAACTCAAATTCATTGATATGTCATAAATTAGGCCCTAAAATAGCTTATTTTCTTAAAATTGATCGATATACTGACAAATAGATGTGTAATTATAGGTATTACATTAAAACACAATCAAATGCCCCTAATAAATCGCCAAATACTAATTATCAATTATAATACATCAATATAGCAAATAGTAGGTGTGTAATCAGAGTATTATATTAAAAAACCTTCAATAGACAAGATTAAAGTCAAATTGCATATATTCTCCTCTAATACAACAAAATCTAATTGAATAAACACACAATTGCTTTTATTGAATTAAAATAACTAATTATGCAATGAATCGTAATCAAAATACTTATACTCCACTTGAATTCAACATAATGTAATGAATAGTTGAAAAAACAATACTATTCAACTCAAATTCATTCATATGTCATAAATCAGACCCTAAAAGAGCCTATTCTCTTAAAATTGATCGATATACTGACAAATAAATGTGTAATTATAGGTATTACAATACAACGCAATCAAATGCCCCTAATAGACCACCAAATATCAATTTTCGATTAAAATACATCAATATAGCAAACATTAGGTGTGTAATCAGAGTGTCATGTTAAAAAACCTTCATACAAACAAGATTAAAGTCAAATTGCATATATTCTCTTCAAATACAATAAAAACTAATTGAATATACAAACAATTGCTTTTATTTAGTTAAAATAACTTATTATACAATGAATCGTACTTTAAATGCTTGTACTACACTTGAATTTAACGTAATTCAATGAATTGCTATAAAAATATCATTATTCAACTCAAATTCATTGATATGTCATAAATTAGACACTAAAAGAGCCTATTCTCTTAACATTGATCGATAAATTGACAAATAGATGTGTAATTACAGGTATTATTTTAAAATACAATTCAATGCCCCTAAAAGATCGCCAAATATCAATTTTTGATTAAAATACATCAATATAGCAAATATTAGGTATGTAATGGTATTATGTTAAAAAACTTTCATATAGATAAAATTAAAGTCAAATTACATATATTCTCTTCAAAAACAATAAAAACTAATTGAATACAGAAACAATTGCTTTTATTCAGTTACAATAACTTATTATGCAATGAATCGTACTTTAAATGCTTGTACTTCACTTAAATTCAACGTAATGCAATTAATAGCTGCAAAAATATTACTATTCAACTCAAATTCATTGATATGTCATAAATCAGAGCATAAAAGAACCTATTCTCTTAAAATTAATCGATATATACTAACAAATACATGTGTTATTATAGGTATTATATTAAAACGCAATCAAATGCCCCTAATAGATCGCCAAATATCAATTTTCATTCAAAATACATTAATATAACAAACATTAGGTGTGTAATCAGAGTATTATGTTAAAAAACCTTCATATAAACAAGATTAAAGTCAAATTACATATATTATCTTCAAATACAATACAAACTAATTGAATACCCACACAATTATTTTTATTCAGTTAAAATAATTTATTATGCAATGTATCATACTCTAAATACTTGTACTCAACTTGAATACAATATAATGCAATGAATAGCGGCAAAAATATTACTATTCAACTCAAATTCATTAATATATCATAAATCAGACCGTAAAAGAGCCTATTGTCTTAAAATTAATTGATATACTGACAAATAAATGTGTAATTATAGGTATTATAGTAAAACGCAATCAAATGCCCCTACTAGATCGCCAAATACTAATTTTCGATTATAATACATCAATATAGCAAATATTAGGTGTGTAATCAGAGTATTATATTAAAAAACCTTCATATAGACAAGATTAAAGTCAAATTGCATATATTCTTCTCCAATACAACAAAAACTAATTGAATACACACAATATTTTTTATTCAGTTAAAATAACTTATTATGCAATGAATCATACTTTAAATGCTGGTACTCCACTTGAATTCAACGTAGTGCAATGAATAGCGGCAAAAACATCACTATTTAACTCACATTCGTTGATATGTCATAAATCAGAACCTAAAAGAGCCTATTCTCTTAATATTGATCGATATACTGATAAATTGATATGTAATTACAGAAAAGCAATCATATGTCCTTAATATATGGCCAAATATCAATTTTCGATTGAAATACATTAATATAGCAATGAATCGTATTTTAAATGCTTGTACTCCACTTGAATTCAACGTAATGCAATGAATAGCTGCAAAAAAAAAAACACTATTCAACTCAAACTCATTGATATGTCATAAATCAGACCCTAAATGACCCTATTATTTTAAAATTAATCGATATACAGACAAGTAGATGTGTAATTATAGGTATTATATTAAAATGCAATCAAATGCCCCTAATAGATCGCCAAATATCAATTTTCTATTAAAATACATCAATATAGTAAACATTATGTGTGTAATTAGAGTGTTATGTTAAAAAACCTTCATATAGACAAGATTAAAGTCAAATTGCATATATTCTTCTCCAATACAGCAAAAACTAATTGAATACACACAATATCTTTTATTCAGTTAAAATAACTTATTATGCAATGAATCATACTTTAAATGCTGGTACTCCACTTGAATTCAACGTAGTGCAATGAATAGCGGCAAAAACATCACTATTTAACTCACATTCGTTGATATGTCATAAATCAGAACCTAAAAGAGCCTATTCTCTTAATATTGATCGATATACTGACAAATTGATATGTAATTACAGAAAAGCAATCATATGTCCTTAATATATGGCCAAATATCAATTTTCGATTGAAATACATCAATATAGCAAACATTAAATTTGTAATAAGAGTATAATGTTAAACAAACTTCATATAGACAAGATTAAAGTCAAATTGCATATATTCTCATCAAATATAATAAAATCTAATTGAATCCACACACAATTTCTTTTATTCAGTTAAAATAACTTATTATATAATGAATCATACTATAAATTCTTGTACTCCATTAGAATTCAACGTAATACAATGAATAGCTGCCAATACATCACTATTGAACTCAAATTCATTGATATGTCTCAAATCAGACCCTAAAAGAGCATATTGTCTTAAAATTAATCGATATACTGATAAATAGATGTGTAATTATAGGTATTACATTAAAATACAATCAAATGTCTGTAATAGATCGCCAAATATCAATTTGCGATTGTAATACGTCATTATAGCAAACGTTTGGTGTGTAATCAGAGTATTATGTTAAAAAATCTTAATATAGACAAGATTAAAGTCAAATTGCATATATTTTCATCATATATAATAAAAACTAATTGAATACACACACAATTGCTTTTAGTCAGTTAAAATAACTTATTGTGTAATGTATCATACTCTAAATACTTGTACTCCACTTGAATTCAACATAATACAATGAATAGCGGCAAAAACATTACTATCCAACTCAAATTCATTGATATGTCATAAATTAGACCCTAAAAGAGACTATTCTCTTAAAATTGATCGATATTCTGATAAATAGTTGTGTAATTATAGGTATTATATTAAAACGCAATCAAATGCCCCTAGTAGTTCGCTAAAGATCAATTTTCGATTAAAATGCATCAATATAGCAAATATTAGGTGTGTAATCAGAGTATTATGTTAAAAAACTTTCATATTGACAAGATTAAAGTCAAATTGCGTATTTTATCTTCAAATACAATAAAAACTAATTGAATATACAAACAATTATTTTATTCAATTAAAAGAACTTATTATGCAATGAATCGTACTTTAAATGCTTGTACTCCACTTGAATTTAACGTAATTCAATGATTGCGACAAAAATATCACTATTCAACTCAAATTCATTGATATGTCATAAATCAGACCCTAAAAGACCCTATTCTTTTAAAATTGATCAATATACAGAGAAATAGATGTGTAATTATAGGTATTATATTAAAACACAATCAAATGCCCCCAATAGATCGCCAAATATCAATTTTTGATTAAAATACATCAATATAGCAAACATTATTTGTGTAATCAGAGTGTTATGTTAAAAAACCTTCATATAGACAAGATTAAAGTCAAATTGCATATATTCTCTTCAAATACAATAAAAACTAATTGAATACACAAACAATTGCTTTTATTCAGTTACAATAACTTATTATGCAATGAATCGTACTTTAAATGCTTGTACTCCACTTGAATTCAACGTAATGTAATGAATAGCTTCAAAAACATCACTATTCAATTCAAATTCATTGATATGTCATAAATCAGATCCTAAAAGACCCAATTATTTTAAAATTGATCGATATACAGATAAATTGATGTGTAAGTATAGGTATTACATTACAACGCAATCAAATGCCTCTAATAGATCGCCAAATATCAATTTTCAATTAAAATACATCAATATAGCAAACATTAGGTGTGTAATCAGAGTACTACGTTAAAAAACCTTCATAGAGACAAGATTAAAGTCAAATTGCACATGTTCTCTTCAAATACAACAAAAACTAATTGAATACACAAACAATTACTTTTATTCAGTTAAAATAACTTATTATGCAATGAATTGTACTTTAAATGCTTATACTCCTCTTGAATTCAACGTAATGCAATGAATAGCTGCAAAAAAACATCACTATTCAACTCAAATTCATTGATATGTCATAAATCAGACCCTAAAAGAGCCTATTCTCTTCAAATTGATCGGTATACCGATAAATAGATGTGTGTAATTATAGGTATTACATTAAAACGCAATCAAATGCCCCTAATAGATCGTCAAATATCAATTTTTGATTAAAATACATCAATATAGCAAACATTATGTGCGTAATCAGAGTGTTATGTTAAAAAACTTTCATATAAACAAGATTAAAGTCAAATTACATATATTCTCTTCAAATACCACAAAAATTAATTGAATACATACACAATTATTTATTAAAATAACTTATTATGCAATGACTCATACTCTAAATACTTGTACTCCACTTAAATTCAACATAATGTAATGAATAGCTGCAAAAAATATCACTATTTAACTCAAATTCATTGATATGTCATAAATCAGGCCCTAAAAGAGTCTATTCTCTTAAAATTGATCGATATAGCGACAAATAGATTGTAATTATAGGTATTACATTAAAACGCAGTCAAATGCCCCTAATAGATCGCCAAATATTAATTTTCGATTAAAATATATCAATATAGTAAATATTTGGTGTGTAATCAGAGTATTATATTAAAAACCTTCATATAGATAAGATTAAAGTCAAATTGCATATATTCTCCTCCAATACAACAAAACTAAATGAATACACACAATTGCTTTTATTGAGTTAAAATAACTAATTATGCAATGAATCGTAATCAAAATACTTATACTCCACTTAAATTCAACATAATGCAACGAATAGCTGCAAAAACATAACTATTCAACTCAAATTCGTTGATATGTCATAAATTAGACACTAAAAGAGTATATTCTCTTAAAATTGATAGATACAACGACAAATAGATGTGTAATTATAGGTATTACATTAAAACGCAGCCAAATGCCCCTATTAGATCGCCAATTATTAATTTTTGATTATAATACATCAATATAGCAAATATTAGGTGTGTAATCAGAGTATTATGTTAAAAAACCTTCATATAGACAAGATTAAAATCAAATTGCATATATTCCCTTCAAATACAAAAAAACTAATTGAATACACAAACAATTTCTTTTATTCAGTTAAAATATCTTGTTATACAATAAATCGTGCTCTAAATGCTTGTACTCCATTTGCGTTTAACGTAATGCAATGAATAGCTGCAAATACATTAATATAGCAACATTTGGTGAGTAATCAGAGTACTATATTAAAAAACCTTCATATAGATAAAAATTGCTATAAAAACCTTCAAATACAATAAAAACTAATTGAATACACACACAATTGCTTTTATTCAGATAAAATAACTTATTATGCAACGAATCAAATTCTAAATGCTTGTACTCCACTTGAATTCAATGTAATGCAATGAATAACTGCAAAACATCACTATTCAACTCAAATTCATATATATGTAATAAATCAGACCCTAAAAGAGCCTATTCTCTTAAAATTAATCGATATAGTGACAAATAGATTTGTAATTTTTATAGGAATTATATTACAACGCAATCGAATCCCCCTAATAGATCGCCAAATATAACTTTTCGTTTAAAATACATATATATAGCAAACATTATGTGTGTAATCAGAGTATTATGTTAAAAAATCTTTATATAGACAAGATTAAAGTCAATTGCATATATTCTCTTCACATACAATAAAAATTAATTGAATACACAAACAATTGCTTTTATTATGTTAAAATAACTTATTATGCAATGAATCGTACTTTAAATGCTTGTACTTCACTTGAATTCAATGTAATGCAAAGAATAGCTGAGAAAACATCACTATTCAACTCAAATTCATTGATATGTCATAAATCAGACACTAAAAGAGCCTATTCTCTTAACATTGATCGATAAAATGACAAATAGATGTGTAGTTATAGGTATTATTTTAAAATGAAATTCATTGTCCCTAACAGATCGCCATATATCAATTTTCGTTTAAAATACATTAATATAGCAAATATTAGGTATGTAATCATTGTATTATGTTAAAAAACCTTCATTTAGACAAGATTAAAGTCAAATTGCATATATTCTCTTCAAATACAATAAAAACTAATTAAATACACAAACAATTGCTTTTATTCAGTTAAAATAACTTATTATGCAATGAATCGTACTTTAAATGCTTGTACTCCACTTGAATTCAACGTAATGCAATGAATAGCTGCAAAAACATCACTATTCAACTCAAATTCATTGATTTGTCATAAATCAGACCCTAAAAGGGCCAATTCTCTTAAAATTGTTCAATATACTGACAAATAATTGTATAATTATACGTATAATATTAAAAAGCCATCAAATGCCCCTAATAGATCGTCAAATATAAATTTTCGATTAAAATACATTAATATAGAAAATATTAAGTGTGTAATCAGATTATTATGTTAAAAAACTTTCATATAGATAAAATTTAAGTCAAATTGCATATATTCTCTTCAAATACAATAAAAACTAATTGAATACACAAACAATTGCTTTTATGCAGTTACAATAACTTATTATGCAATGAATCGCACTTTAAATGCTTGTACTCCACTTGAATTCAACGTAATGCAAAGAATAGCTGCAAAAGCATCACTATTCAACTCAAATTTCATTGATATGTCATAAATAAAATCCTAAAAGACCCAATTCTTTTACAATTGATCGATATACCGACAAATAGATGAGTAATTATATGTATTATATTAAAAAGCAATCAAATGCCCCTAATAGATCGCCAAATATAATTTTTCGATTAAAATAAATCAATATAGCAAACATTAGGTGTGTAATCAGAGTATTATATTAAAAAACCTTCATATAGACAAGATTAAAGTCAAATTGCACATATTCTCTTCAAATACAATAAAAACTAATTGAATACACAAACAATTGCTTTTATGCAGTTACAATAACTTATTATGCAATGAATCGCACTTTAAATGCTTGTACTCCACTTGAATTCAACGTAATGCAATGAATAGCTGCAAAAACATCACTATTCAACTCAAATTCATTGATATGTCATAAATCAGACCCTAAAAGAGCTTATTCTCTTAAAATTATTCAATATACTGAGAAATAGATGTGTAATTATATGTATAATATTAAAAAGCAATCAAATGCCCCTAATAGATTGCCAAATATAAATTTTCGATTAAAATACATTAATATAGCAAATATTAGGTATGTAATCAGATTATTACGTTAAAAAACCTTCATATAGATAAAATTAAAGTCAAATTGCATATATTCTCTTAAAATACAACAAAAACTAATTGAATATACACACAATTGCTTTTATACTATTAAAATAACTTATTATGCAATGAATCGTACTTTAAATACTTGTACTCCACTTGAATTCAACGTAATGCAATGAATAGCTGCAAAAACATCACTATTCAACTCAAATTCATTGATATGTCATAAATCAGACGCTAAAAGACCCTATTCTTTTAAAATTATCAATATACAGACAAATAGATGTGTAATTATAGGTATTACATTAAAATACAATCAAATGCCCCTAATAGATCACCAAATATCAATTTTCGATTAAAATACATCAATATAGCAAACATTATGTGTGTAATCAGAGTGTTATGTTAAAAAACCTTCATATTGATAAGATTAAAGTCAAATTACATTTATTCTCTTCAAATACAATAAAAACTAATTGAATACACAAACAATTGCTTTTATTTAGTTAAAATAACTTATTATGCAATGAATCGTACTTTAAATGCTTGTACTCCACTTGAATTTAACGTAATTCAATGAATTGCTACAAAAATATCATTATTCAACTCAAATTCATTGATATGTCATAAATCAGACACTAAAAGAGCCTATTCTCTTAACATTGATCGATAAAATGATAAATAGATGTGTAATTATAGGTATTATTTTAAAATGCAAATAAATGCTATGTCATAAATAAGAGCCTAAAAGAGCCTGTTCTCTTAAAATTAATCGATATACTGACAAATAGATGTGTAATTATAGGTATTACATTACAACGCAATCAAATGCCTCTAATAGATCGTCAAATGTCAATTTTCGATTAAAATACATCAATATAGCAAATATTAGGTGTGTAATCAGAGTATTATGTTAAAAAACCTTCATATAGACAAGATTAAAGTCAAATTGCATATATTCTTTTCAAATACAACAAAAACTAATTGAATACACAAACAATTGTACTCCGCTTTAAAATAACTTATTATGCAATGAATCGTACTTTAAATGCTTGTACTCCGCTTGAATTCAACGTAATGCAATGAATAGCAGCAAAAACATCACTATTCAACTCAAATTCATTGATATGTCATAAATCAGACCCTAAAAGAGCCTATTCTCTTAAAATTGTTTAATATACTGACAAATAGATGTGTAATTATATGTATAATATTAAAAAGCAATCAAATGCTCCTAATACATCGCCAAATATAAATGTTCGATTAAAATACATTAATATAGCAAATATTAGTTGTGTAATCAGATTATTATATTAAAAAACCTTCATATAGATAAAATTAAAGTCAAACTGCATATATTCTCTAATTGAATACACACACAATTGCTTTTATACTATTAAAATAACTTATTATGCAATGAATCGTACTTTAAATGCTTGTACTCCACTTGAATTCAACGTAATGCAATGAATAGCTGCAAAAAAAAAATCACTATTCAACTCAAACTCATTGATATGTCATAAATCAGACCCTAAATAACCCTATTCTTTTAAAATTAATCGATATACAGACAAGTAGATGTGTAATTATAGGTGTTATATTAAAATGCAATCAAATGCCCCTAATAGATCGCTAAATATCAATTTTCTATTAAAATACATCAATATAGTAAACATTATGTATGTAATTAGAGTGTTATGTTAAAAAACCTTCATATAGACAAGATTAAAGTTAAATTACATATTTTCTCTACAAATATAATAAAAACTAATTGAATATACAAACAATTGCTTTTATTTAATTAAAATAACTTATTATGCAATGAATCGTATTTTAAATGCTTGTACTCCACTTGAATTCAACGTAATGCAATGAATAGCTGCAAAAACATCACTATTCAACTCAAATTCATTGATATGTCATAAATCAGACCCTAAAAGAGCCTATTCTCTTAAAATTGTTCAATATACTGAGAAATAGATGTGTAATTATATGTATAATATTAAAAAGCAATCAAATGCCCCAAATAGATTGCCAAATATAAATTTTCGATTAAAATACATTAATATAGCAAATATTTGGTGTGTAATCAGATTATTACGTTAAAAAACCTTCATATAGATAAAATTAAAGTCAAATTGCATATATTCTCTTCAAATACAGCAAAAACTAATTGAATATACACACAATTGCTTTTCTTCAGTTACAATAATTTATTATGCAATGAATCATACTTTAAGTGCTTGTACTTCACTTGAATTCAACGTAATGCAATGAATAGCGGCAAAAATATTACTATTCAACTCAAATTCAGTGATATGTCATAAATCAGAGCCTAAAAGAGCATATTTTCTTAAAATTAATCGATATACTGACAAATAGATGTGTAATTATAGGTATTACATTACAACGCAATCAAATGCCCCTGATAGATCGCCAAATATCAATTTTCGATTAAAATACATCAATATAGCAAACATTAGGTGTGTAATCAGAGTATTATGTTAAAAAACCTTCATATAGACAAGATTAAAGTCAAATTGCATATATTCTCTTCAAATACAACAAAAACTAATTGAATACACAAACAATTGCTTTTATTTAGTTAAAATAACTTATTATGCAATGCATCGTACTTTAAATGCTTGTACTCCACTTGAATTTAACGTAATTCAATGAATTGCTATAAAAATATCATTACTCAACTCAAATTCATTGATATCTCATAAATCAGACACTAAAAGAGCCTATTCTCTTAAAATTAATTGATATACTGACAAATAGATGTGTAATTATAGGTATTACATTACAACGCAATCAAATGCCTCTAATAGATCGCCAAATAATAATTTTCGATTAAAATACATCAATATAGCAAACATTAGGTGTGTAATCAGAGTATTATGTTAAAAAACCTTCATATAGACAAGATTAAAGTCAAATTGCATATATTCTCTTCGAATACAACAAAAACTAATTGAATACACAAACAATTGCTTTTATTTAGTTAAAATAACTTATTATGCAATGCATCGTATTTTAAATGCTTGTACTCCTCTTGAATTTAACGTAATTCAATAAATTGCTACAAAAATATAATTATTCAACTCAAATTCATTGATATCTTATAAATCAGACACTAAAAGAGCCTACTCTCTTAACATTGATCGATAAAATGACAAATAGATATGTCATAAATCAGACCCTAAAAGACCCTATTCTTTTAAAATTGATCGATATACAGACAAATAGATGTGTAATTATAGGTATTATATTAAAACGCAATCAAATGCCCCTAATAGATCGCCAAATATCAATTTTCGATTAAAATACATCAATATAGCAAACATTATTTGTGTAATCAGAGTGTTATGTTAAAAAACCTTCATATAGACAAGATTAAAGTCAAATTGCATATATTCTCTTCAAATACAATAAAAACTAATTGAATACACAAACAATTACTTTTATTTAGTTAAAATAACTTATTATGCAAGGAATCATACTTTAAATGCTTGTACTCTACTTGAATTTAACGTAATTCAATGAATTGCTACAAAAATATTACTATTTAACTAAAATTCATTGATATGTCTTAAATCAGACACTAAAAGAGTCTATTCTCTAAACATTGATCGATAAAATGACAAATAGATGAGTAATTATAGGTATTATTTTAAAATGCAATTCAATGCCCCTAATAGATCGGCAAATATCAATTTTCGATTAAAATACAATAATATAGCAAATATTAGGCATGTAATCATAGTATTATGTTAAAAAACCTTCATATAGACAAGATTAAAGTCAAATTGCATATATTCTCTTCAAATACAATAAAAACTAATTGAATACACAAATAATTGCTTTTATTCAGTTACAATAACTTATTATGCAATGAATCGTACTTTAAATGCTTGTACTTCACTTGAATTCAACTTAAAGCAATGAATAGCTGCAAAAACATTACTATTCAACTCAAATTCATTGATATGTCATAAATCAGAGCCTAAAAGAGCATATTCTCTTAAAATTAATCGATATACTGACAAATACATGTGTAATTATAGGTATTACATTGCAACGCAATCAAATGCCCCTAATAGATCTCCAAATATCAATTTTCGATTAAAATACATCAATATAGCAAACATTAGGTGTGTAATTAGAGTATTATGTTAAAAAACCTTCATATAGACAAGATTAAAGTCAAATTGCATATATTCTCTTCAAATATAACAAAAACTAATTGAATACACAAACAATTGCTTTTATTTAGTTAAAATAACTTATTATGCAATGCATCGTGCTTTAAATGCTTGTACTCCACTTGAATTTAACGTAATTCAATGAATTGCTATAAAAATATCATTATTCAACTCAAATTCATTGATATCTCATAAATCAGACACTAAAAGAGCATATTTTCTTAAAATTAATCGATATACTGACAAATAGTTGTGTAATTATAGGTATTACATTACAACGTAATCAAATGCTTCTAATAGATCGCCAAATATCAATTTTCGATTAAAATACATCAATATAGCAAACATTAGGTGTGTAATCAGAGTATTATGTTAAAAATCCTTCATATAGACAAGATTAAAGTCACATTGCACATATTCTCTTCAAATACAACAAAAACTAATTGAATACCCAAACAATTGCTTTTATTTAGTTAAAATAACTTATTATGCAATGAATCGTACTTTAAATGCATGTGCTCCACTTGAATTTAACATAATGCAATGAATAGCAGCAAAAATATCATTATTCAACTCAAATTCATTGATATGTCACAAATCAGACCCTAAAAGACCCTATTCTCTTAAAATTGATCGATATACTGATAAATAGATGTGTAATTATAGGTATTATATTTCAGTGCAATCAAATGCTCCTAATAAATCGCCAAATATCAATTTTCGATTAAAATACATCAATATAGCAAAAATTAGGTGTGTAATCAGAGTATTATGTTAAAAAACCTTCATATAGACAAGATTAAAGTCAAATTGCATATATTCTCTTCAAATACAATAAAAACTAATTGAATACACAAACAATTGCTTTTATTCAGTTACAATAACTTATTATGCAATGAATCGTACTTTAAATGCATATACTTCACTTGAATTTAACGTAATTCAATGAATTGCTACAAAAATATCATTATTTAACTCAAATTTATTGATATGTCATGAATCAGAAACTAAAAGAGCCTATTCTCTTAACATTGATCGATAAAATGATAAATAGATGTGTAATTATAGGTATTATTTTAAAATGCAATTCAATGCCCCTAATAGATCGCCAAATATCAATTTTCGATTAAAATACATCAATATAACAAATATTAGGTATGTAATCATAGTATTACGTTAAAAAAACTTCATATAGACAAGATTAAAGTCAAATTGCATATATTATCTTCAAATACAACAAAAACTAATTGAATACACAAACAATTGCTTTTATTCAGTTACAATAACTTATT
>JAEMOT010001959.1:264163-328258 GCA_019297695.1 Apostasia ramifera | reverse complement strand
TCTTTGGTTGGGTTACAGAGTATTCAAAGAGGTTTTTGTTTTTGGATCTCCAGCACCTGTAGATGCTGTGTACAAGAAGTATATATACCCTGAGCCTGTGATGTCTAGTCACTTTCAGCCGAACAATTTACAGCTCTAGTGACAGCTCAATTAATGCCTGCGGACGGCTAGTATGTGACTCATGTTGTACGGCGTGTCAGCGGTTACGATCCGTCGGGGGTAAAACCGCGCCTCCTTCAGAGAAGTACAATCCCCCAACGGTCAGATGTCACGTCTGGTCCTTGTTTTTCGGGGTGATAACCTTTCGGCGTCTGCTGTTCGGGATGAGGCTTCTTCTGTTCGGCTCGGATGTCTTGCTCACGTGGAGACCACGTGAGCAACCACGTGGGCGGTCCAGATGAAAAGGCGCGAATCCGATTGCAACATATATACAAATACATACATATATATGTATGTATTTGTATGTGTGTATGTGCAGATAGTTGCGAAAATTGAAATTACATGCATGCCATTGACATATTTTCTTATTATATATTAGGTATTAAACATATTTTTTCATATAAACCATTAAAACTATATAAAAATTATAAATGTGCTACATACTGATCAATTATCACATGCATTATGTTTAAAAAAGAGAGATTTTTATCAGTATGGCACAAAAAAAATTTAATATTTGCTTATTAGATACTCTAAAATTAAATATTATAACATACTCATTTATTTTAATTTTACAATCAACATGTACATTTTAATAAAAAAAAAATTATATTTTATTTGAGTGAACCATACTTGAGTTATGTTTTAACTTAAACAAGAATTATAGGAATAAAATCTAATCCTCGGTGCATCTTAAATAAAATTTGATTGTTCATCCAATTTCTCATTATTAAAATGGGCATCTAATAAAATATTCTACATAGTTAATAGATTTAAATAGTTTTTAACATGTAAGATTTGATTTAAGATGCACTGAAGGATAGATTTTATTCCGATGAACCTTATTTAAGTTAAAACATAACTTAGGTATGATTTACTTAAATAAAATATAAGAATTTTTAACTAAAGTGTGTTAGTTATAAAATTAAAATAAATAAATATGCGTCATGTAATATTTAATTTTAGGGTATCTAATAAGTAAATATTAAAATTTTTTATATCATGTGAGTAAAAACTCCTAAAAAATATTGTATATATCTCCCTTCTTAACTCCTATAGGGTTGACTTGTTCCCTAACAGTTGCTACTTGTGAGATAAAAAAAAAGCCACTTGAACTGTTCCCTAACACTTATTGTCAAGCCTATAGTCGATACTAATTAAGTAGATTCAATTAAAAAAGGAGGATCATTTTAGTAACTTAAGTGACACCGCTAGCAAAGTCCTTGGACTTTCGGGTGACTCCATTTTATAATAGGTTCATCTTCTAACCAAACTATGAGATTAACTGATCGAGTTGATGCATGCCTCCCTTTTCAAGTAACTTTGATTGCTGACGATGAAGGTTATATGCTATAGCTGCTAAAGAGATTAGTTAAGATTCCTGTTACATTTATCTCTCTTTTGCTAGATGTGGGATCGATCAAGTTAATGCGTGCTAGCACCTAGCGAATACCATTCCCCTATGTTGCCGTCAGCGACTTAGATTTTATTTTCTCCACTTCTCTAATTGCACTAAACTATAATATCACATGAAAATTATTAAATACAACTTACTACTATATATATAATACAAATTATGGAATATGATGTATGATTTAAAGGTATATATAGATATAACTAACAAATTTTTTTTTAGTATTTCAGTTATATTTTTTATGTAAATAAAAGGAACTTAGTATAAAATATATAATGTTATATATGTATATATATTATACACAGAGAGAGATGAAAACAACGAAGTTTAATGACACTCAGTTATATAGGAAGGAGCTGCATGCAATGCTCTCCCAGAGTTTTGCTCCAAATTATAAAAAAAGTTCTATGTTGATTTTGTTTCTCATTTATTTATTCTTGAACCTTATAAAATGAAGTTATCATACGAATTGTTACTTTTTAAAGTCAGAAGTTATATTCTAAAGGAGTTATATTCTAAAAGAGTAAAATCTTTCTTAATTCAAATATAAGTTCATAAAAATATTTTTATGGTACATTTTTGCTTATTTCAGCAAATGCTCATGCTCAAATAATGAACCGAGCATGTCATTCAAGTTTGGGCTTATGTACATCCGAGCCTTACAAGTTTTAAAATTAACTAATTAAATAGTTTATTCAAGTTTAGAAAATATTGTATCTAGGTACTCATGAGTAAAAGAATGTATTTGTTCTCTTCTCTTTTCATTTTTTTTCTCGTCTCTCTATTTGCACTTGACGTCATCATCATTCATCCTCTGGTGATGACACCAAGGGCGGCACTGTCGTTCGCTGCGGCTATAGTGTGGCAGTACCAGGGTAACAATGCTTAGAACGAAGAGAGAGCAAAAGAAGAAGATAAGATAAAGAATGTGAAAAACATCCTTTTATTTATGAATTTAATGCCTAGCAGACCTAGTAGAATTATTTTCTAAACTAGAGTGACCAGTTTAGTTGATTTAAAAATTTTGAAAACCCAGGTGCACATAGTCCCAAAGTAGAGAGACCTATTTGGTATTTTTCCTTTAATATAAAAACATAAAAGAAATTCATGTAATAATATAGCAAAAATAGTGTGAAATTATTTCTTTTGCTCAGAATCTCACAAGGGATGAGTTAATGGGCGGGGCCCATTAGCTGTCTCGAGACATACATTGTGGGCCCTGGGCCGGTGAATGAAGTGGGCAGGCCCATTCCATTTCTGTTTGACAGCTCACCCCCTGACCCTGAAAACAATGGCAGGCAATTATGACGTGGGGTAATTCTTTTAATAACTAATTTAATTACATCATCCACACCTCTAGCTGTTTATTTTTTCCTTTTTAATTCAAGCAATATTCCTTTTTAATATTGAATATTTAAATTTAATATTATATATATATATTGATAAGGATTATATAGTTGTTGTTACATCCTTTCAAACATCAAAAAAAGATACTACAACTTTTTATTGGTTTTACTTATAGCGCTTATTCTGTTTATATAAGCAATTAAAAAAAAATAATAATATTTTATTTAAATACAGATGTTATGAATATATTTAATTGTAAAGGTAATATCTTTAATAATATTAAAGATATACATGAATGAAAGTATTTTTTATTAAAATTATATATATTGTAAAATAAAGTTATTATTTATGTCACACCAATCATTTACTATAGTCTCATGTGGTTAACACATATGAATTTGATTATAATAAATCAGGATTGTGACGTTATGATAGAGAGAGTAACCAAACTAGCTAGAAATAATTGAAATAGAAAATTTAAATAATAAATAATTAAAATCAAAGCTCATAGCTCTCTACCACAAACAGAGACTACTAATATCTAGATCAATAGCATAAGAAAATAATATCTCATTATCATTTACATAATTCAAATATTTATAATTTAAAAGAAAATTAAATAAAAGATAACATTCTAGCTTGTTTTATGATTCTTTTCTATCACGAACCTATTTTTTCTTGTGCTTCACTTTGCCTTGCAATACATGCTATAAAAATGATGTCAGTACAAGCAACATGAACTGAGAAGACAAACTCTGTCTACTGGCTAAAATAAAATAAATTAAACAAGTATGTGATCACAAATTTTACACTAAACATCTTGTGTATATAATTTACTTCATCGCATCCATATAATTGAATATTAGAAAATTTTAGGCATATATCTAGTTATGTAGATAAATAAAGAACATTTACTTTCAAATTACTTCATATCATTGTATTAAGACCTTGAAATACTCATTTATTACTTCTACTGTCTTTATCACCTCTTGGCATTTTCACTTTATAATTTTTATTATCTCGTGAAATTTATTAAGTTAAATCAATGTCACATCAAGATCATTGACAGTCAAATCATAACATTCTCAATATTTAATTTAATTATCTCATCTATAATATTATAACCATTAGTTCATTTAAAAAATATAATTATCACCACAAAAAATAGAATTGCCAATTTTACCTTTAAATCATCATTAACATTTATCTAAATTTAATCACCTCTAAGTACACCACTTAAATCTCTACATCACAATAATATTGGCATACATTATCACCAGATAATAAATATAATTATGGTGAAAACATCAATAATTCACAATTCAAAATTTAACAATAACATTAATTGAAATCACATGAATCAGATCATTCTTAATTTTCATTAATTCATCAAAAGCATTTAATTTATCCATTTTTGTGCTGCAGTACTAATAATTAACAAATTTTATAATTTAAAGCCTATTACTTGAATCTCCATAATAATTAAAGAAACATACAATTATTAGTCTCTTAAGGCATCAACAAAGCTATGTAAGAGACTTGCAATATCTAGTGACAGTTCAACATAATAAAGTATAGAAAAAGTAACATATCTGTGAATTTCTGCCTAATCTATCATGATTATGTGATGCCTCAATTGCTTAAAATTGCTTCAAATTAATTACATCACTAATACAACAAAAAATGTAAATTTCATCACAATCAATAATTTTATATAATTCAAAATAAATATTTTCTTTTCAATAATTTATGTTTAATTGCAATAGACATCATTGTATAACTACTAGTCTTTTATTCACTATGATAAAATCTCCTACTAATATTCTTAGAATTCTTATTAAAATCCTTCGATTCTCTAATTCTTAAGCATCAGAATGATCTTTCTATGCATTGTAGATGTTTTGGGATAAATTATACGGAAGAGGATCTTGCGAAATTAACTTACCTTTATTTCCTCCGCTTCCTCTTCTTCTCTCACCCGATCTCTCTCTCTCTCTTGCTAGGGCCGTTGGTTTTATACGAAAAAAAAAAGAAACAATTAAAATATTTCTCTTTTTAATCTCTCATAAATTTAAGCCCCAAAATAATTAATTAATTAATTAAATTACTAAAAACTAAATTACTCTTTTTTTATTATTAAATTCTAGATTATTCTAATGGGCTATAATTTAGTTAAATCTTTTAAAGAATAAGGATAAAAATTTATAACAATTAATTTAAATTAGTTTCGTAATAAAATTTATACGAATTTCAAATAAATTATGAATTTATTGTTATTCAAAATTAATTAAATATATATAAGTTGCATATGAAATAATTTTTTTTTTATTCTAAAATATATATAAATGTGAAATATAATTAAAATCACTTAAGAAAAGATAAATTGCTTCTAAGTGTTTGATCTTAGGACTGGTTGCATGGAACTCTTCCTTCTAGTTATTGTTGGATGTACATATGTAGAATTATATATATTTCTCCTAACAAGTGAATGTATTGGAGCCAATTATTTGACTGGGTCTTGTGTGGATCATGAGATTCATGTGGATTGTGCTTTTATAGGTCTTGTATGTATTCTATCATGATTGAGAATTTGTAAGAGCATGTGACTCCTTCTCTACTGCAAGATGGTTGAGTAAGTTTTTAATGCAAGTTCTCAAATGACTTATTAGACAATGAAATATTTAATGTAGATGAATTCTCATATGATGTGAAAAAAAAATTTGTTAGGATATACGTGAAAAATTATTCCATATTAGATATTCAATACGAGTAATTATGATGATAATATATAATAAATAGCTCATACCAGTCATTAGCCTGTATTTTTTCCTTTTAAAAGTTAGCCAAAGCCTAATGATTAAACTAATAGGAGTAGTTATTAAAGTATATCAAGTTTCATCCCTATAAAATCATATGCATGTCATTGGTTACAATAACAAACACGTGCATGAGGATATCCAACGACGAATACTTGTATTAGACTGATCTATAGACGTAGTATAAGTCAACTTAGTTGCCAGCTTATTCTCGGTTTCTAGCCTAAATTTAATTGAGAATCTATAATTGTTCATACCTTTCAAGCATATAATTGACATATTAAATTAATCACAATGATGGAGAGTTTCACTTAGCCCTAATTTAACTCCAATAAAAAATAGCCTTAAACTCATCCGTTCTAATTAGTTGGTTGGAACCTTCTCCGATCCTAGTCCTAGATGGATATACACCACACGTGGAACTCGACTCAACTAGCTACTCAATCACGACATCTCGAGGAGGGGAGCAGTGGGTCAGTTGAAGGAATTAATTTCTAGGCTTACAAATGCTCTTGTAATTCAATTTTCTGAACCTGCACATTCCATTGGTGGACAAGTACAAGCTAGAGCTAGCTCTATATATATTAAAAGCTTTGAAGTTTGTAATCCTTGAATATCACATTTGGCTTGGTACCTCTACCTTTCTTTCTCTCATTCATACATTTGCTTTTTCACATAAAATTAATTTTTTTTTTGTCGTCTCTATATATTTAATGTATACTAATTCCTCTTACAGTTACACTATCCAGAACATCTAAGAGCCAAAATAAGCTCTTTGATCAAAATATAGTGGAAGGCCTTCAGATAATAATTTTGCACAACAATGATGAAATTAATAAAATATATTTATTGACATGAAAATTAAGTAAATCCTAAAAGCACATTGATATTGTAGAAAATAAAGATGAATACAAGACGAATTCATAGGAATGAGGTGAAATAAATCAAAGATTCAAATACAATATTCTAATTAGAATAATTTGATTAAGATAAATTTAGAAGAAAAGCGAAATAATGAATTTTTAAAAGTTCATTGGGAGAAATCAAGACATAATAAAATTTAAACATGAAATATTTTTAGATTTTCATGGAATATGCAGTGAATTAATAATAAACTTGCAAAATAACTCAAATTTAAGTATGATGAACAAAAACTAGTACTAGAATTTAGAAATTTTTATAAAATTGAATCATGGTGTAGCCAGAGATGGACTACAAAACTAAAGTTCTCTTAGTAGAAATGAAACAAAAACTAAAGCTATAATTCACTAAAATAATTTAAACGTAATATAAACAAAAAAATAACAAAACAAAGAAAGAAAAATAATAAAATTAGACCCCCAAAAGAAAACTAGGAAGTCATCGATACTTGGCCGAAAACCTTGAATACTTAATTTTATTTGTTAATATTTAGCTAGTTGTTAGATTTATGGAAACTGAAGTCATGCATATACTTATAAATTTCACCATTTCTAATTTATTTCATCATTTTGATTATGAAATACCTAATAAAGATGAATACATACGTAAAGACAAAAATTTCCTACTAATTCTGTTCTGTGATGTGAACTTAATTAGAAATTAATAATATAAAATTTTATAGGAACAATTATACTACATTAATAATTTCATATAATTGGAAAACGATTTATAGGATTTTTATGATATGAAAGAGAATATTTAAGGGAGACTGAAGGATTAAAGGAGAATTTGATGCTCAAATAGATCCTAGGGTTGAAGCAAGCTATACAACAAAATTGCAAGAAGATTATCATAAATGATCATATGTTATAACAAATTGTTTTGCTCATTTCATTTTTTTTATTTACATCTATCAATATAAATAGTATTACTGATTTTTTATAATTTTTATTATGACAAAAGATATTTATTGAGGATTGTTTTTGTTAGAGTTTGGTATCTTGAATCTTATTTAGTCTGGCCAGAAGAGTTCGTATTGCGATAAATTTGAGAAAAAAATAATATAAAATTAAATTTTTGTCTCCCGCAATATATATGGACCCATTCTACTAGAGTACATAGTCTTAGATCTAAAATTTATTTTTGCTATATATATTGTTTTGTATATTATGGCGGAACTATATATTTTGAATAACCTCTAGCCGCCAAAAGCAATTTACTTTTTATACTCATCTATTTATTTACTATAGTGATCTTCCCCTCTACTTGTCATGTTTTTCTCACATAAATCTGTGCTCTTGTCAACTTTATATTTCTTATTTTTTTATTATTTTATTATATTAGTTCTTTTTACTTGATGTATTTGTTTTTGGTTTAACGGTATAATATTATAGAATATAACCGAATTTCAGGAACAAAAGTATGCCTCTTTTCCTCCGATCTTTACAACATTTTTATTTAGAAGAATCTAACCTAATTAATGTATATTTTATTTTATTTTTTTAATTTAGTGCTAATGATCAAGGCCAAATTTAAAAGGAAAAAAAAAAGGAAGAAGAAGAAGAAGATTAAGGTATGCATGCAACTTTATTCAACCCATGTGCTTGTTTGTGGGGACATTAAGCAGTCCTAAAGAAAAATTGGAGCTCTAGCTCATCTTTAATAATTTATTAAGCGAGAAAATGATGATCTCTAAGTAAAACTAAAACATATATAGAAACAGACTTAGGATTGATTATTATTGGAACTCTCCTCTTAAATATATAATAATATGAGATATTTGTACATATGAAGTACTTCACTTTTTTATTAACATATATAATCTGTTACATTAAAATTTTCACGTGTTATGATGTTAGAATCATGTTATTTTAAAAAAATAATTATTTAATTTAATAATATATATAAATAGTATTCTAAAAAAATATTGAATTATTATTACTCAAAAGGTGAGTAATTTAAATTAAATATCATGATAATGTAATAATATAACATAACATCAAAATAACAATGTATTAAGTTTTTTCTTTTAACGAGAGAGCATTATACAATTTTTTTATTCCAACAAATGATGTATACAGTGAAAAAGATCAATAAGCCTTCCAAGTGTGATGCATATGTATCAAGTTATGTGTACATGCATTTTTGTCAAATGAAAACAAAACTAATGTCAAATATTTTGAATTTACAAGATCTAAATAATAATTATACACGCGGCAGTATGGTCGTGAAAAGCTAGGCAACAAAGGTCACTGATCACCAATTTTCTCAAAGAGGTACTTTTAGGAATTATTTTCATGAAAGTAATTATTGAAGACGAAAAGAACATTCTCAAGATAAAATTCCTCGCGTACGTAGTGTTCTTCTAGGTCAATGATAAAGAAGTTTGCCGAATACCAAAAGACCTTAAATTCAAATAATTAGAATGGAAAAAATGATGATATTCAAGAATAAATCAAATGAAAAGAGATAAAATTCCTTTTTATCAGAGAAGACATTCAGCTCCTCGGCCCCTTCACGTTAAACTATCTTTGGCTTTACGTCTTAGTACTGGGGTACGTACATCACGGAAGTTTAAATATATATAATATGTGAACATTTATTAATTTATTATTGATCATGCGTTTAAATAATGCATTAATTAAGTAGCACGTAGAAAATATTAATTAGCATACGTGTGATATGTAGAACGGGTAAGATTACTACAAATTAAATAATATTTTCATCTGAAATTTTGAAGTTTGGAGCTTTGAATTAATTTCTGGTTAAAGCGAGTTTTAGTAATTAATAATAGTATTAGCTGGCATGCATTAATCGCATGGATCATACATACATACATACATACATACATACAAACCACATACATACATACATATATATGTATGTATGTATGTATGTATGTATGATGTACGTATGTATTATGTATGTATGTATATAAAAGCTGCCATACACTTCTTCTTCAGAATTAAGCAAACATCTTGGCCTGGGCTCGTTTAACTTAAACTAATATTATATATGCATGGCTATAGCTGCATCTTAACTAAATCCGTCCACAGTATTAAATCATGATTAATATATGTTAATTATGTGATAGGATGCGTTAGTTTTGTGATTTTTTTAGTGTCAACAGTAAGCCCGATTTGTATATATATTATATCTTGCACTTGGTGATCATATTCCACTTCATATTATGTTCATCCTTCATATTCATGCCTGCAAAGACTGAGAGAGCTTGATCACTAGTATAGCAAAATAGTAAACAACTAGAAATATAAAAGAAAAATAGACGGATTTATGCGAAAAATATTCTAACATCGGGGAAAAATTAACATGGGCAGGTGATCAGGAGATCACTAGATCAAATTTTGAGTACAAAAGGGAGAATACTGCTTTTGACGGTTACAGATTATTCAAATGTAATCCGATTTAAGAAAAAAAAATCCTAAACTTAAGAGTAGGTCAAAATAAAATAAACTCATACATACACTATCAGCCCAATCCCTCCACTATACTACCACCTTATCCTAAAATTTAATTTTTACAAAATTATGTATTTCAAGCTAGATCAAATAAAATTTAGGTCACCAAACTCTTAGAACAATAATGTCTTCTATGCATGAAGCCTAATCCTTTTTTTTTTCCTTCATTTTGCTACTTATTTGCCTTCATTTTCTTTAAGATGTAGTTTTATTTTCAAGTTATTCTAGCAAACTTAAACAACTTCAATTTTCATTTAGTTTTCAATAAAAGAACTTATTTTTTGTAGCTCATCTTTGGGCACGGCTTGGTTTTATCAAAACTTTATATATATTCTAGCATTAGTTTTTCTATATTGCATCTTAATTTACATTATTTTGCAAGCCTATGCATCCGCTTAATATTCCATGAAAATCCGAAAATACTTGATGTTTAAATTTCATTATGACAGTTCATCCCGATTAAAGTTTAAAAATTTATCTTCTCTTTTTGAATCTTAACTTATCTAAGGAAATTGTATTTGATTTATTTCACTTCATACCAATAGATTTGATCTACTTTCTAGCTATAATAGTACTGGGTGCTTATTTTTTTTTATTTCTTTTCCTCAAGCACTACAATTTCTCTCACCTTAATTGGTCCACAATTACACTGTGCACTTAGTTGCAATTTACTAATTTGTTTTCATCTCAACGGTTACAATAGGACAAAATATAATTTTTACAGCGCTCTTATTAAGGTATTTGATCAACAGTTCAACTACCTTAATAAAACAGTTGAAAATCTATTGTGGCGGTTAAAAGTTGAGCCGCTATAGTAAGGGTGACTTTAGATGGCGGTTGACTAAGTTAATTGCCGTCTAATGTCCTTTACATGGCGATTGACTAGTTAACCGCCATCTAATGATATGAAATTAGATTTAGATTTAGATTTACATGGTGGTTGACTAGTCCCCTCAAAGTTGTTAATTGTGTACTTTCTAATTTAGATTTCCTTTTGGATAAAGTTAGGCACTGTTCCTCTTTGCTTATAATTATGCCAAAAAGCAAGGAGTCATCATATGCCTTTCACTCCATCTACTTTTGCTGCTTCAGCTCTATTAGAACAATAGGTTTTATTTGGCAAATGCTCAAAATTAGCTAAAAAAATATAATAATAATTTTTTTTAATTTATTATAAATTTTAATAGTTTTATTTTAAATTTAACACAAATTCTAATCTTAAAAATCAACTTTATTTTACATCCAACACAAATTCTAAGCTTAAAATCAACTTTATTTCACATCATATACACCTCCCAATAATAAAATAAATTTATTTTTCATCAACTCTATAAAATAAATATTTTTTCTTTTCTTACTCAAATTTATCCTCCAACTAAATAAGCCCGTGTCAAGTACTTGGCACTACCTAAGTCCTATGTTATCAAGTAATGCTAATAGATATTTTGTTGCCTTTGATTATTATAGTCCTTAATTTCACTTGGCTTTACTTTATTGCTAATCCTCATCCTCTACTTTTTTTTTTGTGTTTCAAACGTCATGTTAAACTGTTATTTTCTACAAAAAATTAAATAGTTTCAAAGCAATTAGGGGGTGGAGATCGTACGTAGAAGCTCATCAAAATTTCTTAATGAATTAATTGCCCCTCTCATAT
This sequence comes from Apostasia ramifera, assembly GCA_019297695.1. NCBI lineage: Eukaryota > Viridiplantae > Streptophyta > Magnoliopsida > Asparagales > Orchidaceae > Apostasia > Apostasia ramifera. The sequence goes on along the minus strand of JAEMOT010001959.1, from coordinate 316,468 downwards.
GGGTTGTCTCCTTAATGTATCTCCTATACCAACACTTACTTCCTACTGCATGCCCTTTTTCTATTTGTATATGTGAATGATATATATTACTTTTCAGGGGAGCACCTTTCAACGGCTCCTTCATATATAATCTCTTCAATGAATTCTCCATTTAGGATTTGGTACCCCCTGCATTTTTACCTTAGAATTCAAGTAATTCGATCACAGCCCTCTTCTTATTACAGCAACCATATCTACTTAATCTTCCCATCAAAAAAAAAATTCTACTTAATCTTTTACATTAATGCACAAAAATGTTAGAAGGCTAAACTGTGTCATAATCCTTTTGTTGCATTAACCAAAATTTCAGCTTCTAATCAATGGATCCAACCAAACATAGAAGTATTGTGGGCTCCTTACAATATCTGGTAATCACATGACCTAATGTTGCTTATGCTGTCAGTAAGGCCAGCTAATTCCTAGCTCAACCTACCGCAAAATATTGGCTAATGGTCAAACGGATTTTGCACTATTTAAAATGTTTTATCTCACTTGGACTTATTCTACATTCAACCAATTTAACTCTTAATAAGGCGTACTCAGATGTCAATTAGACAGGTTGTGCTGACAATAGACGTTAGACAATAGGGTTTGGTATCTTTCTTCGCCAATAATCTAGGGCCATAGTATACCAAAAAAATAATACAGTAGCATCTCGATCAATCTAGTACAGAGGCTGAATTAAGTGCACTAACTGTTGCTACAGACCAAGCTTCTTTGGATTTGATCGACATTTATTTTAAGGACTAAAGATTCCCTACTCCTCCAACTTTGTGGTGTGAGAATTAATGTAGAGAACTGCATTTATGAGCTAATCTATTGTTTAATGCTCATACGAAATATATTGAAATAGATTTTTATTTTTTTCAATAGCTTAAAACAGCTTAATATTCAGTATATTAGCACTCAAGATCTCTTGGCAGGCATTTTCACTAAGAGCCTTGGCTCACGTCTAACTTCTTCATCTTCGATTCAAAGAGAATACTGGTCAACCGCCGCCCAACGTCTAACTTCTTCATCTTCGATTTGCGAGGACGTATTAAATGACCCTCCACATTATTCCAATAATATTGATGAGCATTCATGGCCCCATAACTAAGATTTAAGGAATTCAAATATTGACAAAGACTCTCAGTTCCAGCATTCAAATTCTCAATCAATCAAGGCATAACCAGCATTCAAGGAAATATTGTACTATTTGATTTCCTCAAGCAACTGCTAGCATTTCCATTCTTGTGTATGCCACAATGTGCAGTGAGTTCACTATATATAAGAGTTCATGGTGGTGTGTTAATTGCATGCTGTGAGCATCAACCACCATTTCTAAATTTCTCCTCATATATTCATCATTACCTCTCTCTCTCTCTCTCACAGGAGATCGCATAAAATGCAAACATAGAAGAAGCACAGAAGAAAATGTTCTCTCCGGCGCCGTCATCTGATATTATGAAGAAGTGGAATTGAGCTCGACTCTTCTTGTGTGTGGAGGGAGAATTAATTGCAGTAAAACTATTGCAGTAACTGCATGTTCAACTATCCTTTTCCTCCATATTTTCTGGAGGAACAATAATAGTACTGAAGCCTAGTGCGTGTGAGATTTGAAACAAAATAAATCAGTTTATTTGATAACATGAACATTTGATCATTATAATTAATTAATTTGCACTTTATGTTATTTCAAAGAAGTACTTCAAAAAAGGTTTCCCAGAGATGCACGATTATGTCAGATCAGAGGCAGAAATCTAACAGGCTAGTTAATTCTAAAAGATGATTCTAAAATAAAAAATCAAATATAATGTAATTCAAACGACGATACTTTTTAGTAAGGATTGACTAAAAAAAGATTTCAAGAAGGTATTTTAATTTCTCGAGTTAGCTAATTTCTTTTGTTTCTTTTTTGACTTAAAAAAAAAAGACATTTCCATAAATTAGCTAGAGGGGTTCGTTCGAAAACGATCACATGTAATTCTTACATAACGTAGTCCTAATTCCCCTCACTTTAAAGGACTACTATAAATTGAGCGATCATCACTATATATTATATTCCTATGTAATTTATATTTGGGGTTAGTGAAGTACAAATTCTTTGCTCTCCAGTGATTTTACATTCATACAATATCAATTTTTTACATAAATTTCAAATGCTACGTACTTTGATTTTATTTTTTTTATTATAATTTGCTCTGTTTCTGTTCATTTGTCTTGTAGAGAACATGCATTAATGTGGCCACTTCACAGTACTGCTTATCCTTTGCGGTTTTATCCCTCAAAGAATTAACGCCTCATCATATTTTAATGTGGGACACAATTCGTCTTTATGCTGATATATTTACTCAGACTGATTTAATTTGTTGGAGTAAAAAAAAACTACCAAACTTCTCCAAAATATTTCAATCAATATTTTATATCTATTTCACATTATACATAAATCTAAATACTAAGTTTCAATTTTATTTCACATTTTATATAATTAAATCTCAACGTAAAAATTTAATTTGTTGCACATTTACACATATACACTTAAACAAAAAAATAATTTTATTTTAGCATAAGCTTCAATCATTAAATAACTTTATTTTTTTATTAAAATAAATTTTTTTCTTTTTTTCTCTACAAAAATTTAAAGTATCTCAAAAATATATATTCTTCATTCAAATGAGGCAAATGACAATTAATATTGATTTTTTCCTTACATTCAAAAGTTTTTCAATTTGGATATTTAATATGCAAATAAAATATTTTATTGGTAAATTTACTAATATTTAACGTCAAGATCGGATTCACGTCCAAATATGTTATCAAGACCGCAGTATGCAATTATAACAATAAAAAAGAAGCTTTTGAGGATAAACGAAAATCCTCTTCTAATTAATTATTATATATATATATATATATAGCTCGTGTTTTTGAACCATTAACTTATATTTCAACCAACCTACCTTCAGTCATTGTCATGATAGTTTTTGTTTTGAGAAGATATTTGTCGAGGTATTACATTAAGGGAGCGTTTAGTTCAATATTATCTTGATGTTATATTATATTATCTAGAAAAAATAATTGTTTGGTTTAATGATATTTATAAATAATCTTCTATAAGATTATAAAATTATTAGTCAAAAAATAACATCTAGATATCATAATATAACATAAAGATAACAACGGACCAAATGTTCAAATAAAAAATAATAGAATACATCAAGAGAGACAACATGATATCCCGAAGGAGCCTATAGAAATCAAACTCCATGGGAGCCCATTCCCATTCAAAATCACTTTTATTAGCTAGTACTCTAGCTAAGTTTTCACTAATGATGTTCATAGTATAACCTCTCATATATATTGTGTTTTTACATGTTGCACAACTTTATTATAGTGTTGACAAGTTCCCCACAATAATATAATTTAAGTGGCGTTTAGTTCAATATTATTTAGAAAAATAATTATTTGATTTAATGAAATCTATAAAATATCTTTTATAAAATTATTAATCAAAAGATAATATATAAATATTATGATATAATACTAAGATAATAATAAGCTAAACGCTCCTTTAGTTTCATTTCTAGTACCATAATTGGTTAAATTAAATGATCCACAACCAAATTTTAAACCTTTTCCGTTGGTTATATTTTTTCTATTTTTTTGAGTTTTTTTTGCTTGAAACATATTTTTTTTCTGTTTTGAATACAATCATCAACAGCAAACAAAATTTTATATATATGCTCATATCATGCTATAAAATGAAGTCATATTAAAATGCAACGATCTATTAATTGGGTAAATTGTATCAGAGTGGCGAAGATAGGGCAGTCATTGAACTTAATTTCTTACTTTTTGAAGTTTGTGGTTATATTTTTTCTATTTTTTTAAGTTTTTTTTTTTGAAACATATATTTTTTCTGTTTTGAATACAATCATCAACAGCAAACGAAATTATATATATACATATATATATATATATGCTCATATCATGCTATAAAATGAAATCATATTAAAATGTAACAATTTATTAATTGGGTAAATTGCATCAGAGTGCTGAAGATAGGGCAGTCATTGCACTTAATTTCTTACTTTTTAAAGTTTGTGAGTTACTTTATCTAAGTTCGAGCGTTATATGACAAATTAGGTCCAATCGAGAATGATATAGTTAAGTGCAGGGGTGATTTTGTTGGGTGGAAGGATTCAATATGTAGTACTACAGAGTTTAGATATAAGCAATAATATATATAGTTATTCATGTAGATCTAGTGAAAGAAGGGATGAATTGGAGGTTAATAACTAATACTTTCTTCTTTTTATTACAAAAGACCCATTATATATATATATCCTTGGGAAGTTTCTAAACATGAAACTCAACTTAATACAAAACTATTACACCACATTTTGAGATTTACAAAACAACGATAAATGATTTACAAAACCACGATAAATGGCATTTGGAATTCCTATTTTAACTCACATATATAGATTCTAAGACAATATTGGGACTACTACTTAAGATTTTAATTATTATAACAACTAACTATCAAAAATACAATTTACTTTGACTTCTCCAATATTATATCCCCCTTTCAAATTTTATTGTCCTCCATCTTTCATCCCAAAGTAGATTCTTGAGTTTGTTAAAGAGATCAACTACTTGATCTTGAGTCTTACAAGCTTCAAACTGTAAAGCGCTTTCTTCACTTTTAAAGTTTTATCTTCTTATCCTTTTTCATGCAGCCTATAGGTTGCTCAATATAGAGCTTTTAATTCCTCCAAATAACCATTAAGGAAGGTTTATTTTACATCAAGTTGAAAAACTTGTCATTTGTTTTGAGCTGCTATTTAGAGCATCAACCGAATGGTCTCCATTCAGGCAACAGGGAGCAAAAAGATTTCATAGTAATTAATTTTGGCATTTTGTTTGTAGCCTATTGTGACTAGCCTTGCCTTATACTTTTCCACCTCTCTAATTTGTGCATTTTTCTTGACTTTATAGACCCATTTCACACCAATGGGTTTGTGCCTTTTGGAAGATTAGTAATCTCCAATATTATTTTATTCGTTTCAATTGAATTTATTTCATTATCCATGGCCTTCTTCCAATGATCATTTTTGATAGCATCTTCAAAAGTAATGATCGACTTTTTCATTAGCAAAAAGACAATTGGGTATGTTGTGAAATAATACGCAGCAGAAAATTCGGATCGCCGGACGTGTAGTTAGTCAAATAAATCGTGCCAGATAAGTATGAGAAATAATGATAATAAAAAAACAAAGCAACCACAAGAACACCAGATTTACGTGGTTCGGAGGTATTCCTCCTACATCCACGGGGAGAGCAGAGAGAGACTTTATTATGTAGAAAATCAGATAGAAAGAGAACCTTACACCAATCACCTGGTTCTCGATCTCAGACGGGATACAGAAATTGGATCTTTTCTTCTTCCAGATTAGACAATCCAATCGCTCCTTGAGCCTCAGATAATTGCCTCCAGATTCCTACGAAATCACCTCCGTAGCCGATGAAGAAGATCCAAGAGAAATTAATCACCCTTCTTCTCTGTTTCTCTCTCTCCAATTTTTTCAGCTTATCTGATTATCTCGTATTTATAATGGTAGCTTATAACAAATCCTGTATCTGATTTCCATAAAAATCTCAACAGCTTAACAAATAATCCTTATAATTAGGATTATTTAATTATTATTCAAATCACATTTTAACATGGGTATTCCCTAAAATGTATGCTTTAGACCTTGCATCGTAGCTAATGAAAATACATGGAATGCTCGTCATCTTAGTACTCCTTTTTGATTTGGAACATCACATAGGCAATTTGAATCTGCTCCATGCTTTTTGTGGTGTTAAGCCTTCCAAATTTTTTTGTAGGACACCTGTTTAACAAATACACCACACAATTGCTAGCCTTTGCTCAAAACTCCTTTGGCAATTAATTCCTTAATTATTACCATGTTTTGAACTATATCAAGTAATATTGTTTGGCTCTTTCTCTCCACCACATAGTTTTGTTGAGGAGAGTTTGGTGTAGTCAAATTAAGGCCTCCAAATACCATGAGATTTGCAACATTCTTCAAACTCTTTAGATGTGAATTCACCTCCACGATCCTATCTCATAGCGTTAATCTTGTAGCCACTTTGGTTTTCCACTAAAACTTTAAACTCCTTGAATACATGGAATGATTTTGACCTCTCTTTCAAGAAATACACCTACAATTTCTTGCTAAAATCATCAATAAAAGTTAGAAAATAATGTCAACGTCCTCCAAATGAGGTTAGAGTAATTAATTAGGCCACATATGTCAGTGAGGATATATGAGTTGTAGAGGATTATTTGCTTTGTTGAAAGGCTCCTTAGGAAAACTCTTCCTTGGATGTTAATTAATTTCTTTAGTACACACTTTTTACATATTTCATTCGACACATTGACATATGATAGTTCCTTCACCATTCTTTTATTAACAGAAGCTTAAGAGCACCAGAATTATTAATAAGCTCAAATTGCAAATGCTATAGCCAAAAACTCTCTTTCATGTAAGCATTTAGACATTTGGCAATAAGATGGTTAATATTGAGCACAACCATGTGATTTTCTCCCATAGGAACTGTTGTGAAATAATACGCAGCGAAAAATTTGGATCGTCGGACGTGTAGTTAGTCAAATAAATCTTGTCAAATAAGTATGAGAAATAACGATAATAAAAGAACGAAGCAACCACAAGAACACCAGATTTACGTGGTTCGGAGGTATTCCTCCTACATCCACGGGAAGAGCAGAGAGAGACTTTATTATATAGAAAATCAGATAGAAAGAGAACCTTACACCAATCACCTGGTTCTCGATCTCAGACGGGATACAGAAATTGAATCTTTTCTTCTTTCAGATTAGACAATCCAATCGCTCCTTGAGCCTCAGATGATTGCTTTCAGATTCCTACGAAATCACCTCCGTAGCCGATGAAGAAGATCCAAGAGAAATCACTGCTGAAAATATCCAAGTGAATCACCTCTCTCTCTCTCTCCAATTTTTTCAGCTTACCTGATCATCCCGTATTTATAATGGTAGCTTATAACAAATCTTGTATCTGATTTCCATAAAAATCTCAACAGCTTAACAAATAATCCTTATAATTAGGATTATTTAATTATTATTCAAATCACATTTTAACAAGGAACATCAGCAATCAACTTGTTCTCATTCATTAAATAAATAATTTTATCTTTCATTTTTAAATCCTATCTCCAATAGTTGGCCAAGATTATATTAGCTTTCATCTTGGAGACATAATAAACATTTATAATAAACTGTTGACTGCCATCTTTAAGCTGAATAAGAATCTTACCAATACACTTCATTTGCACCTAATTGGAAGCATCTAGTTTCATGATAATTTCTTCATGCCCACACATATGATTGCTTTCACCAGAGTTCAAGTACTACAAATTTTGATTTGTTGATTCTCCTTCCCCATTTGTTGGCAAGAGTATGCCTTTTCCATCATCTTCTTTCTTGACATAATTAACTTTCTCATGCACTTAATTAGAAGAATTTGACTAATATTCTAAAGAATAATGACTACTTATTATAATTGTAATATGAAATATTACTTTTATTATACATTTCTCTTTCGTCTTTGTCCTCTTCCATCTTTATATTTATTGCTCTTTTCACTATTGTTGTAGTCACCACAATCTTTTTTGAATCTGAAGATTATGAGCTTAGAGAGAATTCACAAGTTCTTCTATCTACATGGAATCCAAATCCTCGGACTCTTTGATGGCCACTACAACTTAGTCACATTTACGATTCAAAGATTGTAGGATTTTCTCCACCACTCAATTATCTTCAAACACTTTCCCATTTATCTTTATTTAATTTGCAATGGTAAGCACCCTTGTGAAATACTCCAAAACACTAGATTCTTTCATTTGCAAACTTTCAAATTAATTCACCTCTCAAGGTTTGGAGATGCACCTTCTTCACTCGGTCATCAACCTTTGTATGCATTTTGTAAAATATCCTAGATTTGCTTGGAAATGATCTCACTTGCCACCTTCTTGATTGAATGCAGCTTCATCTCAATCCTGATAGTTGAAGAAAAGAGCTTTCTTATCTCACTTCATTGACTCCGCCAATGCGTTTTCTGATTTGCGGTAAGGGTGGCTTCATCTTGACTCTTCATAGCCTTTATTAATGATCTCCTAAATATTTTGACAACCACACAATTCCTTCATCTATATACTCTAATTATCATAATTGTTGGCAACACGAGGAATGGGAAGCATGCCACTTGCCATTTTCACGAGATCTTTCTCCAGCATTGATGCCAATTTGTTGGGTTGAAGGATTCAATGGTATAGAGTTTAGATATAAGCAATAAGATAGAAATAACTTAAAAAATTCAGGTAGAGTGGAAGAGGGCATTAGAAGCCAAGAACTAAATATTTCCTTTTCCTTTTTATTGCAAAAGACCCATTACATATATACATAGACCCTTTGGAAGTTTCTAGATATGAAAGTCCACCTAATACAAAGCCATTATACCTCATTTTGAGGTTTACAAAACCAAAACGAAAATGATTCCTATATTTTTAACTCACATAGGTTGCAAAGACGACATTGGGACTATTACTTAAGACTTTATTTATCATGACAACTAACTTATACTTTTACCAAAATAAAATTAAATTTAACATTCTCCAACAGATTTTACCATTTTCACTCTTATATTTTAATGTCAATTTTTGACAACTAATTACTGGCAAACTACTATTGGTTGACACGACAAACTACTATTTGTTGACACACAGGGTTGGGGATGGAATAGCACAACTTGATAAAAAGAGGCCGTTTGTTGATACCAAAATTAAAAGACGTCAATATCTCAACCATACATATGTGCAAAATCTATAAAAAGCAGCATTGTAAAGAACAGTTCAAATTACAGAGATATTCAACAAGAAAATGCTCAAGATTTTTGACTATTTGCTTTTTCGGTGATTAATTAAGAAATGCACAATTATCCTTTAAACTACACCAGAGATATTCGTTACCACCGGCAGACTGGAGATAAAATACTTTTCGACATCCCAATAAACGATAGCTATTAATAGAAGAAAACTAAAAGGATATCACCAATGGCACCCAACATTCAAAACAGATTGTACATGCATACATACATACATACATACATACATACATACATATATATATATATATATAGATATATATATAAATGAAAAGAGATCTATTATTTACACAAAACATAAATCATTGGTTCTATTAAAAAAAGTATATATATCATAGAGGAGAAGCTAGAGTTGATAAAATAAAATGAATTAATGTAGTCTTTTGGAAGGCATTTGATTTTTATTAGTGTTGGTTTTCCATTCGATTGGCGATAATAAATTCACTTAGAAGTTTATTTTTCTTGAAGTAATCTTCCTCAAGCACGGCGATGACTATATATAGTGAGCAGCAATTATCACAAGAGTTTTATTTGTTGAGTCATAATTAAGAAATCTTGCACTTTTGAACAAATACTAAAGGCCTTCTCTTTCTTATAGCTTTTCTCTCCTACTATATATAACAAGTGTTTTTCATGAAAAATTTAGTGTCAAGTTTCATCTTTTTTTGACTTCTGTTCATTAGTCGTCGCTTGATACTACTCCTAACTTTGTTGACATTAGAGAATGATCACATGATGATGGGGAGATCGATCCTAGCTAGCCCTCCATTGTGTTTTTTTGATCGATGCTGTGTTCATATAATAGAAGGTTTGCAATTATATGACAATGGAAAAACTATAAATGTTGGCCATATTTTTCAAAGTTGATACACTTAATAATATATTAATTAATTACTTATATATTCCTGGCTCGCGTTTCAAATTGGAGCCTCTCTTATATATTATACCAAGCCGGGTGACCGCATAAACAATTAAGTTAAACCCCCATGCATATTTCTTTCACAAAAGAGTACTTGATGCTAGAGAATATTTTGAATATAGTAATTAATTTCATCATCATCGTTTTGTAAATTATTTTTCATTCCAAGAAATACAAACAATGTAATTGATTACTTGACACATGCATGTTGCCATACCCAAAGACTTGTTTGGAGACTAAAGGTATGCTCGTTTACGTAGATTTTTGTAATATTCTTAATGAGAATATGACTTGATGTTTGAGTTGTATTTAGTCTAATGTAATGCTAATTACAACTAATTAGGCCACACCTCAAAATAAAAAAGCAAACTTTATAGCAATTTAATGAAGATGACATCTAACTGAAGTTTGAGCTGAGACTCAACTTTTAACTCATTGCATCTACAAGTTCATTAAAAAGGGTAACTTTATATTATATCATATTATTTATAGAAAATAATTGTTAATTAATTAGTTTGATGATATTTTTAGATAATTTTAAAAAGAATTATAGAATTATCACTAAAAAAATGACATCTATATAACATGACATAACACTAAGAGGGCGTTTAATTCAATGCTATTTTGATGCTATGTCATGTTATTTACAGAAAATAGTTATAATTTGGCTTGACGATATCTTTAGATAGCCATCTAGAAAATTATAACATTATCAATTAAAAGATGACATCTATATAATATGATATAACATATATAAAGATAGTATTGAACCAAATACTCTCTAAAATAACATCTAACGAAGCACTGCCCTTAAATTTTATGAAATTATCTCTTATTAATTGGCTGTCACTCATATAATTTTTAAAGAACATTAAATTTTGCCACCCCACTACACCCAATAATTCAATCTTTCTCCTGCTCCCACAGAATAGTACCACAAATTAGTACTATAAAGATCTTCCCCTAGCACTGATCACAATCATTACACTCTCTAAATCACATGCTCCACAGCAACCTCATCTCTCTCTCTCTCTCTCTATCTATCTATCTATCTATCTATCTATATATATATATATATAATTTGTGGTACTGCTAATTGCAGAATATATTCTGAACAAAAAAGACTGCTTTCTCCATGACTTCAACTTCATCATCTAGCACCCATACTCGAAATCTAACATACTCAAAAAGATCCATATATACGCCCATCATTCATCCCACCACGCATCTTTCTCCTCTTCCAAGCTCTCATCGGTATACACATAACATTATCTTTTAGATCTCTATCTCTCTCTAACTATCCATCTCCGTTCGGAGGAAGAAGACGACCTCTCACAGGGGTCCGTTGGCTACAGGAGATCCGTACGGGCGAGATCTGAATGAGCCTCGAGCTTCGCATAGGGCAAAAAAAGGAGGGTGAAAATAGAGAAGAAAATGAAGAAAAAGCGTTGAACTGCAGCGGCAGTCGCGTTACCGCTCCCAACAAATTGTGCACCCCTCTTTCAATACACCGGAGCGCGCTTTATGTCCACTCGCCTTTTATTTTAAATTGAGTAAATTTTATGCGGGTTACTGACTTTGATCCTGATTGTAAACAAGTCCATGAATTCAAAATGTTTTATATTTGGTCTCTGAGGTTGTGGTTTGACCTTAGTTTCACAAGCTCATGAGTTTAAATACTTTTTTATGTGGTACTTGAGGTTGATTATCTACTTAATTAAATGTCATATGAACATCCTATTTGGCTTTCATTGAGATTTGAGACCACATGACAAATTTACAAACATTAGTTATGTTAATTTAATATTTCATTGATACAATTATGTACTAAAATATGCTGAACAATCTCTCTCTCTCTCTCTCTCTCTCTCACACACACACACACACACACACGTTTTGTCCCTCCAAACATTAATGGCTAGCTAGCTTACTATCAAAGAAAAAAAAACATTACTGGCTAGCTTCGACAAAGGTGATTGCTTGAAATCTTACATCACTGACCGCACAACAAGGTAGATGATGTTATCAACGAGGAGCAGCCAAATAGCTAGGTGTGGTAGTGCGTCATGGGTGCTTTCTTATTCAATGACGCATGACACATGGTATCTATATATGCACACACAAATGGAGATATAAGAAGCGGAGAAAGAATTTGATGAATGTTTGCTGATGGCATAAGGAGAATAAACTAATAAATCTGTGCATTAAAAGTGTTCAAAGATGCCGTCATTGTTGGGAAGAAATCCGTCTTACTCGATCTCACTCTTTCTCCCTCTTTCCTCTCCCACTTACCCTCATTCACATGCTAATTAATCTAGTATTTCTCTAACACTACAATACACGAACAAAAGATAAAGGGAGAAAGAAAGAGAAAGAGGGAAGAGAAAGGAAGTTAGGGAGCTCTACAAAAAAAGCATACATTAGTGGCAAAGAATATTATCAGCACTATTTCATTAGAAGTTGGGTAAATGGCTAATAATAAACTAGCACTAATTAAATGTATCATGTACATTAGGCACATAGTTATTAGTGTCGATTTAGACCGACACTAATAACCTATTTTCTTAATTTGTAGTAGAGGAGACAAATGTAGTGAGAAGATATGAAATCTAAGAGGGGTTGTCGGTTACCCCAAATTCCTCACTATTCTTTCCGATGTGGCATATATATATGCAGGGCACAAGAAATGCAGCATTGTTTGTCCTTTGCCGCATACGAATCATGATTAAATTGGGTGAAGTAAGGCCTAAAGTAAGAGAGAGAGAGAGAGAAATAGGGAGTCATGATATTTTCGTCATTAATTTCACTATAATTTGCCTATGGACTGAAATCACCTAAAAGAAGATGTTTAACTAATATTGTAAGGAAAACAAATCGAAATGTCCCAATATCACTGTGCACGATTAGAGTTTAACTAACCACGAAGCCCAGATGAAATTTACTCTTAAGTCAATGGTTAATTACATACATATTTTTATAGTTTGAGTTAACTTATAACTATTAATATATATTTTTGTTTCTTAATTCCAATTAACGACCACTGTACGTGCACTCAAGATATATCTTTTTTTTTGATATTCCAAGATTTATCTCATGTTAGTTAACTTAGTTAATTTGAACTATAAAAAAATGACCATTACTAGTACTTCTAATTGAATTTTATTTTTATATTTCTACCATTTTTTATATTTTAAGAACCATTTTCTTAAATGAAAAAGACTTAAGAATAATTTGAAAATAACACAAAAAATTAAAAATATTACTTATGCATTTACAATCTATATATATATAATGTTGAATGTGCGAGGGGTGCGATCCTTGTGTTAGCAAAAAGCCAATGTCACGTGGTCCAAGAGACTCATTATAGGTATAGAGTTAGGTCTTTACGACGAACTTCCAATTAAATCCAAGATTCAAGTTTTGAAGAGGCCACGTGTGAACCATAAGTAACTGGATTGATTGCAGCATTGTACCATATTTGGCGAGCTTGCAATGATCGTGTTCACGACAAGCTCTACTTGACATCATTGAAGATTATTATTGCATTTGTTCACTTTATGGAGGCCTGTAAAAGATCAGAGTCCAATTTTAGAATTGAGATCCCATTAGCTTTTATGGCTATTATAACCCTTCATCCCGGCCACTAGCTAGGATCCCTTATCCCCTAATTGGATCAAGGTCATCTTTGATAGCTCCATGAAAGTGAACAGTAACACAGGTACATGAGCACTGATTAGAAACCACCGAGGCACTTTTTTAAGAGCAGTTGACATTAGACTTTCACTCATGTAGTTACTCCCGTAGAGGTGAGAGAAGTATACATAGGAGGTTATCAGGTCATCTCGTGATTAAGTAAACAATGTAGAGGGGACCTGGTTAGAGGGAGACTCTAACATTAATTGGTGATCATAGATATTATCTGTACAATTAGAGGGGACCTATGTGTAAATTTTTTATTGATGTTTTTGACATTTTTGTGCCTTAAGGCTTTTAGAATTACACATATATATAGAGTTAGTAATAGAGTGCTGATTATGTAGGTTCTATTTCTTATTATGATGATATCACATGGGAAGGGTGCTTGTACTTTATACTTGACTTTTGTGTGATTCTCAATAAAAATCATTTTTTGTGCTTGATTATGTTTTTCACTTTTATAGTAAAAATATATGCACACACACATATATACATACATATATGTACATATACATATACATATACATATACATATACATATACATATACATATACATATATATATACATATACATATACATATACATATACATATACATATACATATACATATACATATATATATTCCAAATAGATCTACTTAAAATGTGGATCATAAAGTGTAGGGAACTAGTTATAATCAAAGAATCAACGCTTACATCAAATTAACCATATACATAGTAAAGAACCACAACTGATCAACACTTGCACTCAGTAGATGGATCAGATGCTCGAGACTGGCTGTTTAGAGACCTACATATCTCGTGGCATGTCATGCATCAAGCTAACTCGTATACCTTCTCCAAAGATCAAGTCGTACCCTCCTCGTGGATTAGCCACAAAGCGTAATCCATGAGAAAAGTCATCATTTCCAATTAAGAGATTAGCTATTTAGCTCATTTAAAGCTTCCTTGAGGCAACCATGCAACATTTTTAATTAATTACTCTAGTCATCATGCGCAAAAATTCTCCATGTTAAGGGTATGATGCACCTGGACTTGAATTCTTTTATAACTTGTAGGTGCATATGTACAATTTGCCGTTCTTCATGAGGTTGAAAGGATCTAGGTGTATGGCTCTGGATATCATATCTTGAGCTTTCTAGGGTGCGAAGCCTAGTACCTATGGGCACAACAGGAACATGTAATCTGGTTGTTTCAGATCCTAGGTCTAGGAGGCTTAGGGACTTCATGAAATAAATTCTATCATTACATTGATTAATATTGCCACATGCATGACAGGTAGCACTTTATGCAACGCTTTTGTAGACGAGAGTAGCTCCGCAATTAATTAGGGCCGGGGTTGGTCATGCTTTCATGTTCACAATGAAGTCGGCACCCTCATCATCATCATACATACAAAAGTTACTCTCCAAAAGCTATGATAGCAAACTAAAATTCTACATGACTAGAAATGATGAAATAGTAACCCAAAAAAAACACAAACAAGTAGTACTTGAGAATCCATTTTATGAACTAGTGGAATAGCTAGAGAAATTAAGAACATCCAATTAGGCTCATGTGTACAACAAGTAATTCTTTATTGGAAAGGAGATGACTATGGGCATAGGATCTCATCTCCTATAACACTCTTCTTTCTCTCATTTTCTTAAAATAGACTTTTTCTCATGTACTCCTTTCTATAAATATGAACAATGCGGTGAGGGTAAGAAACTTCATCATCTTTGTTGATCATCTAAATCAATGATTTATGGGCTCATTTACTTTGGAGACCGGCAAGGACCTTCTTCAATTTGATCGAAGCATTCGTTTTTCTGATTAGTCCTTCGGAGAGGAGATAGATCTTGCTAGAAGATCTAGAGATCACTTCTTCTTTAGAGAGCTTATTTCATTGAGAGCTCTAGGGAAAGAGCTGGATGTGGAGCTTTTTGTAGGAATCATGGACCTTTATAGTTGTTAACCAATATTTCAATATTACTTCATTACCTCTTCTTCTAATTAAATCACGACTTTATATAGTTCGAACATATTTTCCTGCTATTTCTTCTTCATTTTCCTCCATGTCTTAATTCTTCTCATTTAAGCTCTCTATTGAACCTAGTTCACATTGTGGATATGTTTTGCTTACTCAAAAACCTAAATTTCTTTACCATTTAATTAGGTTTTTTAATATAGTTAGAATTTTTTCTCATTTTATGACAATCTAATGATAGATCTACATGCTCTAATAGATAAATGAGCCTATATAAGGTCAAACATATTTTTTCATTAATGCTCTTTTTATAATTTTTTAACATTTGTGTTCTCACATATTTAATCTGCATCATTTTAGATATAGAAATTTTCTTACGCAATTACTGTTTACTAGTCCCCGTCACAGAAGGTTGTGTGAGATGATCTCCCTGATGTGAGATCAAAAGACCTCTGCTCATGTTGGCTGATTGTCTGCACGAGCATGACCTAGTAGATGATTTGATGGACCATAAACATATGCTAAAAGAACTACAACAACTGGACCAAACTAGTAGTTACCTAAAAATGTAAAACCAATAATTAATTTTCCCTGACCGATCCAACCACGAGTCCATCGGACGATATCGTATCGTTTCGCGCGAAAAACCCCCCCACCTTCATGGTACCCGCAGCCCCACCCTCTGCGCGATCACGTGCGCCTGGTTCTCGTTCCGCCGTCCGATCGGCCTCTCGAGCAGAGCGGGAAATCGGAGCCGTCGGTTAGGGGTATTAAATCGGGGCAGGCGCACTCGGGGGGGGCCCATTGTCCGCTCTGACGGGAGAACGTCGCTGTCTCCTTCGAGGAGTGATGCGGGGCATCCATGTGAATGAATAGCCGCATAGTACCATGTATGACCATGCATCATCATGATGACCATGGCATCCTTCCGTTCATCATCCATTACTATGTTCGACGGACGGTGAGAATGCTGCCACGTGGCCTACATCCGATTTTTTTTTTTTTTTTTCATCATTCGTCGTGTAGAGCGGGAAAGAGAAAGCGGACCCCGCACGAAAAAGCCAGCGGATGCGGCTTTATAAATTACTCTCTCTCTCTCTCTCTCACTACAGACCCCACCGCCTCTCTCAGTCTCTCTCCTTCCAAGTTCCCAATTGCTTTTGTTATTATAGCTATCTTTACTGCTGTTGATGTCCACCACCGCGCACTTCCTCTCTCTCGCACTACGCCCGTCGAAGATTCCCGTCTCTCACTTCACGATCTCTTCATCTCGTCTGATTTTCGTTTCAGATCGATCGGTGGCGACGCCATGGCGGTGATGACACAGAGCTTCTCTATTCGGTAAGCTCTCTCTCTTTCTTTCTCTGTGCGTGTGGGGATAGATCTGGGGGAGGGAGATGATTTGATTCGATTTTGTGCTTCTGCGTAGAGAATACGCTGTGAGGATGAGAAGCGTCGACCTAATAAAGTGCTGGCCGTTCGCCGGGGGAGGGGAGGAGGGGCGGCTTCTGCCGCCGATGTCGATCCGGAGGTTCCGATGGTGGTCGGACGAGGTGAGCACTGCCACTGCGAGATCTGCAGAGGAGGAGGAGGCAGCGGTGGATGAGCTTGCCCTGCCGTCGCCAGGCGCGCGGGCGGAGGCGGAGGCGGATGGAGGTGCTGCTCTGCAGGTGGCGGACGAGGGGCGGCGCCTGTCGAAAGGGAAGCAGAGAGCGCCGAAAAAGCGGTCGATCGTGGAGCTCTTTGCCGCCGTACCGCCGATTGAGGGCGCGGCTGCGAGTGATGCAGAAGCGGATGGCAGCCAGCGCCAGGAGGATGAGGCGAGCGAGGAAGATGCGAGACGCGGAGTAGGAGTAGTACTGGAGGAAGAAAGGGAAGGGCGTGAAGAGAAGAAGAAGAGGAAGAGGAAGAAAAAGAAGAAGAAAAGGAAGGTGATGTTGATGAGGAAGAAGAAGGGAGTGAAGGCAAGGAAAGAGAAAGAGATCAGAGAGGGGCTCAAGGTGATGTTTCATTCCTCAAGCAGGGTACGTTTTCTATTCTCAGCTTTAGGACCGAGAATTTTTACCCTTTTTTTGGCGTAAACTTTATGCGTATGGACCATTTTAAATTCAGATTTGTGGCTGTATATCACCGAAAGGAAAAATATCGTACGGCTTGTTACAGTCTTTATCCGTCAGGTTTATGCGTCGCTTGTCTCGGTATTAGTAATTACTGCTGATATTATTTGGTTCCACTACCGGGATCATATAGATTGATCGTTATTTTATGTGATTATTGGCTACATAATCAACCGGAGTCGTCATTAATGCTGATTTTTTTTATCTAGGAGCACAATTTTAAGCTTCCTAATTAATCTGTACAGAGATTTGGGCTTATAGGTGAATGACTTGTATGGGAGATGCCAACGTAGCCAGTTAGTATGAAAAATATGGGTTCAATTTGTTTTCAGCTTCGGATGGAAATTAATCATTTTTATTCTACTTGGTGGATTTGACTTGCGTAGATATATTAAAAATTACTAGCTAGCAGTGTAAGTTGATTTTGGTCGGCCCATTACTCTCTTATTAGGTTTGAGTAGTTGTTGTTTGTGTATATTATGTTGGACATCGGTGTGTGATGATAGTGATATCGTATATATTGACTTAGACACCTTTTGAATGATTATATATGATTAAGAAATGTGCATGGATTCATATTTGAATTTATGAAGAGGTGATCCACCTGCATGTTTAATATATATCATATATAGTTCATGTTTGAAATAATCTGAATTGTCATGTAGATAGTCTAAATGTTGTCTGGTCAAAATCTTAAGTACAACCATGAAATTGAGTGTGCCAACATAAAAAAGCTGTAGGTTCGGAAGCATGGCATACTTTTAGGATTGAGGTAAATGAACCTAATTATGCATCCTTCATATCATCTGTTTGAAAGGTCAAAGGATCAACCTTTTATTGTAGTTGAAACAATGTTCTAGCTTATTATAGTGATTTTAAATTATAAAAATATTTAGTTTTAATTTACTAAATTTGTTAATTTATTGGTTTGGAAGTGTATGATACTCGCATGCCGTATATCAATGATAAGAAGATTACTTGTTTTTTGTTCTTTTTGGGAGTTTTTTTTAAATGTTGGAAGAGTGATGGCGATTAGATTGCAAGGAGGAAGTAGGATGTACGTAGTGAGAATATACACATAGGAGAGAACTCGTATTGTTCATTGCATTGCCAATGATTGACCAAGGGGTGTTATTTATACAACAATGATAGAAGGCTCTAGAAGAGAGGGAAATGGGACGAATTGTGTCTTGCTTATGTCTTCCAGTATACGCTTCAACCAAATGGCCTGTGGTCTTAGCTGCTGCAATATACTCTATTTCAGGTATTGATGAGATAGCTGACTTCTTTGATGCCCAAAAGAATATTTTTGATCCAAATGTTTTTACACACATTTTTCTCGGGTTCATCTACATTGTATATGTGTCAAATGACCAAGCTGAAATCAGGGTAGAGCAGGGGTACTCCATATCCTAATTTCACTAAATATTCCTTCCATTGCTTGTTGCAACCTTGTAATAACCTCAAGCAAAATGTGTGCCATATGGGTATAAAAGGAGCTATTTTTTTGGGGGAGAGCAAGTTCTCACTCCGGCTGGTTACCTCTCTCTTTTTCTCCTTCTCTCTTCTACTCTTGTCCATCATCTCTCTCTCCAACCTTTTTCTCCCTCTCTCCCTTTCTGTTCTCTTTCTCTCTTTAGGTCTTCCTCCATCAAAGAGGGCATAGCTCTCTCTCATTCTCTTTAGCTTAAGATCAAGGAACTCCATGCCCCCTCTGTTGGCAGCTAATCATCTTGACCTCCGCTAATAGCCCACCTCTTTGGTGTAGCTGAAGCCTTCTCTGCCAAACTTGGGGGGAGGAGTAGTGGGTTCCTTTGCCTCCTCGGTGTCAATGGAGTTGTCCCCAAACCACAGCCATTGGATACCGCTAGCGCTATGTTTGAGCTTGTCCAGTCCTCAAGAGGCTTTTCTAACATTTACTTGCTCCTCCTCATCACCGGAGTGTCGGCGAGGACTCAGTTGTGCCTTTACTCTCTTCTACGAGATTATAGCAAAGAGGACTACTATACAAGATGTCATTGTCGACGGCCTTTTCACTTGCCAATGAGGACCTCCAGTGATTTCCTCCATGCCGACTGACAACAACCTTGTCGACACTGGCAACTTCCAATGCCTCTAAGGTCCCCACGAGGTTTCCATAGAAACCCCATGCGTGGGCTTCTATCCCTCATGTTAGAAATTAAAGGTAATTAAATATTGTAGTCAAATTATATAAAAGTTTATGTGTAGAATAATCTAAAAGAGATTATAACTTAAAGGAAAATGTAGAGTGATTCATGAAAGATCTGGAGTCATGTAACTTAGTGTTTCTGATAGTAATTGGGGAAGAGATATGGATGATTGAAAAAGTACAATCATATTCATTTTCTACATGGGTGAAATAGCTTCCACTTGGCTTTTTAAGAAGCAACCTACTATCTTACTTTCAATGTGTTGCAGGATCCTCATGTGTATGCCATGCAATTTGGTTGAGAAGACTACTTCATAAAATTAATCTTCAACATAAAGCTACAAGAATTTCAATAGATAGCAAGTTAGTGATTGCATTGCACTAGCAAAGTGTTAGTTTCTCATTTGTATTTAATAGTTTTGATGTTTGTGCAACGTGTTCAAGTTTGTTATAATAATGATGATTTATTTAGAATAATATCATGTTAACCTAATAAGAGTTAAAAGGATTAACAAGCAATTTGATATAAATCATGGGTGAAAGAATGTCATGTTGATGGTTTCCAGAATATGCATAAAGTTAATGAGATGAAAAGAATAAGTAATGAGAAGAAAAGAACCAATCAAGGTGAATCCGAGAAAGATAATAAAGAAAGTTGATTAAGATTGAAGATCTTTATTTTGGATAGAAATTTTATAAATCGATCATAAAAGAAGCACTTGCACGGTGAATCAAGTTATGAGCACCTTAGGACTTGGATCGGATTGAGTTTGGGTCAAGTCAATTAAATTTTGGGTTAAAATTGAATTGTTTTTTGAATTAAATCAGACCTAAGCTTGCAGGCTGGTGGGGTCTGGTCAGCCAATTTGTTGACCGTTAGTGTAGTGGTTGATTAGTGGTAGATAACCCTCTTTTGGGTGTTTTTTACCTAGATTAGAGACTATTTTTTTTTCATCTATATCAAGGGTTTTGACTTGGTTTATTATTTTTGAGAGATAATGAGCTAAAACTGAAAATAAAAAAAATAGTTATTTTGAGAGTGATTTTCGAGGACATAAAAACAAGATCATGCTAAATATGCAACATGTACCAGCTCATTAACATAAATAAAGAAAGAAGTTTCAAGCTACTATCCTCCACCCAACTCTCCCCATTCCTTACAAAGTTACACTAACTCTTCTAAGTGTCCACCTCATCATCTTGTTCAAATTCCATCACCACCCGCAGGAGACGAGAAGGATTAGAGAGGAAAATTACGCAAGGTCTCCTCTTTTAATTTCCTTTAATCTAAAGTCATATTCATCGTTTGTTTATATTATTCTTTACTTTTGTGTTTTTCTTTGTAATCCCTCCGAGGAACCTTTTTGTATCAAAATATCTTGTTCTTTAAAGAACTCAATTGTGACGAGAAATTAGCAGAAGTGGTGTTGTACAAATCCCCATTCTAGATCAGACTATATAACATGCCATTTAGCTTAATGACCAGGAATATGGCGGAGAAGATGAGGCAAAAAGTTGGAAGGGTCTTGTAGGTAGATGCGGACAATGATAACTCTAATTGAGGGCAATATCTCAAAGTCCATATATTTGTCGATGTTACGAAGCCGCTTAAATATAATACTATATTTGTTTCTAATTAATCCAGTCCTATTGTGGTCTGATTTTCTTGCAAATGGTTTCCGAATTTCTACTTTGGATGTAGGTGCCTTGGACATGCTACAAAAAATTGTGAAGCTACGAGTGTACAGCTAGAAGATTGTCTCTATTGGGCCATGTTGCAAGCTTCCCTTCCCGAAAAAAAGGAAGTAGAATGTCTAGAGAAAAATCTAGTACATTGTTGTACGTTCACTTTATCAACAAGAATCTGTTGGTTTGGCACAAAGGCTAATAGAGATCTGGTAGAACAGAGGGATCTAATTAACACTCTCAACCAATCTCTATAGCTACTTGTAGGCCTCCTTTGAAAAGTGAACAACAGGAAGGAAATAGCTAGCAGGAATGTGATATAGGAGATAAGGAGAATTTTGGGAACAAACTCTTTCAGAGGGAATTTCAGGAGATTGCTATAGAAATTATTGGCAAGAGTTGCCAAGATGGTCTAGAAAGGCTTGAGATGGCTGTTAGGGGCAAGATGAATCGTAGAATCACAATAGATCAGAACCAGAGCAGATTACCTCTATCCCTTTAGAAGACCATTAAGAAGAAAATGAAGAGCCCTATTAAAATCTCAAGAAAGAGATTTTCATCGATGCGACTGCTGCTAATTTGCATATACTACCCATACAAGCTAATAATGGGGTCAATGTTGATCACATGTGTAAAAAAATGTAAGAGAATGGCTAGAACTACTATCCAAAGCAAGGAAGAGAGCTCTAGGATGGGACACAATCGAAAAAGATGCAGTGAAGATAATATTGAGGATTCTAAAATGGAGGATGGGAAACTTAGTAGAAAGCAAGGTAAGTTCGCAGAAATTTCGATGATTTTAAATCCTTAAACAGTAGCCTGTGCTTGGACTAAGGCCACCTAGTGCAATGAATATCTTCGCCTTGAACTGCCGAAGTTGGGGAAACCTCGGGTAGTTCGAGCACTGTAAAATCAATTAAAACTTCTGAATTCTCAGTTGGTTTTCCTCTCAGAGACAAAATTATTTAGTAGTGAGTCCCACAAAGTCGAAAAATAATGTGGCTATGATTCTGCAATGGTTATTGGTAATTCATGTAGAAAGGGTGGCTTGGCTATTATGAGTAGAAAAAGGGATTTTGTTACTCTTCAAACATTTTTTTGTTATCATATTGATGTTTTTATTCATAGTGTGGTTAATAGTAATGCATTGTGGTTTATTGGGTTTTATGGAGAGCCAATTGAAGGCAAATGATTCCAAGCATGGGACGTCCTTAAAAGGCTAGGACACAACTCTAATGCACCTTAGCTATGCACAGGAGATTTTAATGAGATAATGCATACAACTGTTTAGCCTATAGCCTCCAGGGAAGCTCTTAGGATTTGTGATTTTTACAATTTAGCTATCCTGGTGGAATGGAAAGGCTGGAGAGGCACTAATCGTTGAGCATTTGGATGGGGTAGTTGCTAACTCAGATGGCAAAATCTCTTCCCTTACGCTCAGATCCACCACATTAACTCCTCCAATTATTGTGCTTTTCTTATCGCCCTCCAAGTTGCCAATCAAGTAGAGCAAAGAGACGCCATTATTTTAGATTTGAACCAATGTAGACCAGAGATGAAAGATATGGAGAGGGAATGTACCTGAAGTTGCTAACTATGTGGTGCAAACTGAGGGCCACGAATTGATCATTGATGTCATACAACACAAGTTACACAACAAGGTACATTCACTTGAACTGTTCTTCATTATATTATGGTCAATTTGGAATGCTCGCAACTCTATTCTGGTGGGTAGATCTCTTCGGACTCCTAAAAGTGTGTGAATTTGCTAAGAGCTATCTAGAAGAGTATGAAAAGGTGAATAATAGAGAGAAGGGAGAAGATGACTAATATAATGTATTGGCAACCGCCGCCTTTATCTTGGAAGAAAATTAATTTTGATGCATCCATCTCTAAGGAGAAAGATATTATGAGAATTAGTATTATTGTTTCGAGACCAATTGGGAAAACTGATTGTAGGTTTCACAATGAATGTCAAAGGTATCATCGACCCTCTATATGCGGAAGGCATGGCAGCGAAGAAGGCAATTAACCTTATAAAGGACTTGGAACTAATTGTCTCGTAAAGGGACTCTATCCAAATTATTCAAGCCCATTAACAGAAGGAACATAGTTTCTTTATGATCGGGTTATGTATTGAGCATAACAGGAAGCATTTTAACACCTTCAAAATCTATCAACTATCCCATACTAGAAGATATGGCAACCTTGCAACTCACTCCATAGCTCGATATGCCCTCAACATCATTGATCTTATGCTCTGGCGTGATGGCTTTCCTTTTTCAATTGCTGTGGCTATTAATGACAACTATATCAAAACTTTAAATCAAGTTTGAATGAATCTTGTTTATTTTCTATCAATGTTTTTCCTCCATCAACAAAATGTCTTGCCCATGTCTCTTTTATATGCTAAGTTTTTAATGGTTTCATCTTGTTTCTTTCCCATGTCTTCTAATATACGCTTCTACCAAATGGCTTGGCGTGTGGTTATAGTTGTTGCAATATACTTTACTTTTACTGATGACAGTGCAAATGTAGCTTTCTTCTTTGATGCCCAAGAGAATATTCTTGATCCAAATTTAATAGTATAGGCAAATCTTTCATCACTTTTGAGCTGCTAGGGCAATCAAAGCTCTAATATTATCTAAGTGACTAGGAAAAAAAAAGTTTAATTAGTTGTAATCAATTCTAGGTAGTTAATACATTTTGTGGCTAGTCTTGCTTTACGTTTTGTATGGATCCACCAGAGTCAAGTTTTGTTTTGTAAACCCACTTAACCCTTATGGCCTCATTGTCTTTTGATTGGTCCACCAACTCTGAGGTCTCATTTTTCTCAACCATCTTTTTATCTCCTTCATTACTTTGATCAAGACTTCATATTTAGCCGTTTCTTCAAAATTTTCAGTTTCTATTAAAGCATAATTACAAGTCATGCTTTTCACAAAGATTTTACCTTTTTCGAAAGTAACTTTGGTTAAAAATTTGGTTGACTGAGGATTTAGCGGTGAAATTGTTGTTGTCAGCAACTCCATGTTTGCACTTTCTTTACGTTCTTCTTTAGTTGCTAAAATGGGACTAGAATGTTCTTTTTAGCTTGTTTTTTATTCCAGTTTCAACATGCATCCTCATCGAATATCACATCTCAGCTTATTTCCATTGATTATGTGTATTTTCATGACACTTTGATTTTAACATTCAGCTACTCCATTTTATGCCTGTGCTGTCCAACTATTAGTTGATGTGGACTCTGTTTTTCTTTGTCAAATTTTCATGTTGTGTAATCTTTGCCTTTATCACTTCATTTATCATTTTGTCTCTCTATCACTTTATTTGCCATTTTGTTTCTTTATTAGGTTCTTGAACTTCTGGAAAATCTAAATAGCCTATGATCATTCTAGAATGACCACTTCATCCTCTTGTACTCATCGATGAAAATGATGAAATACTTATTTTATGCGATGGTGGAATTATGGGTTCACATACACTTGCTTGAATTAGCTCTGGAAGTCATGTGACTTTCTAGGCTTTCCTAGAGTGAAATGATTGTCTATGTTGCTTCTGCAATGGGCAACCTTCATAGAAGCTATGGATTTCCTCTATAGGAGGAAGATCTTGCATAATCATTTTTGGTGGAGAATCTTCATGGCTTGAGTATTGAAGTGGACAAATCTTTGATGTCATGGCTTCATCGATTCAATAGTTGCTTTCATGGTAGAATTTAATAGTTGCTTTCTATTTTTCTGCATTTTTACTTTGGCTATTACCAAAGTTTTATCGTCTTCATCATATATTGTATTGGAGTTTTCTTGAAAGTGCAGTATGCAGCCTTTCTTTATTATTTGACTAATGAATACTGAATTTTTTTTGTAAGCTAATGATTTATAAGATTTCAAATATGATTCTCGTACATTTCTTTCTTTAGATAGAGATTATTATCTTGCCTGTAATGTCAATAAGATCTTCATTTTATAGCTTGATTTTGAATTGAATGAGTAGTGTACGTTGCAAAAGGTTCTTTTGTCACTTGTTATGTGGTTGCTGCAGTGATGCAGCCACTATCCAATACTGTCTCGAGGTTCTCTTTTGTTGCTTGATTCACATAGAATAAGACTCTTTGCTTTGACTCTCTTTCTTCTATACATAGTTGGCTTCAGAATTTGGCTTTGCATTCTTCTTTATCTTCTCCTATTGGTCCATGCAACATATTCTTCACTAGTGTTATAAAATATGTATTGTTTTGGGATATAAAATATGTATTTAACTTAATACTCTAATAATTATTGTTTTCTGCATCAAAGATTGGTATAGGGATCAAGGTAGAATTTTGTTTAAGTTGGCTGAATAGACAATTCGGATTGGAATAGTTGGGTGAGGATTAGCTGCAGTGCAGAAGCTTTTATTCAAAATTAGTTGAACGGAGCTTTGATACCAACGTTTGGGAGCATGTTTATAAATGTTGGGAGGAGTGGTGGGGCTAGATTGCAAAGAGAAAGTAGGATATAATGAGAATATGTAGGAGAAAACTTTTCTTGTTCATAGTATTGCAAATGGGTGGGACATTTATACATTTACGATAGAAGGTTCTACGAGAGGCATAAACATTACATTTTTCATACTCTTCTCTATATTGCTTATTCTTGAAATCCTTTAGATCTTTCTTCTTTTCTTTTCTACATTATCCTAGAATATTCAAGGATGAACATTACATTTTATCATCTATATTGTCCTAGAACACTCTAGAGATGAGCGTCACAATTTATCAGTACTTCTAGTTGAACTTTCTAAATAGCAGAAATTACCTTTATCACTCTACTAGCAATTAACTTTCAAGTTAGGGACGCATTCTTGGCTTGATAGCAGTGATGTTTTTGTGAATTTTGCAACTAATTCAGGTAGCATATACCTAAGATACCCAGGTCATTCCCTCAGACATTGTGGCAGATAATGGAACGGCCAGCAAGGTATATTACATCATGAATATTAGTGTCAATAGAGCGTGAATAAGCAAGGAGGTTTTCTTTTCCCTACTTTTGACGACCCCTAGCAAACATGCTAAGATTTTGAAGTGGTGAATGGAGTGAATTTTGTTGGACTTAGTGGATTAGTTGGATAAAAACAGTTCATAATTAGTACTTAAAAAGCTTGGAAGGTTATAAATCATAAGAGTAAATATTTGTTTTAGATAGGTGGAAAGTGGCAACACATTTTCTCATTTTACAGTAAGGCCGATTAGCTTGGCTAAGCTTAAGTCATAGATGTTACTGTACAAAGCTTACAATTAACACATGCTAGTCTTTGCTTAAATATATGGCCTGCCGTATCCTTGCCATAAACCATGATATGATGTTGGTAAGTAGTGCTGGAAGACTAGCCTTAATTACATTTGTATTCAGATTATAGTTTGATTAGTAATGTATAATTTAATTACAAGAGTTACTACTAAATGCTTCTTTTTTACGTGGAATTGAATTATATATATGCTAATATATGTGCATTGCCTATATTTGCAAAAACTGAAAAATATGGTTGAAAATATTTTCAATAAATTTAAGGATATATTATACATGGATCCCTATGTTTAGCTCATCTTTTGCATTGGTCATTCCTTGAATCATTTTACATTGTTCTTTCCCTCCATTTTTTATTTTATATTGGTATTTTAAGTATGGTCCATGCCATGTGTTTATTTGTAAGGTTAAAGCTTACTTGGCTAACTTTAACTTGACAGGTCATGTTTTACACAAATTTCATGATTAAAATTTAATTATATTTCACACATATATATATATCAAAATAAAAAAAATCAACTTTATTTCACCTCTTACATATTTACCAAAATATCAACTATTTTTCATATCCTACAATCACAAAGCATTAACTTTATTTTAGAGTATATACAACTTCTAAAATTAAAATATCACATTTTATTTTAATGTTAACCTGGTTAAAATTAACCCAGCTAAACACACACCCTTAAATAGTTTTAGTTGTGCCATTGGTTAATTTGCCCCTTTATATCTCTCCATTTCATCTCTTTCCATTGCTTCTCTAATCTCTCTCCCACACCCTCCACCACCTTCCCCCATCTCTCCTTTCTCTCCCCTCGTTTTATTGGTTTTTAAACCAAGAGGAGGAGTGGGGGGAGGTCAATTGTGTTTACTGGAATTAATAAATTTTATCAATACCAATTTGAATATAAATTTCCTTTCAATTGAAAGGAAGATTATATTGTCCAAATAAGAGAATAAAGTAGATAAATTATGTACAACTAAAAGAATAAGAATTTAAAGAGATAGTGGTAGAGATCTTACACCTATAATTACAATGGTTTGATAAAAACCCTTGTTTACTTCCACTCCACTCCATTCCACAATCTTCTCTCTAGGAACTATCCACTAGTGGTCCTTTGTAAATATGATAATAGCAACTCGTTGCAATTCCTCCTTTTGCACCTAGTCAGAAGATACCCAATCTCACTTACACAAAGCTTGGAGCAAGCTTTGCTCGGACTAAGGTCTCGTTTGGTTAAAGGGTTGTCTTTGAGTGAAAGAGAATATATTAATTTATAAATTTGATAGAATATAAAATTATTTTAATATTGAGAGATGTGCAAAATATAAAATAAAGTTAATTTAGGGTTGAAATTTGTGTTGAATGTAAAATAAAGTTAATTTTTAATGTTAAAATTTATAATGAATAAACAACAACAACAACAACAACAATCAAGCCTTAATCCCACTAGGTGGGGTTGGCTGCATGAATCCTTTGTTTCCATTGCGCCCTATCAGTTACCAAATTCTTATCTAAGTCTAAGTAACTAAGATCACTCCTTATAGTTTCTTGCCATGTCTTCTTTGGTCTCCCTCTTCCTCTTTGTACATGGGCAAAATCTAATAACTCAATTTTTCTAACTGGAGCTTCAATCGGCCTACGATTTAGATGTCCAAACCATCTAAGCCGACTTTCTCTAAGTTTATCCTCAATTGGTGCAACACCCACTTTCTTTCGGATATACTCATTTCTCATTCTATCCTTTCGTGTATATCCACACATCCACCTTAACATCCTCATTTCTGCAATATTTATTTTATTTGTATGTTTCCTCTTTGCAGACCAGCATTCTGCACCATATATCATCGCTGGTCTTACTACAGTTTTATAAAATTTACCCTTGATTCTGGATGGAATTTTTCTATCTCACAACACACCAGAAGCATTTCTCCATTTTACCTATCCTGCTTGAATCCTGCTAATAACGTCATTATCTATTTCGCCATCATTTTGTATAATTGATCCAAGGTATCTAAAGCGCTCACTCTTCTTGATATTTTGTTAAAATTTATGATGAATGTTAAATAAAAATATTAAAATTTATGAATAGTTTGAAATCTTAATAAAAAAGTATTGAGATGCTTTTGAGCTTTCAACCAAACAAGTCCTTAGCCATTGGCCTTCAATGGATACAATTCAAGAGGTGGAGTTATAGAGGATACAATTCAGCATGACATATGCTTATGTCTCAATTTCTACCTTTTTTGCCCATAAGATACCTAAGTTGATATTGACATCCTAGCCTGACAATTTGTATGTGGATGATAGATAGTAGAGAATTTAAGTTTATTTCCTAAAAGATATTAGTGGGTTTTCAAAAAAGACCATATCTCGACTCCTGACCACTTTCTTCTCTTTTGGGTAATCAAACGTCCTCTCTAACCCTTTTATTTCATTTATTTATTTTATTTTTGTGTATTTTATATTTGGAACATTTACATACAGAGACAGAATTCTAGAAAAGTTATAGGTTCAAACTAATTTTTTAGAAAAATGGTGAAAATCTTATTAAAAATGTTCAAATGGTTCTTATCCTATTATGTATAGTTCATAATTCTATAATTAAAGCTTTCATATCATTAGTTTGAATTTAGGATTTATCCTTTAATGTTCAAGGTTTAGGGTTCAAGATTTAGAGTTTGAGTAATTTAGAGATTTGTGTTTTAGTTTTGGACTTAGAACTTAGGATTTGGGGTTTAGTGAGATTTTTGCTAATTTTTTCAAAAATTAGTGTGAAACTCATAATGTTTTCAGAATTTTGTGCTGTACGTAAATGTCCCGTAATATTTATACTCCAAGGCATGATGATAGTCATCTCGTGAAGACTTACTATGTTATGGATGCTCTTAGGGAAGTCACTTAATTGTCTCCTATGTTATCCTATCTTCACATCCTTATCATGTTATATTAATTGTTGGGGATCTGGTCTATAATGATGATGGTCGGCCATCCCATCCTTTGCTTTTTACCCAACTTCACTACTAGAATAGCAGTATCAGAGGAAATACAATTGTAACATGTGAATTGCTAAGAATCCCCTAATAAGGATAGAAATTATGGTGCTCTACCTTCAAAGATTACTTGAAGTGAGTCAATTCAAAAGCTTCATTCATTCATCAGTGTCAAATTGTGAGGCACTTCCCTTCATCTCCTTTATGACATATATGGACTCTATCAAATGAAATCCTGTAACTCTCTATGGGAATCAAATAAGTTCTTAAGAATTCCTGTTACTTTCTACGAAGTTATATCTTTCCGTGTAATATTATAACTTCTCATGAAATCCTATGAATTTTTGAGTTTTCTGCAGGAACTTAGCTCAATGTGCATTATTCTATTAAAAAAAAAAAACTCAATATGCATAAACATATTATAAGATTTCATGGCACCCAGTCTGATTTATTCAGTATGGGCATACATTTGATTTTGTTAATTCCTTGATCAAATTGCTTAGTTTATTTTATTGATGTTGCCTATTTTTTGAAGTACTTAACCTTTTATTCGAATAATTGAAAAGTGGTTTTGCTTGGATCTACTATCTTGAATACAGCATGTGTTTACTATTTAGACACTTTAGGTACAAAGAAATCTGTAATTTTTTTTTAAAAAAAAGTTCCAGAATATTGATAAACAGATGATGAAGTCGTTTTATGTCCATATCTGATTTCCCCAAGTAAATTTCAAATTATACTTCTACGTTCAGGAGAAGGTATGGAAACTCAAAAAGGATTCAGTTTCTAGTTACATGCTTGAAGAACCTAGAGGCAAGGAGACTATTGAAAAGACAGCCAAAAGTATTGTTAAAAGGCAGAAGAAGTTTGTGAGAATGAAAAACGTGCCAAAGAAACGTTACATTTTACAAATACCGAATATGACGCCCAGGAACCAGGAGGTAGTAAAGAAAGTTCCTGTTCGTAGTATTCTCAAGAATAAGAAAAAGGTTACTTTAGCCAGAAAATCAACAAAAGTAGCAAATGCAAGGGCGGCTAACTTTATCAAAATGTATTGCGATTCGACGAGGCATGTTACCTTCTCCGGAAAGGATGACATACTTGGACATAGCAAGAAGAGCTCAAGCATGGATCTTCCGCAATTGAAAAGTCTCTGCAAGATTTTCTCAGATGTGTTGGCTGCGTCATCCGTTATTAACAATTCAAACATAATTCGCGAGTTACCACCTGCAACTGATAGGCATCAATTGCTAAATGCATGTGACAAAGATACTGATACCGGCTTCGTAGATAGCAAACAGTTTTCAGAAAAAAATCTGTCAAGCGATTCTCATTGTAATGTTAGTCAACCAACAGTGGTAAACTCCAGTAATAGCAGCTGTTCTGGCACGGGGAAGGCACCTTTGGCTGTTATGGTCGATCTGAACCATGCTATTGAGAATAATGTTGATTGCTTTAACCCTTCAACATCAAATTTTTCTCCCAGCTGCAATTATTCATGTGATCCAGATTGCTGGGGCACTATTCGTAGGAATTCAAACATTTCTTCTGGATTTGATCCTGAAAAAGGAATGCCAAAGACGTCTGATGCAAGCATCGCGCCTAATCTCAACAGAAGCCTTATTTCAAGTTCCGACGGTATGAGTTCGCTCACCGGCACCAAAATTATTAGCCCATCTAGTTCAGCATCTTGCCTAATTGTGCCTAATGATACAAATGAGAGGCAGTTTCGGCCATCTGCAGCTACTGATGTGAACTTATGCCATCACAGACCAGAGAATCATTCAGGTTACTGTTGCTCTCGAAGGGATCTGTCATGCAGCATATGCTATTCTTTAGAACCAAAAAAATCTGGAGAATCTGTCTTGTCTAATTCAGTGTCTGCCAGCAAAAGTATGTATTCAGTTGAGAACTTTGTTGGTCTGCCCCTTAATTCACATGGAGAACTTATTCAGTTGCACCCAGGAGCTAGGTTTGTTCTGCCATATGGGAAGCAAAATAATGGATTGGATACCAGTTATGACGTATGTGAAAACAAATATATTGAATCTAATAAAAATATGCACCATTTTGACATAGTGAAAGCCAAGGTTTTTGGTGCAGCATCGTATCAGGTGAATCCATCAGATTGGTGTCAGAAGCAGTGCCATTCTACTAAGGAACATGGCTGGAATTGTACTGGAGTGAAATTCTCTGAAAGGCTAGATATTGATAATAATGAGCCTGCAAAGGGTAAGGATAGACTTCTCCATCTCAATGCAAACGCCCTTTCTTTTCAGGACTCTGTTGGTGGTGGCGTCGCTTCTGATTTATACAATAAAGTTGATCATAGAGGAAATGAACCTGTTGTCCATCGACTCCAACCCACTATGCGCTTGATGGGCAAGAATGTTGTCGTCGGTAGTAGTAACCAGGAATGTCAGGATTTTGATGACCAGAAAAAGAAGGAAATTTTACCTCGTCCAACTCCATCTTCTAGAGTTCCTGAAAAACTCCTTTCGAAGAAGCAAGCAGATTACATTACACCTTCAACATTTAGGAGCTCAAGAGCCAATCCATTTCAGCTATCAGATCTTCCATCAAATTTTTCTCACATCGATCATCATCATCATCATCAACCTATCTGGTTACCAAGTAATAGTTTCTGCTCAGCTGTCGGAAACGAGACGAGGGAGTCCATTCAGAGTAGTGTTCCTGGAAAAGTGTCTATTGGTATGAGGAATCAGTGCCCTCCTGTGGTATCTTATCCCCATAGTCTTCAACAACAACAACAACAAATGTTATTTAGTTCTACTCATTGCAAACATAGCCAGGGTGCTGCTTGTAGTACGTTAGTAACAGCACATCCCCAGTTTCAGTTTCATAATATTGCAAGTCCTTGTATGCCACCATTGTGGCAGGCTCCGGCGAAACTGCCCCAGTGGCTGCTACATGCAAAACAGCAGAAAAAGAACCAACTCCCGAAAACGACTTATTCTGATCAAACTGCTTTGAGCCAGGTTTGCGGTGTTTCCGGTGCCAGTCCTGTTTCCCAATTGTCACCATATCATGTGCCTGTGATCCCTTTCTCGGTTCATAATACCCAGCCTGCTCAAAATTGCGACTTCTTTGCTAGGAATGCTAGCCAATTCTCTTATCTTCCCATCATCCCAGCTGCGAAGCCAAGCTCCGAAGTCGCGATGAAAACTAACATTAAGAAGAAGGAAAGAGAAGGAACTACTACACATTCAAAGTTTTCATGTTTTAAAGTTCCAGCTGATTGTCATAAATCTAGAAAGAGAGCAAAAGATATGGATGAGGCATCCATATACCCTTCTAAGAGACCTTTTTTCGAAAAGAAAATTGATGCAAGTAGTCTCATTGGTGGCTCTATTAAAACAGGAAACGAGAAGAGTGCTTTCAGGAGCATAAAGGGCTCCACTCTCCCAAGCTTGGATAATGAGCCAACAGGACCTATCAAACTGATCGCAGGTGCAAAGCATATACTGAAACCCTGTCACAAGGTAGATAACGATAACTGTAGACCGATCCATTCAACCATACCCATTGCTGTCGATGCTACTTCTGGTAAATTTTCAAATTCCCAGAAGAAAATCACTAGGGTCTACAAGTTCTGATAGTGTGATGTGTGGTATTGTGGCTTCCTTTTTCTGTGAATTGTCTTCTTTTCTTTTTTTTGATTTCACTGTGAATTGTGTTCTCGAAACCGACTGTTGCAAGCAAGTTCGTGTATATAGTATATAGTCTCTGTTTAGCTTAGCTTATTATTTAAAACAATGCTTGTTCTTAAAACCTAGATTTCGTTGAGCTCATCTTGAAGTAACTTTTGATTGCTATATATATAAAATTTATATCTATCACCTTCAAAGAAGATTTTTTTACGTATGACATTTCTTGAGTTAAATATGTTAATTATTTTTGAAATTATTATTAAATGATGGTATTATTTCATCAAATCACACATTATACAGTATCTTGTCCAATCAGGAAGTGTTCTACAAACATCTAAAGCAGCTAACATTAGTCTTCATTGACATGACTCATGTAATAGAACCATAGTAATATTTGGAATGAATGGATTTCATTTTTATTTATTTTTGATAAAATGAAGGGATTTCATTGTTGGGATTTACTTTCTGTTACTTTGCATGGTAGTCCCAATTAATGTACATATTTCAGTGTTGGTTGCTAAAAAGGATTTCTTTATTTTTGATGGTATTATAATGGGTTAATAATAATTAAGACCCTCTGGGCTTTGCCTATGTGCAATTAAGCCCATCTAATTTTTAAATTAATTATGCTAATCATTTAGTCTAAGATAATATGCAAATAGATTCATTAGTATTAATAAACAACTTATCAGATAATATTTTTTAATTTTAAAAATTATATTAATATTTCAGATGAAAATAATGTCTAATTTAATCTAGTAATTAGAGAAAATATTTTTTTATTAGATGTACCTTTAATAAAGCTAAAGGACTTATTTGCACGTTATTTTAAACTAGAAAATTAATTTAGTTAATTTGAAAATTAAAAGGACTCAATTGTACAAAGGCCCAAACTAGATGGATGTAATTGGTATTAATCCTATTATAATTCTTATTTAAAAAATATTCAACAAATTAGTTGTTCAGTCTAATATTTTGATTTGTTATCACTGTAATACCCATGTATCACACCCCATTAAT
The DNA here is from genome assembly GCA_019297695.1 of Apostasia ramifera. Lineage (NCBI taxonomy): Eukaryota > Viridiplantae > Streptophyta > Magnoliopsida > Asparagales > Orchidaceae > Apostasia > Apostasia ramifera. The sequence goes on along the minus strand of JAEMOT010001959.1, from coordinate 281,928 downwards.
ATCACGCAATCTTTCTTTCAAATATGCCATGATAAATGGAGTGTCGGGGGTTCTGATGAAGGTAAGGGGAAGCCAATCCTGGTTGTTGGTAGGCCTACTCCCCTAAGAGCCTTGATTCCTGCTTCTGATGTTCCCCTAATTTCCGAAGAGTCAGGGGATCTATCGGGAAAAAGGTTGGTCGAAATGAGGAGGGAGTCTCTCCTCACTGCCTCTGGTACTGGAGGGTCAGAGGTGGAGAAGGCGATGAAGAAGAGGGGAGAGGCCCTCCCGGCTGTCTCCAGCGCCCCTTTCGGTACCGAGGGGGTTTGGAGCACGCTGGGAGACCGGCTAAGTGAGATAAGGCGGGCGGAGGAGAAGATCTTTGGGAACACCTCTGAGGTTCTGAAGGTGGTAAAGTCCCTGAAGGGTAAGGAGGTAGCAGAATCCCACTACCTTCAGAAAATAAGGGACTTGGAGGATGCTTTGTCCCAAGTTACAAAGTGTTCTCTGAGTAATCAGAAGGAGGAGTTAGAGGGGCTGCACCAGCTGGAAAGTAGGTTGGCTTCCTTAGCCCAGGTTAACGCGGAGTGGGTTAACAAAAGTGAGATTGCGAGAGGAGAGTTTAACCGCAATCTGGCGGGTGTGAATCAGGCCCACTCTGCCCACGTCAAAGACCTCCAAAAAAGAATAGAAGATTTGGACGATGATAGGGAGGCTTTGAGGGAGGAGAGGAGGAGGTTGAGAGAGGAAGTGACTAAGGCCAGGGAGGCCTTATCAGGGGCGAAAGAGGCGGCCTCCGAAGCTTGTCGCCGGGAGGAGCTACTGAAATCTGAAGTCCGCTCACTGCAGGCCTTAGTGGAGAACAGCTCCGGCTGGCGGGGGCGACGCATGGAGGACCTGGAAGAAGCGGTGAAGAGGGCGGTGAAAATTGTCAGCGCCTCGCCGGTGGGTCGCCATGCGCAGCATCAGGCTGCCTTTGATGCTCTTCTACAGACATTGGTTGATATAGGTACCTTGAACCAGGAGAACATCAGGTACCCGGCGGTGCTTTCCTTCTGCGGTCCTAAGGGGCCAGACAGGTTCTTCGATGCTGGGAGTTGTCCTCCTGAAGAGATTCCTCCACCAAGGTCCTACTCAGGTTGGGGAAGTTGGCCTTCTTTGCGCGGGAGCTCGGGAGAAGGCCCTGTAACTCCTCTGGAAGCCAGGTGGCTAGGCCGGCGCGATCTCTCTGGAAGCCAGCTGGGTCAGAGGTGATGGGTCTTTCTCCTCAACCAGCTCCTCAGCCTGCTAGGAGATGATTCTTCTTCTGAGGTATTTGAGGGATTCATTTTTCGGATGAACCACCTGCAGAAAGAACTCAGAGAAGAGGAGACCCCGAGGAGGAAGAGCCCGGTTAAGAGGTCTGAATTCGTCAGACCAAGTGTTTAAGTTCTGAAGCCTTGTATCTTTCTTTATTTTTCCTGTACTCATGAGAGGAACATGTGAGGACAAAGAGAGAAATTGTAATAAATTCTATCATTAATGAAAATGTATATTTTTCCTTTTCAAGAACTTGTTAGTGGATGAATTCTTGTTATGTATCCCTTCTTTCGTGTTTTAAAATAGGTACCACGAAGTCTTGGAAAAGAATACATGAATCCATAAAGGAAGGTAAAAATTTTAAAGAGTAAAGAAAAATTCTAAGTAAAAAAGATGAAATAGCTACCCTCGAACCATCGTGCACGATATAGCAATATCGAACACCAGGAAAGGATAATCTTCACTCGAACACTCGTGCACGATGGTATATGAATACCGAGCACTAGAAAAAGAAATAGCCATCCCTCGAAACCTCGTGCACGATATTTGAATATCGTGGACGGCAAAATGGCGGGATGGAGAGGAGTGACGCCTCGTGAACTGCGCGTCGCCTCGATTCCCGTGCACCACTTCAATTCCTGGGATTGTCAGAAAGAACGAGCGGTCTGATGATGCTCGCACGCTGATCCAGAAGATCAGGCGGTCAGAAGGTAAAAGACCGCACTCGCCTTCTATAAACGGCCCCTCTAGAGGGAAAGCTTCGTCTTCCTTCCAAACACTAAGTCTTAGAGAAAAATTACCTGCTCCATCTGTTCGAAAGGGAAGATCGAACAAATGGGAGGAAGAGAAATTGAGTGGGCCAATCTGGCCGAGCAGTTCCAGAAGGATGCCAGCTACCAGGAGTCCCTCATGATGGAACATGAGGTGCTCAACACAACCAAAGGGTTCAGGGGGAACCCTCTCTTGATGGTTATCCCGCCTACCGCCGACCTTCAGCCAAACAGTCCCCCTGAGGGGGCGGTGTGTGTATACAGGACCCAGGTAGAATACGGCCTGATGATGCCGCCGCAACCGGAGTTCAAAGAAGTTCTGAACTCCTTCCAACTTGTACCAGCGCAGCTTTCCCCCAACGCCATTGCCTATATGTATTCCTTCCTGAAGCTTTTGCAAGCTAGGGGGATAGCATGGAGTTTGACGTTATTCAGGAGTTTGTTTAGCTGGATGGTAGTGCCGGGGTATGGGGGGTGTTTGGCCTTGCGTTCGAAGTCGAGGAAGGCGATGTTCTCCGGTGCTAGCAGTTCTCATTCGGACTGGAGGGATTTTTACTTTTTTGTAGGCAGGGATTTGAGGATCCCCCTGACGCCTGGAGTCTGCCCCGCCGAGTTCATCGGCGACGCCCAATGGATGGCAGGGACATCCGTCCAGAGGAGCCTGGAAGCTTTAAAAGGGCAGAGCTGACCCCTGAAGGACTTTCTGAGGTTGGTGAAGAACGATGTATCCCTGTATGCTAAATCACAGGGATACACCATCTTCAAGGAGATTGCTCCCCCTCCTGGAACAGTATTGAAGAGGAGGGCTAGAAAGGGACAGCCCCCGGCCACTCAACTAAGCAAGCAGGTTGTTGAGGGGGAAGTGGAGGGAGAAGTGGGAGTTCCAGAACCTGACTGTGGCGGGATATCTATCGACGTGGTGTCCTCGCTGGACGACTCTGGAGATGACAAGAAAACCCTGGCCAAGGTGATGGTGGAAGCAGGTAAAGGGAAGGAGCCTGCATCACTGGCCAGGCCTAAGGTAATCCCTAAAGGTGCCGCGGGGATTATCATAGGAGGAAAGGGGGGCAAAGAAGGGGCGGCCGAGAGTGGCCCAGGAAAGGAAATGGCGGTGGTGCCCTGTCCAGAAAGGGAAGTAGTGGTCGCTCTTTCCCAGGCTCTGGTCTCCCTTGAAACCCCTGAAAAGAAGAGGGGCCCCTCCAAAGAAAACAGTCTGGAGCCCCCTCTGAAAAAGGGAAAGAGTGTTAAGGAGGGGGGACCTGATGAAGGGCGAGAGTGGGAGAAGAGTATGGAGCCCCCGTTCTGTCTCAACTTCACCGGGAAATTCGCAGGCGAAGGGTCAAGGTTTGTCGTGAGTGCGACAGAAACGGAAAGGAGAATGACCCTCACCTCCGAGCAATCCTCGAATCTATTCAACCCCGTTCGAGGAGATCTGGGCTTGATTATGGCGGGGGGACTGGTGACCAGAGAACTGGAAGAGAAAGTGGAGAGGACCTCTACGACAGATCTCTTCGCCCAGATGACCAACAGGGTAGCGACAGTAAGGACCCCTTCTAACCTTCTTCTGGCTCGATTCTTTGTAGGTGCTGATCTTGCTTCCTTTATAGGTACTTGCCCGTTTGCCCTTAGCTTTGAACAGGGCCTTGAGGGTGGAGAAGCAGATGATAGATCAGACCGGCCAGCTGCACCGCAAAAATGCAGAGATTGAAGCTTTAAGGCTCCAACTGGCGACAGAGTCTTCTAAACATGCTGCCCTCCAGGAGGAATTTGCAGTTTACAAGTCTGCCATGGGCGCCCTGAAGGCGGACAATAAGGCTTTGCGGGAGAAGCTGGGCAAAGCCGATGGAGACAGGGAGGCTGTAGTCGCGAGCAGTTCTGCAGCGGCGGTGAAAGCCTACAAAACAAGTTTACCTTGCAGGAAGGAACGGTTAGATGGGATCAGGCGGGCCTGGGAAGGATTGGCCTCCACTTTGATCCAAGAAGGCAAGGTTACTGCTGCTGATCTTGGAGAAGTGGATCATTTTCCTTGCATGGCCGTAGATCCAATTTATAAGGAAGAAGATTTTGACTTGACCGACGATACCATCCATCGACTTTTTGACCTTTTGGATGGAGTCAGTGAAGGCTAACTTGTTTCTTTGTAAAACAGTGTAATCCTTCTTGTAACTTTTGAAAATGAATAAAAAGAAAGTTTATTTATCACATACCTGTTCGTTCTGTTGTGTATGAGGCATATAAGTACCTTGTTCAATTTTGAGATTGTTCTGACTGGTTTTGAAAGACCCATTAATAAGATAGAGCTCTTGAGCCAAGTAGAATAGCCCAAGTTTAATTTTGAAACTTCCTGAAATAAGTCCGGACTTTGAAGTTTCCTGGAATCCATATAGAATAACTTAATTTTGCCTTGGAACTTCCGAAGTCCATGTAGAAAGGGGGATTTTGATAGCCAGGGGAATTCCGCCCGAACGGTATCTGTCTCAAGGTCACAAGGGCTTGAGAGCCTAAAACGTCGTGTACGATGTTTGTACTTGTGGCAAGGACAAACCTCGGGGACCCCCTTTAGTAAAGTTATAGATATTCCTTTGTAAACCTGCACAGGAGAGAAGTAATGATAGTAGTGGAGATCCTGCTTAGGGAGAGTTATCTGACCCAATGCCAAAAGAATTTGTTCGTCTGAAACGTCGTGTACGACGTTTGTACTTAAGGCAAGGGCTGACCCTCTTGGAACGGCAGTTATCCTAGTGGGAAGTAAAGGCACCCTGCTTAGGGGGGACCTGTATCTTGATTCGATAACAGGGACAGCCCTAAAGTTACGAGCAGGCCTTCAGACCTTCCGCTGGCCAGGTAGGCTTATAGAAGGGTCCCAGATGTTTGTAGGAAACCCCGCCTGCCAGGCACTACTAGGCTTGATGATCACCGTATTAATGAAGGTTAGTGAGTACCATCGTGCGCGAGGTTTGAAACCTCGGGCACGAGGCTTTGAGATTGAGTTGAGATCATACCTGAGCGACACTATGGTCGAAGTATATATATATATATGCCTCCGTATATAAGGACCACTTGCCATGAGTATGTTTGAAAATATGAAGCCTTCCAAAATATAAAGAAATCCAGGTCGAGAATAAAGCCAGGATTTAGCGTTTGAATCCTCTATAAACGAATCCTTTAAATGAATCTGTACAAATGAAAAATACCAAGATGGACTGAAGCAAGAGATTATGCGAAAAACTTCTTCAGGTCATCCCCACTCCAACTCCTGGGGATCTGAGTACCTTCCGCAGTCATAAGGTAGTAAGCATTCGGCCCAGCAACCTCGCGCACGATGTAAGGGCCTTCCCAATTTGGCTCAAGCTTGGGAACCCCTAAATTGCTGCCGGCGAGCAGTCGCCGCTTGAGAACTAAGTCGCCTTTGCCGAAGACTTTGGGGTTAACCCTCCGGTTATAATACCGCTCTATTCGTCGTTTGTGTTCCAGGCGCTTTATTGCGACCAATTCTCTCCTTTATTCTAGGAGGTTCAGGTCGACCCTTCGTGAATCATTATTTTCGTCCACCCAAGTTTGCAAAGCCTCGGGTTCAAAATCGGCAGCAGCTTCTATTCTGGGGGAGAGGTGTTCCAGCTCAACTGGTATGACAGCGTCCATCCCGAACGAGAGGGAGAAGGGCGACTCTTGGGTAACCTCGGAAGGAGCTGTGTTGTAAGCCCAAAGAGCTCCTGATAACTCTTCCGGCTAGCGGGCTTTTGCGCCGTCTAGGCGTTTCTTCAGAATGTTCAAGATGTTCTTGTTAGCAGCTTCTGCCTGGCCGTTGGTATGAGGGTGCCAAACAGAGGCGTACTTGAGGTTGATCTGGTGCTCTCCGCAGAAATCATGGATTCTTTGATTGGCGAATGGAGTGCCATTATCTGTAATAATCATCATGGGTATGCCATACCTGCATACGACGTTGGCCCAGAGGAAGTTCTCGACGTTTCGGGCGGTGGGCTGAGTAAGTGGCTTGGCCTCGATCCACTTTGTAAAGTAGTCGATCGCAACTAGTATCCACTTGTAGCCCTTCATGGCCGTGGGCATTGGGCCTAAAAAATCCAGCCCCCAGATGGCGAAGAGCCAAGATGAATTGATAGGCTTGAGATATCCTGATGGCTGTCTCTGCATGTTGGCGTAATACTGGCACTAAGGGCACTTCTCTACGAATACTTGAGCGTCTTTGTGTATGTTGGGCCGGAAGAAACCCTGGCGCAGGATCCGCATGACCAGACTTCTGCCGCGGGCATGTGTTCCACATTCCCCTTTGTGTACTGCTCCCATAACCTTCAAAGCCTCCTCTGGCCTTAAACATTTGGTGAGAGGTCTAGCATAAGATCTTCTGTAAAGTACCCCGTCGATGAGGGCGTACTTGGCACAAGTGAGTTTTAGTTTTTGCGCCTCTTGTCTGTTGTCTGGCTGGACCCCATTCTTCAGATAGTCCAGGATCTTGTCCATCCAGCAGGGTGGTTGCCCTTCAGAAGAGACTTCAGTGCATTCGAAATTAGGTCTTTCGAACACCTGAGTCCGGCGAAGGTCGGGGAGCCCCTCTTTTGCGAGCCGGTCTGCTACTTGGTTCTCTTCACGGGGTATGTGCGTCAGGGAGAAATTTTTGAACAGAGAGATTAAAGACCTGGCCAGTTGCAGATATTTCTTCAGAACCTCGTCCTTCGTCTCAAACGTCTAGTTTACCTGATTGACGACTAGCAGGGAATCACTGAACACCTGTATGCGCTTTACGGCCATGCTAAGCGCGAAGTTTAATCCTGCAATGAGGGCCTCGTACTCCGCCTGGTTGTTTATTGTTTTGAACTGAAGCGTCACCGCCTGATGAAGTGTAGCCCCCATTGGGCTGGTTAAAAGGATCCCAGCTCCCTGGGATTGTGATCCGGACGCGCCATCAACATGAAGTGACCAGAGGTTTGCCAGAGATTTCACGGGGGGGGGTTCTGTCGTAGAGAACTCAGCGACGAAGTCGGCCAGGGCCTGAGCTTTGATAGCTGTTCGCGGAATAAATCTGATGTCATATTCTCCCAGTTTGATAGACCACTTGAGTAATCTTCCTGAAACTTCGGGAGTGTGCAGTATTTTCAGGAGCGGCTGATCTGTGACAACCTTAATAGTATGGGATTGAAAGTAAGGTCGTAGCTTCCTGGCTGTCATCAGAAGGGCCAGAGCGAGCTTTTCCAGAGTGGGATACCGACTTTCGGTGTCTAGGAGTATGTGACTGGTATAAAACATAGGATGCTGAACCCCCTTTTCGCTGTCTAGGAGTACCGCTGAGATTGCAGTGTCGGACACTCCTAGATAAAGGGATAGGACCGTTCCCTCCTTTGGCGCCACTAATATCGGGGCCGAGGTTAGATATTTCTTTAGTTCGGTAAATGCGGCTTCACACCCGCTGTCCCAGAGTCCTTTCTTGTTGTTGCACAGACATCGAAAGAAAGGAGAACAGCGATCACCGGCTTTTGAGATGAATCTGCCCAAGCTGTTGATCCGCCCTGCTAGCTTCTGGACCTCTTTTGCCGTTTTCGGGGAGGGCATGCTCAGAATGGCTGATATTTTATCAGGATTAGCCTCTATCCCTCTGACAGAGACTAGATACCCCAAAAATTTTCCTGAAGCAGCGCCGAAGGTACATTTAGTAGGGTTGAGCTTGAGGTTGTACCTTCGGAGAGTGTCGAGTATTTCCCGGAGATCACCAAGGTGCTCTGTTAAAGTTTTGCTTTTGACCAAGACGTCGTCTACGTAAGCTTCGAGATTCCTCCCCCTTTGATTCTTAAAGACTGCGTCAATCATGCGTTGATAGGTGGCACCGGCATTTTTGAGATCGAAGGACATGACCTTGTAGCAGTAAGTGCCATAGTCAGTGATAAAAGTTGTCTTCTCTTCATCCCCCTTGGCCATCCAGATTTGGTGATACCCGGAGAAGGCATCCAGAAAACTCATAACCTCATACCCGACGGTTCGGTCTACTATCGTGTCGATACGAGGGAGGGGGTAGGTGTCTTTAGGACAGGCCTGATTCAGTGACCTGAAGTCTACGCACATTCTCCACTTCCCACTGGTCTTTCTCACCATTACCACATTGGTTAACCATCAGGGGTATTGTACTTCCCTGATGTAACCAGCTCCTAGCAGCTTGGTGATTTCCTCTTTAATGACATTCTGTCTTTCCCCGGCCATTACCCTCTTCTTTTGCGCGACGGGGTTGGCGATTTGAGACATATTCAAGTGGTGTTCGCAAACAGCCCTGTCCATGCCTGTAACATCTTCAGGAGACCATGCAAAAACATCGATATAGTTCGAAAGCAAGGCAGTAACTTCTGGTTGTTGTTTCTCATTCAGAAAAGATGAAACATTTATAATTTTGGAAGAGCCTTCACCTCCTAAGGCTACGCTGATGACCCCTTCCTGCGGTGTGACCGGTTGGGTTTCCCTGGGATCCATTTGATCGACTACAAGCTGCGCCGCTATCTGAAAGCAGCGGGTAGCTTGTATTGCGTCTCCTCGGATGGTAACAACGCCGCTAGAGGTCGGAAACTTCGCACACAGGTGGGGCGTGGAAATCACCATCCCGAAGGAGTTTAGAGTTGTCCTCCCCAGGATGGCGTTGTAGCCCGATTTAGCTCTGATGACTGCGAAGTTGACCATGCTCATAGCGTGGCCGTTGTCATCACCGAAGGAGACGGGAAGAGTAATGAATCCAAGGGGTTTGACCCTTTCACCGGAGAAACCGAGTAAGGTAGTCCCAGCGTGGAGGAGATTAGTCTCTTTGAGTCTCATCTGGAGGAAGGCGGACTCAAACAGGATGTCGGCGGCGCTCCCAGAGTCGAGGAGTACCCGCCGGACATCGAAATCAGCGATGCGGGCAACGACCACGATCGGATCGTTATGCAAGTTGCCCTACTGGGGGAGATCTTCACTGCAGAACGTAAGGGGGATGGATGAGGCATGATGCTCAGAGATGCCGCCAACTTCTGCTCCTTGGCGCTGAGTGGTTGGGTCAATGCTGAAGATAGCATTAATAGTTCTGTTGGGCGGAGGATAAGGGCGCCCCTGCTGGCTAGAGCCTACGGGTGGTAGGGCCTTGGTGGGAGTTTCAGCAGCCTCGGGGGCTTTTCCTTTCTGGGCTGCTGTGAAAGTTGGGGCCATCTGCATGAACTCCTCAAGCTTGCCCTGATTCAGTAGCTTCTCGAGCAAGATCTTGAGGCCTCGACATCGGTGAAGCCTGTGCCCATAGTCCCCGTGGAACTCGCAGTAGTCGTTGGGATCCGCTCCAGGTGGCGGCGCCGGTTTAGGCCCAGTGGGCCTTATCCAGCCCTGCTTGACGGCTGCCGCATAGACCTCGGGGAGCGGCCTGGATAGAAGAAGTTTCAGGGGTTGAGTTTGCCGGGGCCTCCCCTCATCCCGATAGCGAGTTCTGGCCGTTTGTATCCTCGTGACCGGGAGTTCGATACCCCGATGTTTCCTCTTGTTTCTCTCCCCGGAAACACCTGTAGGGAGGATTCAGCATCCTCTAGGAGCATGAACTGACTGGCCCTAGCCACCAGCTCCGGGTAACTCCGAGGTTTGGCCAACTGTAGGGATTTGGACAAGTCCCCTACCTTGAGCCCTCTCCGGAAGTTATTCATGGCCACTGCAGGCTCTACATCTTCGGCTTCTGCCGCAGCGGCGAAGAAATGGTTGGTGTAATCCCGAAGGCTCTCTCTCTCGCCTTGCTTGATGTTGGCGAGGACCATGTCGGACACGACCATACGGGTCCGCCCTATGAAACGGGCGATCAACTCCCACTTCAGATGCTCATAGGAGGTGATGTGACCTCGGGGCAGCTTGATGAACCAGCTGAATGCTGCCCCTTTCAGTGTGTTGGCCAAGAGGTGACACCTCGTGGCCTCGTCTGGCTGGCGGTACCGGACAGCGGCCTCGAACCCCTGCACATGCTCACGGGGGTCTGTCACGCCCTTGTAAACCTCCAGCCTGGGTGGCCGGAAGTCTTCTGGGATGGGGGCCAAACGGATGGCTTCGAAAAAAGGGGCATTTCCGTCCATCGGCCCAAAGAAGGGATCGGGTCCATGATGAAGAGCCTGAGCACCAGGGAAGAAGGGGTCTCTTCCGGCTAGAAATGGAGGGAAAGCAGGTGGGAGAAAGGCGGGTTGTGGTAGTGGGCAAGGTGGAAGGGGGTTTTGATGGACCTCCTGAAAACGGAAAGGGCGTATGGGTGGTCTGGAGGAACCAGAGGATTGGATGGAGAGTGGTGCGGCTTGGGGCGTTGGTGCAAGGGCTTCGGCCACCGCGGGAATTGGAAGGAGCGGAGCCGGGACCGCTGCGGGCGGCGGAACCACCTCTGGAATCGCCGCGATCGGAGGAGGGGCAATAGGGACCGCCGGTACCGGCGGGCGAGGAAGTACTGCACAGACCGGCTGAGTTTGTCTGAGGATGACGACCTGTTGCGCCGTGAGGCCGGTGACCATGTCAGTGAGGTTTGCGAGCATCCCTTGGAGCTCTGAAACACGGGTGCCTCTGGAAGAGGAGGCGGATCCGGCTCGTCGCCGGGAAATGGAAGTTGAGGCTCCGTCGTCCGGCGCCCGGACAGAGGGTTCTCCTGCATGCATAGTGCGGGCGGCAGAGTTGGTTTTGCGCGTTCTGGCCACCATCTTCCCAGATCTCAATGAAAGCACCAGAAGATGTTGACGTAGGATGTGGGGATCCCAGGGAACACCAAAAGAAAGAGAATTCTGGGAGATGGCGGCGCGCAAAGGCGTGGTGAGCCCGTTAATGAAAGCTCAAGGAGAAGATTAGTCCGAAGCAACCAGAAAAGCACACAGGGATTTAAGGTGGTTCAGGAAGGAAATCCCCTACGTCCACCGGTCGATCAGCGAAGAAGTTTCACTAATAGGAAAAGGATAGCCCTGAAGGCTGTACAATGTCTTGAGAAGAGGAGAGGAAGAGGAAGAAGAAGAAAGAGAAGAAGAAGAAGAAAGGAGCTCCTCAGTTGGGGTCCTGATACAATGAAAACTGTACTGGAAAGAGAGAACTCTCTTTTTTTTGTGTCTTCTTTCTGGAGAACTGTTCAGCGATATTTGTAGGCAGGGATGGTGCAGCTTCACCCAGGTTCCCTGGTTTTTCGGAGGAAAGGTGATGGACGATCTCCGAGCGCCGTTTATCTGTCACTGGAGAGATTTGCCGTTCGTACGGGAAGGTGACATCTTTTAATGCTGGTATTTTTTCTGGGGAAGAACGTCTGTACGGAAATCGGCGGGGTTAGGTGAAGTTGATTGTGACAGGCGTTACCTCGTACCCTCGTGCCCGAGGTTACGAAGGTTGATCCTGGATCGTCGTGGGCGATGGTTGGTTGAAACCTCGTGCCCGATGTTTGACCTGGGTCAAGAGTCCTGCAAAACCTGAAGCTGAGTCAGCAAATCAATCAATCAAGTACAGGCCTGTCAGGCGCCACGTGTTCGACCAGGATGCAGTGCAGGAACCACGTGTTAACAGAATAACACTTTCTTTGATGTAAGGTTCTCCAATATTAGTTTTTACCTCTAGTATAACACCATTCCGAAAACAACTTCAAGAGTAAACTTATTTGAAAATATTTTTTTGTTGAAAATCTTCAAATCTTAAATTTTGATGGCATATTTTTCGAAAAAGATCATCAAGTAACCAAAATCCCACTTCGAAAGAACATCCAAATTTCTCATATTTTGCTTCCTAAGAATATATTTGGAATTTTAATGTTAATCTCCCACTTCACTAGAGTGGACTATTTTTCAATGCCTCAATTAACAAATTTGATTTCACTAAAATAAATTTAATTATGATTATGGGATCTCTTATTGTAATATTATTGTTTTGATATTTATAAAAATTTTGAAATAAAATTAATTTATTTTTGGAATGCATGTAGACTTCAAAATATAATCAAATTTTATTTTTAATTTTATGTAAGATATAAAATGAAATTATATTTAACATTAAATTTTTAATAGAATTTGAATATTATATATTAGTTTTATATTAAAATTAATTAACATATAATGTGATGTATAATTAATTTTAATCTAAATTAAAATTGGTGAATGCATATAAGATTATATATATATATATCTCCACAAAAATAAGATTACACAGCTCTAGACAATTTTTATTCCTTACTAAAAAAACCTAAAAAAAAAAAAAAAAAATCTTCCTATTACATAATAGACTCCATATATCTTCCTTTAACCTTGATATATTGATATTGCGTATGTAACGTTCAAGTATTTCTGTTTTTTATCTTTTAGTTCTAGGGTAAATGTGATTATTTGAACACAATCTTGGAGGTATGAGTTAGGTATAACCTCGTGCACGATGTTAGTGAAATCTCCTGAATGATGTTAGGCAGTGTGAATTTTTGGTGCCACGTGTATAGCTAATCTTGAAGTCAGGTATTGGAATAGTATGCAGTTGGTGGGCAAGTCCTAATATGTTGGTGTGAGCCAGCTCTTAGTCGTGCCACGTGTTGGGTTGCATGAAAACATGCAAGAAATAATTATGCCAAGTGTTGAGTTGCATGAAAACATACAAAAGAATATTATATATATATTCTATAATTCTGTCCTTTTCTCTCTTATTAACTCTTTCTGTGAATTCTGATTCTCTGAAACTGAAGAAGCAACCTAGCGGACAGGACGAACTTGAGTAGAGGAGATTTCAAGCTAATATTTATTTATTTATTTCCTTGCTAATAGCATATGCAAGGTAGACAAATCTCATGCATATTAATATAAAAGAAATAGAACTGTGAATCTTTTACTTTATATGAAAAGAGTATGATTCTTTTTCGTTAAAGAAGTGTGCATGAAATTCTTGATTTATAACTAAGTACTTATAACTGAAGAAATTCTGTGATTTTCTCTGTTATCTGAGTAAGATAATGTTGCGGAGAGTGATTTGGAAGTCAAGTCTAGAGGGCTTGTGTTAAAGAAATGAACTGTAAAAAAAAGAAAAGAAAAGGTGGTTTTCGATTTTTCATCGTATAGATGTCTGCCCAAACTGAAAAAGTGATGATGTTGATGCTATAAGTCCATTTTACCATACCGCTGAGGGTAGTATTGGCAAAGATGATGATGATGTAAGACCAGTTTACCGCTGAGGATAGTATTGGCAGTGAGCTGGAATATGTGGTACTATGGGTGGTCGCTGAGGACCATTCCAGTGAGTTTAGGCAGAGAGGCAATACATCGAGAAATCAGAACCGATTGAGCAATCATCGTCCCCGATGTTTGGTGGGACAGATGTTTGGGTTGAGCAAACATCGTCCCCGAAGTGTGTAGGACAGATGTTTGGGATAAGAAATCGTCATCCCCAACGTTTGGTGGGACTGATGTTTAGTGAGACAATTGTCGTCCTCGCTGTTTGGAGGGACTGATATTTGGTAAGACAATCGCCATCCCCGATGTTTGGTGGGACTGATGTGTTGAGTGGTATTATCTTAAAAACAGGAATGTTGTACCGATATTATGAGTAAAACTAGTAACACGAGGTTATGGAGAAACGATGTTTGACTTATTGTGGTTTGACGGTCTGATGTTTGGTGGCTGAGGATTGTCGGTGCACGTATCATGGCTGAGGCTTGTCTACAGGGTTTGTGCAAACATCGTGTCCGTGATTTCATATTTTTATAATATCGTAAATGATATTATAGAATTTATCTATGTGATACAATAAAGCCTGTTGAGGGATGTTAATATGAACTCTGAACTTTCACACGATGTTAGAGTGGTTTCCTAACATCGTGATCGAAGATTGATAATGAATTTGTTGAGCTAATCTGCTGATAGTGTTCTGATGAAATGTTCTTTTAGTATGAGCTTTATCTACTCAGTACTTTGAGACTGATGTCTTTTTGGCAAGTACTCTTCCACTTGATCAAGCACGGGATAAGGGCAAGGGGATTGGCGAGACTTGAGCTGCCATCTATTTCTTGTTATTTTAAATTGTAATAATCATCATGTGCGATGTTTGCTGAGTGAGCAAATAAATAATCTATAATCGATATTTTATTTTATGCTGAATTTTGATATCATCAAACTCAATATTTTTCTTGCCAAGAGAATTTTTTGTTACCCCACCACCATCAAGTATAAGATAGTTAAGCTGACTGGATGTTATGATATATTTAATATTTTTTAAATTCTAATTAAATGATAACATTCTCTCTCCAAATTTCATATTATTTTTTATTATTGATTCACTACTATCAAGTAATATGTTCTACAAACATCTAAAGTAGCTAACAATAATCATATTGACACGACCCATGTTAGCAAAATCTCTCAACTCTGTCACTGTCAGGCAGGATTATTCAACGACAGGCACCAAGAAGGAAAAATAGAGCACAACTTCATTAGTAATTTCAAATATTAAAAATAATTACATTTTTTTAATTTAACATTATTAACTTAAAATTAATTTTTTTTATTAACATCATCATTATCACAAAATTTATAAAAATTACCACACATTTTCTAAATTTTACAGCACATTCTCAATTGACTCATTATATTTTAATATCTAATCCATTAAATTATTTTATAAATTAATAGTTCAATATATTACATAATTTAAAGATTAAATTTACACCTAATTTTTCGTTACTTTTTAGAGCTTACTTTTGCGGTTGCATAGCAAATTACAATTTTTATATTATTTTTAATAAATTTTATTATATGTTAAATTAAAATATACTTAATCATATACTCAAATTTCTATATGATTAACATTTTTAAAATTTTATTAATAATTTATTTTATATTTTTTTTAAAAAAATCATATCAAACATATAATTTTATCAAATTAAACGTAATCATCCTTTAAAAAAAAAGAACTACAAAGCTCAGAACATCTTCATTAAAACTGTACACATATAGGTTCATTTTTCCTTTCTAAAAAAACTCAAAAAAAGGAAAAATAAAGAAAAATAAAAAATAAAAAAGGAAAATAAAAGGAAAAAAACGAACCAGTTGAGAGAGAGAAGAAAAAGTATTTAATTACTTAATTTAAACCCGTTATTCACTGGGAACGGATATGCATAACCTCCCACTGCATCCATTGTTTCAAGACCTCCGGCGAACCCCGCCACCGGCGAAAAGTCATCCACCCCGAAGAGCTCCGCCGCATCTCCTGCGTCAGCAGCAGGGACCCACTCCCCAGTCGCCGCAGCCGGCGGAGCCCCCTCGAGCCCGAGCCGGAGCCTCGCCCTCTTCTTTTCCCTCCCCACAACTTCTCCCTCCTCAACTCCAGCCCTCGCCATCAGCCGCCCCAGCAACTGCGGATCTGCAACCACCTTCAGCAGAAACGCCAGCATCTGGCGCGGCCTCCTCTCGGTCTCCTGCAGGCGCAGCATCATCCTGTCCACCCTCTCGTCGATCGCCCGCTGCTCCTTCTTCAGCCGTACCACCTCCACCGCCACCGCCTCGTCGTCTTCCTCCTCCTCGCCCCCGCCTTTCCTCCTCCCACCGCCGCCGCCGCCGTTGTTCCGCCGGACGATGTTCCGCAGGAGGTGCGTCTGGCCGCGGAGGAACAACGCGTGTGCGAACTCCCACCTGTCCGGATCGACCTTCCTGAAACCCTGCCCAAATTTCCGTCAAATCAAATCAAATCAATCAAATCGAATCAATCAGATCAGGGAGACAGACGTAGGTGTTGAGCTGGCGGACGAAGCTGGAGAAGTTGCAGTGCTTGAAGTGCGCCGGAAGGAGCGATTGGCAGAAGGAAAAGGGATCGAGAACGACGAAGCTGTTGTTCTCCCTCCCCCACGAAATCACCGCGTCGGTCGTCGGATCGTTCACCATCCCGTAGGTTTTCACCACAAAAGGAGCTCCCACCATCTCGCCGCCGCCGCCGCCGCCGCCGCTCTCCATTCTCCCGATCTGGTACGTTTTACAGCTCACCACTGCTCGTCGTCTTCTCCCTCTCTCTCTCTCCCCCCAAGATTGGTTAAAAAAGGAAGGGGAGTGGGTGCGGTTCTGGGTGTGCGTGTGGGTAATTAAGTAGTCCGGTGGAAGGGGGACAGAATAGCTGCCACGCGCCGGACGCGTGTCCATTTTCACGATTATTCAGCAATCTGTCGCTTTCGGGGTAAATTACATCCAGACTCCTATGGTCGATCTTTCTGTTCACACAGGTCTAACTATTTCACCGTGGTCCTCCAGGTTTACTACTACTATTCACTTGGGTCCTCCGTTTCATATACTGTCAAATTTCAGTTAACATCGTGTACATTACGGAACAGAATCAGTTAAATTTCATCAGTTTAGTTTGATTTACAAACTAATTGTTCATCAACAGTTTACTAATTTCTATAAAAAAAAAACAGTTTAATATTTGATTTAGTTTTGATTATTTGGTTATGCATGTATAAAATGCAATGATCTATTAATCTAATATCTCATATTCTTTTATTAAATCTAATTGTTTAATATTATTGTAAATGTTGTGGCAAGAAAACAACTAGAAGAATAAAAAAAAAATTTAAGTGAAAAACCGACCGAGCAGAAAAACCACGGCTCCTTTCGAGTAGGCTTTCTACTATGAGTAAAAATTATTATCTAGATCAATACTGAAGGCAAATAATAAATCTCATCACATCAGTTATACTATTCAAATATTCATAATTTAAAAATAAATTAAATAAAAGATAACATTCTAGAAAGTCAAATATTTAACTGAGGTGCATATCTAAAATGAGCAGCAAAAAAAAAAAAAAAAAAAAAGAGCAGCAAGCTTTACTTTATACTTATCTGAAGGTTTCAAGAAATTCCTTCAAAATGATAGCCTCTGCTATCTTATCACTTAGGTGAACTATACAATAATTTGTCCGCTAGTCATCTGCTATACTAAGAATGTAGCCGTAGATACCTTCTAATCAACACGATACTGTACACTTTCGAATATGTTCTCTATCTTTTTCAACTAGTTTTCCACAACCATAGGATCAATAGAGTCTTCAAAGTATTAAAAACGCATCTTCTAGAACAGTTCCACCACACAATTCATATGTGTCTTTTTCTCAGCAGGTTGCTCCACTCGATGAGCTACAGGGGGTCACGTTGCTCCAAACTTATTCACAAGAGTAGTAAGTAGTAAGTACCTGAGTTAGCTTTTCAGTAGTGCTAACAAACAATTCCTTTTCTCTGGGCTCATTCTGTGAGTTAGGATTGCTCTCTGCAGACTGTACTTGAGATGTTTGATTTCTGAAAATAATTCTTATTAAAATATAATTAATTTTTAATATTAAAATTTAAATATAATATCTACTTCGTTAAAATTAATTTAGCTGTTAGAAATGAAAGTAAAAGTAATTAAATAATATTTATTAAGGAAATATTTGATGAAACAGTCCAAAAGGACGCAACTTTTTAACATTTTTTGGGTGGAAATGGATCATATAAGCTTTCAATCTCATAGACCTACATGAACTGGGGTATGCTTTAAGGACCCAATTGTAATTTTTCGTATAAATTTTATCCAGCTTCCTTTCGCCCGGCGCGGCTCTACCCTACTGGGACGTGCCGACTGATCGCAAAGGGCATTTGCGTTAAAAAAGTAAATTTAAATAATAAAATTTTATAGGAATTTTTGCATAAAAAATATAAAATTTATACAAAATTACATATTTCACCATTAATTCATAAATATTATCACTATTAT
>JAEMOT010001959.1:228526-264148 GCA_019297695.1 Apostasia ramifera | reverse complement strand
TAATATTATAAAGTATATGAAATATGTGAAATATATGAAATGTGTAAAATTTAAATGAATATGATGTGATAGTGGTAATATTTACGAATTGATAGTGAAATATGTAATTTCATATAGATTTTATGTCATGTATGTAAAAATTCTAATTTTATATTAAAATTTGTAAAAATATGAAATAAAAATTATCATGGATATATATAAAATTAAATTTTGTCTTTATAGCATTATTAACTTTTATTAATTTATTCAAGTGATAATTTCATTTAGATTTTTGAGATTTATTTAAATTATCATAAAAGTTCAACAAAAATTACTATATAATTTAATAGTGGATATTAATTATATATTTATTGTAATCAATGTTAGACGGTAATAAATTAATTTATTTTGATACGAATAAAAGTAAATAAAAAATATATTGTAGCTCTTCAATTATAATTTAAAATTTTAATTTATTGAATTATTTAGTACATAAATACTTAATTTATTAGATAATTAAATAAATTAAAATATTAAATTATGATTAGTCAATATTTATCAGTTATTTAGCATGTACGGCAGAACTTTAAAAAAAAAAAAAGAATTGGCCTCAATATGGCAAGTGGGCCCTTTGAAGTGTGGGGCACGTGCTTCGGACGGAGTATGCGGTGAGGGAAACCTCCACCTGGCAGCCGGTAAGTCGTCAGGGCCCCACCAATTGCGACACCGCCCGGACTTCCCGTGGTCATAATTTATTTACCTTAAATCAAAATTATCAAATTTTCCTCATGCTGAGCTGACTGAGCGTTTTACATGTGTGGGGCCCAAAAGGTCTGGAGAGCCAATCAGGTAAAGCCAGGGTATGTTTACTGTGTGAATTTTTTTTAAAAAAAAATAATAATAAAAGCGCAGCCACGTATTCAGATCATCTACTATATATTCCTTGTGCCTTTTCTTTTCTTGCTCTGAATAAATAAAATTGGCAGATAAATAGATAATGTGCTCAAACAATATACTTAACATTATCATTAAGATTTTTATTTACGATGAAAAAATGTTCCATCCATCATAAATTATATATATACATATGCGTGTGCACGCGCGCGTATTTTTTTCTGCTTTGTAACATATGAAATTTTATTATGATTATTCTATACAGCATACAACTTTTTTTTTGTGATTTATGATATAATGTATGGAGATTTTAATAATATATGCGATAATATATACAGTCTATGAGCGTGTTGCATACGCCTTTTATTTTTTATGAAAAAATAATGCATATGCATATCGTATCATTTAAGTCGTATATTAAATTTATTTCCCATGTGACACTTGTATTTCTCAATTTAGTCATTTATTGTTGATATGTGTATTTCATAGAGGTAAGAAATGCATGTGTCATATAACAGATAAATCTAATGTGTGATTTGAATTGTACATCTTACGTACATAATAATTTCACATTTGTGACTTACTGGCGATACAAAGTAGTTCTAATATCATATATAACAGCCTTACTCATTGTAAATATTACTCGCATTGGCTCGATAGCTTTACAATTTTAAAATATATTTATGAGTGTAAGAATGAGTTCTAATATGTATCCACTATCTCTTTCGTATTTTGCCGATATAAAATTTACTTAAATATATCATATATATATATATATATATATATGTATGTATGTATACACCTCGAGGTATCATAGAAACTTTTGTCATATATTGTGAACGCAAATATTTTTTATTTCAATTTATCAATTAAACAACTAAATCTTTAATCTTCCTTTAAAATTGCTAAGCATAATTTTAGGCTTAAGAGATTTTATTGGTTCTATTTATGTTAATTAAATCAATAATTCATTCCACATTGATGTTAGATGGATCAAAGGAACTTAAATTATGTAGATGATAATAATCCAGGGCATCTGATCACCAAAAGGATGTGTGTAGAATAAAAATCACTGATTAGGTTGTAATTAAATCTCGACTTGAAATCATTTAAATTAATTTATATTCGAGTCGGAAATAAATCAATAGATTTTTTTTTTTAATGGAAGTTTCAAGCAAGTTTATAGTTTTGATTAAAATTCTAATGATTTTTTGGACCGTTTAAAGAAAGGCCCAGCCCAATTAAAATGAATTGCACGTTAATGGGCCCATTAAGTTAGATTAAGGGTTTGGTGCAATATAATTCAAATGTTAATATTATTTAAATATTATTTTTTTAAAATATTTATATAATTTATAAATTATTATTTATTTTATTCAATATTATTATATTAACGGATAATAATACTATTAATTTATTTTATTATTACCGGCTGTACTAGTCATTCCATCACATCCAAATTGAGTGATATAAAAATTTTGTAATTTTTTATAATATTACTTAAATATATCACAAAACTAAATAATTTATGAATTAAGCATACTAAGAAAATAATAAGAAATCACATTTATTAGAAATTAAAAAGTTATAGCTTCCAATAAATGGTCTTAAACTTTGAAAATAATTAAGATTTTCTATTAGATAGCAAAACAATGCTAATTAAATTCAAAATTATTTATTGAAAATTTTTTTGCTTTATCAAAAATATTATGTCCATTTATTGAGACTACAGAGCATCACTCTATCAAAAATATTATTTTTCGTCTCCACCAACAGTATTAACATTCGTAGTATCATTTACTTTGCAAGGTAGTTCAGAAATAAGGTAATTATTATGATTAAAAAAAAAATGAAGTTAATTCAATAAAATACAATCCAGAAGATCTCAAATGGCAAAAAGGACAAGAACCCCCCTCACCAAATTGAAAAAGACACCTGTAACCACTCTACCAAATGAACTAACAAGAATTCATAGATAAACCTGTACCAATTTTCCTAACTAGAACATTGTGCAATAGAATATAAATCCATTTACGAAAAGAAGCATGATAAGCATGCAGAGGTTAGCATCAAACCCTTCGATAGCTCTCGTAAGCTTTTCCGCCGGTTTATGCTTTTCTGTTGGGCTCGAAAACAAACTTCACGAGCGACTCCTTGATCGATAGCAACCCTGGAAATTCAATTTTCAACTTCGAAGCATCCATCTCATTGTTACTTCGAGGCGCAACTATGACTTTAGCCTGTTCTTCGAGTGTAAAGTTGACCCATGTAAACTTGGGATCAATGTACTTCTTGTACATCTCCAGTATCTCATTGTGACTCACGACGCCTGGATTAGTGAAGTTCCATATGCCGCGGCAGTTTCTTTTCGCCATCTCAACTGACAACGGCAAAAGTTCATCCAGCACTGTCATGCTGTTTGGAATGTTCACAACCTTATTATATTTTGATATTTTGGTGATGAAGTTGCGTGGATTACTAAGATCAGAAGATATCGGCATCCTAACTCTCAAAGTGCAAACATTATCATACTCTTTCAGTAGCTCTTCAACCTACATGAGCAACGAAAGAAGCAGATGTTACTGAAATGAAAAGCATTGTCAGATCTGAAGATAAAATCAGCATAACAAATCAGAAAGGAAATCATATAAATTACCATAGCCTTAGTTTTGGAGTAGAAAGATCCAGCGAAATTTGGCTTATCCTCCTCCTTAAAGCCAATGCCCGAACTTTCCGGGTGTGCAGCATCATATTCAAATATGCATCCAGTAGCATAATTCATCATTAGTAGCCCATTCTCCCGGCAAACATCAGCCAAATTCAACGTGCCAACAACGTTTGTGCGAATTGTATCAGGCTTGTGGGATTCGCACCAGTCGACATTCGGTCTACCAGTAACACCAGCAGCATTGAACACATGTGTGGGCTTCACAGTTTGAATATCCAACTGAAGCTGAGAGCGATTTTCAAGTCGGCCCCTACCATACTCGAATGGTATTCCGTGCTTCTTACATATCTCTCCAAGCAAACCACCAATCCAACCCGTTTTACCATATATCAAAAACTTCAAGGATGACTTATCTGAAGAACCACTAGAGCTCTTTGAAACTGGAACCACCATTCTAGTCTGATTGGCAGAGCTCATTAGCTGAGAAACCATGTCCTTGACATCAGCTGGCCCATCAAACTGCCTTTCTATGCCTGGCATCATCAGCATTCTAGGATGGGGCAGCAGGGCTCCAGCGACATCACCCCACCAATCAGGATTGCTAGTGTACCACTCCATTGTCTTCCTCAACCCCTCTTCCCATGTGGTACGTTCCGACCACCCTAGCTTCTTTAGCTTTTGATCATCTAAAAAGTATCTTTGATCATTGAAGGGCCTGTTTTCTACAAATTTAATTACTGTCTCAGGATCCAAAGAGAATAGCTTACAAATGTCCTTGGCCACATCAATCACCCTTCTCTCCTTCTTTGTTCCTATATTATAGATGTGGCCAACTTCACCTTTGTGAAGAATGACCTCAAAAGCTTCTGCGACATCCTCACAGTAGAGATAGCTTCTAACATTTGATCCATCACCATGAATAGGAAGCGGTTTTCCTCTCATGGCAAGGAGAATGAATTTGGGAATAAGCTTCTCGGGGAACTGATTGGGCCCGTAAACATTGTTTCCCCTCGTCGTTATGACGGGTAAACCATAGGACCTTCCATAAGCCATAACAAGCATCTCAGCCCCAGCTTTGGTGGCAGAGTAGGGATTTGTAGGAAGCAGCTGAGATGCTTCATGATTTCCTACCACAGCTTCTGCATCAGTCTCTCCATAAACTTCATCTGTGCTAACATGGATGAACCTCCTGACATGACCAGTCACTTTGCAGGCCTCAAGGAGGACATGGGTGCCATAGATATTATTCTTAGTAAACTCAAAAGAGTTCCCAAAAGAGTTATCGACATGAGTCTGCGCAGCAAAGTGCATGATGGTATCAATCGACTCGGTTATCAGAAGGAAGTTGACAAGGTCAGCGCTTGCAATGTCACCTTTAACAAACTTGAAGTTCGGAGAGGATTGGGATGGAAGTAGGTTCTTCAAGTTAGAGCAATAATCAAGCTTATCAAGAACCACAATCTTATACTCAGGGTAGTTCCGTATAAGCCGGTTACAGACATGAGATGCAATAAACCCAGCTGCACCAGTGATGAGGATGTTCTTAGGGGTATAGGGAGCCATGCTTTATTCTTATCTGGGTATTAATCTGCACAGATCAGATATATTTCAAAAATTGATTGGCAACTACAGAGTTGCAATGGAAATGAAAATCTTCTATCAAGTAGAAATTTCAGTAAAAAGTTTTTCCCAACCATGCATCAAGATAAAGATATGAAATTTACATATTAAAGCAGAATATTTGACAACCCACAGGCACAATAACATATCATAGTGCACAAAGAGGAAATAGTCAACAGGATCAGTGAAATGACAAAGATTAGAAATCTATCAAGATCCATCTCACAGATAGCTGATCGGACAAAGCCCATCAAGATCCATCAAGAGTCTCTCGAAAAATCGAACATCATGCCATTTATAATAACCATCAAACAACAGCAGCAATCAGGCGAAACCTGAAAGGAGACCTTTCCGGATTTAAGTTTCTACGTCAATCTCGCCTTCATGAAACAAAAAAGGGCGAAAACGCAAAACCGAAGTAGAACAATTAATGTTTTCTATCAAAACGATTCCCAATTCAACAATACCGTAATCAATGAAAACAGCAAAGTTTCTAGATCTAACAAAACGCATAACCGATTCAGATCTTCATCAGAAACACGTCTCACTTTCGATTAAGACAATGCGGAATTCTCCAATGCCTCATGAAATCCATCTGCAAAAGCCAAATCTGAAAAAACCAAAATCTCAACTTTGATCCGTCTGATCCGGTTAAATACTTTGCGAAGTAAAACCATAAGAACGCAAAAAAACAAAGGGATCTAAACCTTGACAACTCAGACGGAAAAGATCTAAGCCAGCTGACGACGGTGAATCGAGAACTATGAAAGCGCGCGTGTAGGATCGAGAGAAAGACTCACCGGGAGAGCGATCTCCTGAACAGGTGCAGAATTCAGAGAAATGCAGGATAGCTTGATATATAATGCGAGCTCGAGGGCGAGGTGACGAACGACGGAGTTGGTAGCTCAGGAATGAAACTGGAATTTAATTACCGCTAAAAAGGGCGGAACGGGGCGGCGCGAAGTGAAAATCGGCGAAGAAGAGGGACGCGCTACGGCCTTATGGGGAAGAAAGGCCCGTGCTGAGCCTGTGTGCGGGCGGCACACGTGTTCGGGCAGGCCATGGCCTCTATTCTTGGGTATTCCCGTAAAGACGATATTAGCCTCCCACTTTCCATTAAGTACAACAGTTGCCCGACATCCTCCTTGGTTATCGCCTGACGTTTTAGGGGTAGATTTTCCTACCAAGTTAGGAAAACTGATCCGCTAAAAACTACCGAACAGGAAACATGTAAGAATTGAACACGTGGCTTCTTATGAATGGACAAATCAGATGCATGCTGTTCGGCAGCTAAAGCATCGTACTCCATGCGGTTCTTGCCGCGTTCTCGTAGGTGGAGTGTCGGTGAGGGAAATCACTGGCCGTTCAGCGGGCACGTTCTAGGATGTTAATGGGCCGGCCCATCTTGGATCGGCCCATCTTGCATTAGAATACATGGGCATTCGTCTTAGGCCCAGCTTCATTTGAATGGGACATACAAAATGTGTCAAAAATTTTAAGAAATATTTGATAAGAATGTTCTTGAAAAACAAGGTGAGCTCCATTAATAGTTCAATGAGATTTCGTATCAAAATTTATATACAAAATTGTTACACATATAATTAGCATGTATAAAATTGTAGATCCACATCGATGACAATTGGCAAGAGATTGGAACTATAAAATTCATTTGATAACTACTCCAATGGAATTGAATTTAAATTTGAGATTGATTCTATTCACATTTAACACGTTAATATGAAATTGAATCGATGTAAAATTGTTTACCTTATCTGTTCTACTTTAATGATTTATTAATTAATTGATTAACGAAATCTATGGTGAACATCAATTTTTCTTGTTGTAGTACAAATTTGATTTTGGTAATTCTTTGATATCAAATATTTAAATTACTCATTTTCTTCCTAATTCGAATGTATTGCAACTCGCATATATGTTCTATAATTTTGTTTTGACTCAAACTAAGCAACTCTGAAAAAGAGACTGTTTTGTTATTATTTTGCTATGTTATTTGGGTATAGTTATAATATTGAAAATTAAGATATGAATATTGTAATTTTTCCGCTATCTTTGACTTTTGACTGATCAACAGAAGACCAATTCTCCACTTTTGTGAGCCCACCGCTCGCTAGGACCACATTACCAATTCCCTCCGCCACTAGGCCCGTCAATGAATCGAATCATGACCCAATCCGATCCGAGTTCCAATCCAATTAAACCCCCAAATAAATTTTTTTTTGACCCGTCAATCCGCCCCGTTTACTGACCCGATCTATTTACAAATAAATGGATCGAATATGAATCACCATTAACCCGACCCGTTTAAAATCCGATCCGTTTATGTAATCTAATTTGTAGTTCATACAGGGTTATATTGTGACTAATAATCTTTTTGTTGGAAGGCTCAAATAAAAAGCGTCACTATAATTAATTAATAAAAAATTCTTATATATATTAATAGATTATAATTTATAATGCTCAGTTTATATTTCACAATATATATGTATATATATCATAAATATTAATTTTTATATTAAAATATTTAATTAATTTATAAAAATATAATATTCTTCTCTTATTTTATTTTCAATAAATTTAACATTATTTTAAATTTAATTATGAAAATTACGTAAAAATAACTACTTTTATTGTAAATGAATTAAATCCAAAAACTCGAGTTCCGAACCGATCCGATTTCCGACCCGAGAGGATATAGATCGACCATGATCCGATCCGATGTATAACCCGATCCGACATATGAATTTGGATCCGGGTCGGAGTTAACCCGACCCAAATCTGACCCGTTGACAGGCCTATCCGCCACATCATACCAACCGCCGTGGCTCCTCCTCCCCGCGTCGCCGCCATCCTCCTCATCCTCCTTGCCACCACCACCACCACCACCACCGCCGGATTCCAGGAGCTGACCTCCATGGTGGTGC
Source organism: Apostasia ramifera (assembly GCA_019297695.1). NCBI lineage: Eukaryota > Viridiplantae > Streptophyta > Magnoliopsida > Asparagales > Orchidaceae > Apostasia > Apostasia ramifera. Next base: position 256,045 of record JAEMOT010001959.1, on the reverse strand, counting down.
CGTACACCATCGGAGAAAAAACGCCAGGGAGCTGATGAGAGGGAAGCAGCCGCTTCTTCGACGAGAGCGACGACATGAACGTCGACTTCATGAGCCACGGCATGCTGAAGCGGGACCAGCCCCCCTGCAAAAAGCCCAGATAAAAGATATCTTCTCCTAGTAATCGATTAATTTTATTAATTTGAAAACTATATTAAAATTTTAAATGAAAATAGCATTAAAATTAGTTTAATAATTAAAAAAATGATATCTTTAGGTTCCCTAATTAATGTTAAAAAACTTATTTATACTTTCACTCAAACTGAAGGACTAATTCCGTTACTTTGAAAATTAGAAGAACACAGTAGCATATAAGTCGAAACTCGAGGGATAATCGGTATTAACCCTAAAATTAAGAGTTAGATGTTTAATATATCAATAAGATAGTCTAAAGTGTCATATAATACATATATTAGCAGTGAATCTTTTTTTTTTCTTTTTGTTGGACTAATAGATTATATAGAAAACTTGAATCAATAATAGAAGAATATGACAGTTGAACAAGAGAGTTCATTGATATCAGATAACTACGCAAAAACAACTAGAATTTCTGTGCTTTAAACATAAGCAGAGCTCAACCTACGTTAAACAGCAGTACAGTGAAACTATCAAAAAGCTCACAATCTCCATCATCTAGAAAAACCACCATCTCCTGCGCTTGTTCTTCTTCTGAATCACATGAAAACAAAATGTACAGCACAAGGAGAATAATGAGATTTAAAGTTCAGGTAAAAAAAAAAATCAAAATTATATACTAAAAATGAAGCAAAAAGAATGTAAATAGGATTGACCTTCTCTTGATCGGGGGATGGGGCGGCAATGGATCGAGGAAGAACACCTCCGACACTTTGAAGATAAGGTTGCAGCTTCTCTTCTAATAATTCTTGGAACTTTTGTAGATTATACAGCACAATGTTAGGTTCAATGAGAAAAATATACTAGTATGTAATTGAGAAATAGAGAAGAATATGATATTTACGTGGTTCGTTCAGGCTCGCATACATCTACAACTATGATAAGTACAAACTATGGCCACACCAAGTGTTTCTTATTTCATGATGCCGGTAAGGTTCACCTCTTATTTATCATGGAATGTGGACAATTCACGTAAAAACGTACTGAAAAATAAACTATACACTCGTAAGTTGTACCAAGAATGCAATCACATCAATAAATATATCACATATAGATGTCAATTGCAGTTATAAAGATGGCTGACATGCTGAACATGGTTCTGTGCTAGTAATTGATTATCTAGTAGATATAGCATCTTTATGAGACGTTGGATGAGATGGAAGAATGCCATTTCTCAATGACTTTTGGAACCTCCTATTCGGATCGGAGCCAAGACCTCATACCAGACGCATCAAATAAACTATTTATAATAACATTATAATATTTTAAAATCATATTAAACTGCAAAAGTACTAAAAAATTCAAAATTCTTATACTAAAGTAACGAGAGAACCCAATTGAGCAGTCATAGGGGTGCAATAAAGGAATATAATATAAATTTATAATTAATTAATTAAAAATATTATTACATTGTATTCTTCTCAAAAAAATTAGCTACACATGGATCCTCCTCTGCTCCCAAGGAAAGATCACTTTTGACGTTCTTTCTATACGTTTATTTTGATTAGTGCTAGACCTAGGTGAACATGGCAGATAGGCCAAAATATATTCTTTGGGACATTTACCTTATCCTGGCGCCATTTTGCTTCCCATTGTTCATCTAATATTTTCTCTGCCATTACTCTTTGGGCGTTAAGAAGACTTGTCATCTCTAGTAACTTTTTGGGGTCCTTCAATTCTTCTTCAGTCCATGAAGATGCAGTCAGTGGAAGATCCAAATCCTGCAGAAGCTCTTGGTCAATAATAATTAACGAAAAGTCTCAGAAAAAAATCAAAAGAAAAGGTTTATCACATGGACTTAATTGCTTGATTGTTCACATAAATCGAGGGAACAAGCCAATAAATTCACACAGATACCATTTAACAGGGTATATAGCAAGTTTCTAAGTATTGTAAACAACAGATAATTGATATTTGGATGCGATGAAGATTTGTAGCCTTACGCCCCAATTGTTAGGTCGAGGTGGAACATCAAGCTTCAGCACTTCATCCTCAAGAGCTTTCTTTGCCTTGTAAAAAGGAATGTTTTTTACTACAACTGGATCATCCCTTGCACGAACAGGATCTAAAGAAATGAGAGCCTGTAAGGTTGGACTAAAACTACAGTTAGTGCATGCACAAATTAAGTCTGGCATCCTCACTTTAAAAATCTAGACAAAAAAAAAGGAAGACCAAATCAAGGTTTAGCTTTGATAAGAACGTAGTTAAATAAAAAAAGCTTGAAGTTGATAGTCTCTTTTAGGAATATGAGTTGTGACATTTGATATGAAAAAATCAAAAATAGAATTAAAATAATGGACTAATAACTAAATGTGAATCCTTCAGAACATATATTCTTCTAATTAAGCTCTACTATAAATATGTTTATGACAAAACCAAGGACTGACAAACTCAAATATTAAGGCTGCCGTTGGCATTTAACTTAAGCCCAACACAAGAGTTAAGATGTTTAAATTATTTTTGTGTCCAAACAGTTTTGCTCATGTTTTATTACCCTAAGCTGTCCTCTACAGTTTAAAGTGCTTAATGTTTTGTTATCCTAAGCTGTCCTCTACAGCTTAAAGTGCTTAAATGGATATTGGATAAATTAAGTTGCTTAAGTGCTGCGTGATGGCATACAGCACTTAAATGTTTCTCTCTTTCTAATTTCTTCGCATGCTCCCTCCTCTTCATTCATTTCATCACGCACATACCTCCCGTGCTGCCAATTGCAACACTCTTGTTCTTTGTGCACTCGCCCGTTGCTCTCCCGCTCCATTCTAGTTAGCTCACCAAGCTCTATTAGATTTGGACTGACATAACCTTTTTGGAATTTCCACTTGATTTCTGATAAGGATCTAGAAGAAGGCATCCACACCTCATGAGATGCGAGCTACATTTGAGGAAGAGACAAGCATCACGTCTAACTCTTGTTTATTGCTTTTTTGAATATTTTTCTTTGGTAAATTTGTACATGTTTGTACCACTTTTTCCCTGATTATTAATTTAGTAACAAATATTCTCATGCGTTTTTGATTATCAGCATTGCTGAGTGATGTTTGTTACAAGTCATTATGGTTTTATGAGATTCCTGACATGAATTGGAAAATATCGAATGCTCATCACTGTCCAGTAATGACTGAGGAGAAAGCATCCAAACGAAGCCTCGTCATCAGGGATCCTCAAGTATACATCCCAATATTGTCAATTAGGATGATGTTAATATATCCCTGGGTCTAAGTAATCTAATCATGAAGAAGAGGACGATGTCATAACCAGGAAAGAAAGTATCACATTTTTAGAAAAGAAGCACTTAGTCATTCTTATCTAAGATGGTAATGTTCTGAGGCAAGTGCTGAATGATTTGCCCTGAGGCATGCATAGAAAGAGATTCATCACAACTTTCAATCTGTTCCAACAATTCCTTGCACATAAAAGCAACTCAGGAATCTTTGGAGAAACATCATATACAGTAATAAAAAGTTCATTGAGCTAGTTAAAAGTTCAAGTTGAGGGTGGGAAGAAGTCAATCATATACCTAGAAGTACATTGCAGCAGTGGGCTGAATTGATTGAGATATGTAATTTTAATATATCTTACTAATTCTATATATATATATATATATACATTCACTTAAATTCAACGTTGCATTACAGCCGTACACGTGACATCTGAAAGACTTTTTAAATTCCCTTTGTCTAATATCGTTCACAACATTTGCTATTATTGGATCCAATATTTGAAGCTATTGTATTCGATATTTTCTTAACTATGTTTGCTTTTTCAGGAATCCAAACCATCAATCAAGATGACAGCCTAACAAAGAAACATCGGCCATGATGTTTGATCTCCTTTGAGCCAACCGCCGCCATTTAACTGAATTTTGTTAGAAGAAAACTGACACGCTAGTATTTTCTTTAAATTTATTCCGATCGTGGCGCTGCCATCCCCTCTAGCTCACAGAGAATAGCATGTTTTCAATCACCTTTAGCCAATCAGGCGATTCCCAATGGCCCAACTGATTAAGAATCCACGTATCATTATCTTGATAAACTATTGTCTACTAGCATTTGCAGGAGTACATCAAAAGCTGTCTGGTTCTTGACATAGTTACCTACACTTGAGCAACTAATGATATTCACTGCCCTTCTAACACTTTCCTCTAGATCTGCCATGCCAGTCTGCCCTTTCCAGCCCTGATTATTGTTTATCAGATTGTGCGTGGGGCAGATTTCAGATTTCATTAGTTCATTGTGGCTACGGACTTCTGAGAGGTTGTCTTTGACCCGAACCTTAGCTTCTTTTGCCTTTGCCACTTGGACCTCAAAATAATCGTGCTCCTTGGCCATCCTTCTCATGATCCAGTTCCTTAATCCTCTACTGGAGGTCCTTTACATGTGCACCATCGGCATAAGAGACAGTGCAGCTGAATTCTTCCCTTATAGCCTTTGACTTTTCCACCCATTCTGCATTCTTTAATGCAAGGAATCTATCTTATTCTCAGATTGAACAGCTTCCCCAATTACCCCTATGATGTGAAAAAGAATGTTGAATGGAATTCTTTAGGGCTTCCTCTAGCTTAGTCACTCTCTTGTGATAACTAACAATGTCTTTCTCTTGGTTGTTCTTCATTGTCGTCACCATGTCAGCTATCTTGGTGGAGGTTTTCAAAATCTCATCCTCCCCTTTCTTGATATCAAAAAGTCAGCCGTTTGTTATTTTCCCTATGCTATTAAACAAATCCTCAATGCGAGACTAGATCTCTGGTGAGCTCTGACATACTATCTTCTTCTTCCTATGCTTCTTCTTCTTCTCCTCTTTGTGGCTTACGGCTTACCATTGCAGAAGCACTGCTTATTTAAAGGGAAGCACCGAGGAAAGTTTTCAGTTTTTTGTGTAACAAAGAAACTGGCAGTTTTACACTGGAGAAATCTAGAGTGTTTACCACCAATGGACTCTTTGGAGGACACCCCAGAGTTGGAAGGAGCAAGTTGATCAATTGGAGGCGACTACGAACTTGTTGCCAGCGGTGGCAATTGCTCCAGGCTCTCATCCTTCAGCAAAATTCTCCTTGGAGGAAGAATCTGACCTTTTGGCGTCTCATGGGTGACGCTCATCGATCTGTTCTCCTACTTTTTGTGTTATTTCGTTCTACTTTGCATGAAAATCAGATAAATCTACAATTTCATCTACTTTAACAACTTCCTGCCTTTCTGTGACAGGTGATTCTACATTCGCAAGAGCTAGTTTCTGTGATCCTCGATGTTGATGATGTCGGACCTATTTCTGGGCGTGCTAAAGATGCTGATGGCTCTAGAACTACTGGGGATGGACTCGCGGGTTCCTGTCTCAAAGATGTTTCGCCTCGCAGAGCGGCAGAATCATTGCCCTTCTCAGGAGGAAGATTAGTGGTGAAGCACTCGGGCGCTTCTTCTTCTTTCCCAACAAAGATGTTAGATCATCCCAGTTTCTTTGCTGCGCCATTGCTATGGTGCTCAATTGCTCTTGCGCTCACCTCTCTTCTTTGCAAAATGCAAGGGGACAGAATGAACAGAAAATGAATCACTGGGTTTTTCCCTAAATTTATTCCCATCAACCTCGTGAAACGTGCTCATCCACATCATGATAACATAGGCTTGGGCGCACATAAATGTTCGTGCCTATTCATATGGGGGTTGATGTTTACACCTGAATTCAACGTTACATCACAGTCGTACAAGTGGCATTCGAAAGATTTTTAAAATTCCCTTTGCCTAATATCGTTCACGATATTTGCTATTATCAAGTCCAATATTTGAAGCTATCGGGTTCGATATTTGCTTAACTATGTTTGCTTTTTCAAGAATCCAAAACATCATTCACGATAAGATGCCAGCAAAGATACATCGGCCATGATATTTGGCCTTCTTTACGCCAACCGCCGCCATCTAACTAAATTTTGTTAGAGGAAGACCGACATGCCAGTATTTTCTTTAACACTATTCTGGTCGTGGTACTATCATCCCCTCCAACTCACAGGGAATAGCAAGTTTCTAATCACCTTTAGCCAGTCAGCTGGTTCCCAATGGCCCAACCAATCAAGAATCCACGTGTCAGCTTGATATAAACAACTGTTTTTATGACACCGATAGTTACAATCGGTTTTAACCTAAGTTGTACCACCGGCTCAACTCACCTATAAATACCCCACCAGAGCTACTCCAGAAATTAGATTAAGAGATAAAGAAATTACTAAGTAATCAAGCTATTTGTACACTTTTCCTTTCTTAAGTTTTCTCTTGTATTGGTCCCAAGACCAACCCTTTTTGGTCTATAGTGACAATTTTTTTTGGCTCCCAGGTGGACATAAGGAAATTTATCCATGAACCACCTTACATCTAGTGTACTTTTGGTGTGATTCTTGGCTCTTTTATGCTAATAATTTTGACAGAAAACGTTTCGAGCCGGAAAATCTCAGAACTCCATCATTCTCTGTCAACAATATATATACATATGGATATAGTGTACCTTTGCTTTTATTTTGCAATTTTTTGCTTACTTAATGTAACTCTGTTATTGCTATAGTGTAACTCTATTAAGTGGTTAGTTTGTCCTGATTCAGTTTTCTATTATATTTTGTTTTCAGATGAAATGTCCTGTTTGATCAGTAGTGGCTAGTTTCTTCTGATACTGTAATTTTTTCAATCATTAATGAAATAACTGTTTGTAGGAACATTAGTTGGTGATCTCAAATTGTGTCTGGAAAGATGAATTCGATATTGAATGAAAGAAGTCCAAGTGCAGCAAATTTTCTTATATTCTTAAAAAACCTGATTTTGTATATATTGTGTTTCAATCTCAAGCTATGTGCTTGATTTCTTGGTAATAATTTTGCTCATCATTTACTATTAAAAATGCTGAAATATCATCATAATAGGTAGATATTGTTAGAAAATACAATGACTAGATGGCCTGAATGTGATTTTTATTGGCTTAGTACCATCGTCCTGTCAGACATAACTCTAGGTGAGCGTGTCACTATCGAAAAGAAGTTGAGTTTGACCCGTGGGACCTGTGTGCATAGTATAATAAATAAATTGGTTGTGCTCTTTCAATCTGCTTAAGCTTTTAAGAGAGTTGGTAAAACAAAGAATCCTAACAAATGATATCCGGGTAGGTCTCGGGTTCGAATCCTGGCAGTGTGCTGAAAATGAAGATTGTTGGAAAAAATAGTAACTGGATGCTCTGGGTGTAACCGTTACTAGTTTAGTACCATCGACTTAACTCTGGGTGAATGTGTCACTATCAAAAAGAGGTTAGGTTCGATTAGTGGGCATTGTGTGTATAGTATAATAAGTGAATTGATTGTCCAATTTCTATCAATTTAAGCTTTTAAGAGAGTTAGTAGTAATGAGGATCCTGACAAATATAACTAATAAAATTTTCAATTCATGTTTGCTTAGGAAAGAAATTTATTGAAATGACAATTGCATTGATAAATTGCACAACAATGAGTTAGAATTCAAGTTTTCAGGTTGGGAATCCCACGGCATTAAGCATCTTTAGTTTAGAAATTTTTTATCAAGTTTATATGCATTGCTCTTGTTGCTTGTGATAATTTGGGTTCGTAAGATACTCACTGCCAACATCTCAATTTTTCATTTTTCTTGCATTTAATTAATGCATGCTTAGAGCAATGTTATAAGTGGCATCAAACATCATATTATTTTCTAGCATATATTTTGCTCCTATGTCTAATAAGGAAGGAAAAACTGTTTGAGTTTTCTTTAATAAATGATTTTATGATTACTAATATTTTATTTAAAAAAAGAGATGTACATTCTAAATCACTTATAAGAAAAAGCATTCAAGAATGCAGATTAATTATTTCCTTTTAAGGAATGAGAGCTTGAATTTAAAGATTGTATAGTCAATCCAAATGAGAACTTCACTATTAAAAACCGATTAATTGTCTTTGATTTTCAGCCATGAAGCACTGATGTTTCGTGAATCTTAACGTATCCGTATTAGATACCGATACTTCACCGATACGTATCCGATACAACACGACATATCAATTTTTAGTTTTATTATTTAAAATCTAATGCTTGTCCAACTTTTCGATACTTCTAATCAGAGAAAAGAATGTTGGAATAGTGGGTCCAACTCAGAAGATAAAAAATAAAAAACATCTCATACATAAGTCAATTCATGTATAAATTCGAACATTAAATTGAAAGAGATACACTGAACTACGTAATTGAGATTACAAAAAATTTCATGCATGCTAGTATATCGGTAATAGAAAAAATGTGTTATTTACAAGCTGCTGCATCATCTACTTTAGCTGATCCTTTTTTTCAGTCTTATAGATACTAGTGATGTTTTTATTTTTTTTACCTCAACTGATATTATTTTCACTTTACTGGACATTCATCACAATTTTTTTTACTTTAATCAAGTTCATATTACAAAAAAATAACCTTATTTATTTATTGAGAGAATAAGAAAGAAGAGAGCATGGTCAGTATACTTGGATTTATTTCACAATATTTGTATTATTAAGAATTGTATCTCATTCACATCGAGCTAATTAATTTAGATCGTATTTAAATTAAAATTGAAATTAATCTACTAATATATATTTAAACTCTCATCTCATTTAGATAATCTATGACAGAAAAATAATTAAATAAACTTTATGATATTTTTTAAGTTTAAATTTTTTAAAAATTCAAAAGTTATTGAAGGATGTTTTCAATTCTTTCAAGTTGAATTATCTATAATATTACTTTTAGTGATATTAAAAATATTTTAAAAATATAATTAATTTAAAAAATATTTTTATAATTTATAGCAACAAGATGTATAAGTTATTCTAATTTACCATCGAGCTACACCTTAAATATAAGAATATAACATATTACATACACATATATAATAGTGATATCCTAACGTATTTGTATTCTACTTTTTCAAGTTTATTGTATCATCGTATTCATATTATATCGCATTCGTATTATCATATCGTACTCATATTTTATTGATTTCAGGATGAAAAGCTAAAGAAAAAATAGTAAACCAAAATACTGTTCTCAAACAATCATGCAACTTAAAGAATGAGAATAAAAATATTTTTACGAAGAGAATTTTAGAACTTGGAAAGTGAGATATTAAAAAGAAAACTAATTTTATGTAGACGATTCCTAACTGTATCCGTAAGGGGACGAAAGATGTGTTGGAAAAAATCTAAAGAAAAATGTCTAAATAATAAAGTTGCTTGACATTGAAATAAGATGTACAAAAAAAAATCAAAGAGATGAGAATTTGTTGTAAATAATGACTTGAATACAAAACAATAAGAATTGAGAGAATATATAATGATCCAATGGAAGTCCATGAAAGCAATTTGCAATGCAAAAACTGTAGTTTTTAGAATTTATATAAGAAATTAAACACTAAAGAAAGAAAAAATACATAAATAAGCTTATCAAAATAAGAGATAAAAAAACAAAAGACTTAAATAAAATGCATTAAAGATGAAGGTCAAAAAATATTTTTCAAGAAAGATATTCAATATAAATGGATGACTTACTTTATAAGCTTTTTAAAAACGATTGTGAGTTGTGACAAATTAATTGATTTAAATAAGCTTAGTGAAAATTGAAAATTGCTCCTTCATCTAACGTATTAAAAATGCTGAAGTTCTTTTTGATAGCAAACAATGCTAACGTTTAAGAGACTTTAAAAAAAATAAATTGTAGAAATACAGTAGTATTAAATGACTTACTAATTGATATTGAAAAATGCATGAGAATGGCTCACCAAATTAGATGATTTTAAAAACCAAAAGGATGTCAAATAAATAAAAAGTATATTAATACCTATTTATAAAAATGAATGTGATATATATGATTATATCAATCAATACCTTTTGTAGATGCTCCCAACCAGGATTCCGTTGGGCAACCACATCTCGAAGTTGATCATACCGCATGGATTCCTACATTAATAACAAAACAATAAGTAATATCCATAAAGAATGAATTAAAGTAATCATATTGTGAATAACACACTATATCTCAATGCAAATCAATGCAACACATAATACATGCTCATAAAGAGGAAAGACCACAATGCAATTCAACGGCATGGAGCTCAAAGACATGTATAAAGAAAACAAATCAGTGCATCACATAATACATGCTCATAAAGAGGAAAAACCATAATGGAATTCAACGGCATGAAGCTCAAAGCATGTATAACGAATACTCAATACCAGTGACAATTAGATAACCTTAGAAGTAAACAAAAATAAAAAAAAATTAAGTAGTATATATGATGCGAGATAGATAAGAAATATGATATATATAAACTTTATAATCAACAAAATTAAATAATAATTTATTTTCAATTAAGTATAAATAATTTTCTAAAATATAACTATGTGATAATAAAATATTAATCTTCAAATTAAAATTATTTTAAATTTAAATTTAAATTTAATCGCCCGATAAATAAAAATTTGTTAACTTAGAATAGGTTAGTAAAGCTGATTCAAAATTTCAGTTGAATAAGATAATATCAATTAAATTAAAATTGATCAGTAAATAAGTGATTCAAAAGAGATTTATACTTGAGTTGAAGCCTAGCCATCAATTTATAACTTCCTTATCATTTTCAATCTCTAAAATTAGTTGAGCATAGGGTGGAAGATGCGACCAAGAGTGTGCTGCACGTGGTGTGCCCCATAGACAAATGGCAAGGCTAGAGAAGCGGTGTGGCACGACACATAGGCGCACAAGCAAGGCTAGGTCGGCCGAACGTGACATGCAACTCACGCTGGGTCGTGTGGACAACTAGGCGAAGAACCTGACTCGAGTAATATTTAGCATGATTGAACAAAGTAAGCCTTTGGGTGTGAGCAGTGAGGAGGTCAGAGTTGTGTCATGCAGACGAGACTTGACCGTGGCTGATCTCGTGAGGCTCGAGCAGGTTCGAAGTAGTGGCCTGATGAGATCAAGAATGGAATATGCTTATGAAGGAGGTTGCATTAGCAGACAATTGGTGGGATGATGCAGAAACAAAGGGCTGGTGGGAGGGAGTAGAGATAGAGGGGGTGGAAGCAAATGAAAAAGAAGGGAAATAAAGAAGAAGAGAAGAAAGTTGGAGTTTGGGACAGAGGGAAGAAAAGAAATTTTTTGTTAAATCAAAAGAATAACAAGGCTTTTAAAGGATTCTCACCCAAGTCAACTCATACCCTTCCCTATTCAAGATATCGAATAGAATAAGTTGTCGTAGAGTGATTTCTTCCCGCACAATAAGAAACTTACCTAATTTAGTCGGATTTGGTAAGATTTACCAAGACCATAATTAGATGTAGGATATTTATCATAATTGTTTACACAATTAGAATTTCTGCATGCCCCCTCAAGCTCGGTTGTGGATCTCAATCACGCCCAACTTGCATTTTAAGCATTCAAAGTTATAACTAGGACAAGCTTTGGTAACAATGCTAGCTGTTTAATGACTTATAGGACTATACACCAAACTTATGATAACTTTTTTGACCTTTTTCTTTATGAAATTCCTATCTATCTAGTTGCCTTATTTTTAGGAATACTTATGACTGTCCCCTTGCTTAAAACTAATGAGTAAGGCATTTCGCCCTTAGCGACAGATGGAATCGTGTTTAGGCTCCAAATGATGGCTGGCAGTTCGAAGATCCACCGCTTGCCTACTCCTTTGATTCGCTTTTGAGGGATTTCATGAACCTCTTATTTGACATCTCTACCTGTCCGTTTGCATAAGAATGTCAGATAAAGGCAAACTGTTGCCGAATTCCATGACTTGGATAGAGCTTACTTGTGAATGTCGTTTCGTGGCAAATCAAGCTCATTGGGATGTCAAACCTGCAAATGATTTGGCTCCAAATGGAACTTCTTACTAGTGAGCTCGTCGAGTGTGTCATGGGCGCCGGCGCGTCACCTTGATCCATTTTGTAAAGTAATCAAACAGATATCTTGACCAAGCCTTTTTGCCTTTCACCACTAATAATCGATCCTTATATGATGCTTGCTATAAGGAAGGTGACAGCCTCTACCTCTGACTCAGAGCTAAGGCAAAAGGGCTAAGAAAATCTAGGCCCCAAATAGAGAAGAGCTAAGAAATTTGTATGGATTGTAGTTCGCCTGCTAGTTATCTAGGGATTTTGCCAAAGAGCTGGCACTGAGGGCACTGTTTGACGAACTCAATCGTTTTACCATACAACCCTTGCCAGTAGTAGCCACGATGTAGTGAAAGACTAGGCTTCATCCGCCTGCGTGCATCCCACAGTGAGCTTCTTCTAAGCTTGTTTTGCTTTGCTTGGTCGAAGGCATTTTGCCAAAGGTCTCAAAAAATAGTTTCGGTAAAGCTGTCTTTAGTGCATAGCTTATCTCGTGACCTTTTTTTGAATCTGTTTGGCACCCGTTTGACTCTCAGGTGGCTTGTTGAGAGACAAACTCATTAGTTAAAGTTCATCATAACACGGGTTGGAGATATGGATTTCATCTTCCATGTCTATCGCCCTCTTTTCGTTAATCTGTCGGTCGTGCAATTCTCTTCTCTAGAAATGTAGATTCTCATACCTTTCGAGTTAGAAGAGGGATCTTGACTTTGAGAGGTGCTTCTTTAAAACTTTGTCTCTCATCTGAAATTTGCCTTTTAATTTGATTGACCACCAGTTTTGAGTCAATATCTTTAGTTATTCGACTCCCAAGCCACAGGCGAAACAAAGACCTGCAATAAGGGCCTCGCACTTTGCCTAATTATTGTTGGCTGAGAATAGGAGTCGAATAGACTTGTGGAGCTTTATTCCTCTAGGACTTGTGAGGAAGACTCCGACAACCTAGGACTCCTACCTGGATGTGCCGTGACAAAAAAGGGCCAAGGCAGTTAATCCTTGGGACTCATGGGTTGTTCTAAGGTCGGGAGCTTAACGACAAAATCGACAAGGACCTGGGATTTGATGGCTGTATAAGGAGCATAACAGAATTGAATTATGAAAGACTTTTTTTTTCAGAAGCATGCCTGTCACCACGGTAATCTGATGTGCTTGAAAATAGTGTCGAAATCGTCTTGTCAAAATGAGCAAAGCAAGGGCAGCTTTTTCCAGAGGCGGATACTACTCTGCGATGCCTCGTAGCTTGTGACTGACGTAGTAGACGGGTTTTTGCCCACCTTCACTTCCCCGAACCAACGCTGCAAACATAAAAAAGTCAAAAGCAAAGAGGTATAAGTACAGGATTTCACCTTCGACTGGAGCGGAGAGGGCGGGTGATGAGAAAAGGTATTCCTTCAAATCTGCGAATGCCTTTTCACACTCCTCATTCCATTCGGACTCAACTTTGCGAATTACCTTGAAGAAAGGTAGGAATTTCTCATTGGACATGGATATGAACGTGCTAAGTGTCGCGATTCGTCCCGTGAGCATTAGGACTTCCCGGTAGTTTGTCAAGGGTGATATGTTTAGGATGGCCTTGATCATCTCGAGGTTTTCCTTAATCCCTCGAACGGAGACAATAAAGCCCAAAAACTACCCTGATCACAAAGCGAACCTACAAATTTAGGGGTTGAACCTCATGATGTTTAGACAAAGAGTTTGGAAAGTATTTTCGAGATCTTTGAGGTGCTGGTCAAAAGCAACGCTTTTGGTTGCTTTTGACCAAAATATCATCTACGGTTGCACGGCGGCTGGTGTTTAAAGATTTTATCCATCATCCCCTAGTAAGTGGCACCGACATTCTTCAGTCCGAATGACATCACCTTAAAGCAATGCATCCCTTGGTTAGTGATGAAGTCAGTTTTGTTCTCATCTTCTATGGCTATCAATATTTGGTGGTATCCAGATAAAGCATCAAGGACGCTGAGCATCAAACCTACCAATCTGTCTATGTTCGGGAGCGGGTAGGAGCCTTTCGGGCAAACCTTGTTTAAGTCTTTGAAGTCTATGCCATCCTCCACCTGTTGTTCACCTTCCTTGCTACAACATTTGTAAGCCAGTCAAGGTAGCGAACTTCTAAAATAATGCCTACCAAAGTGAGATTTTAACACTTTTTATGGCTTTTTATTTTTTTTCCTCTGAAGCTTCTCTTCTTCTCCCGAACTGGTTAAGCCCCCTCTTCCATGCTAAATTTGTGCTTCGCAATAGACCTATCTATGCCAGAAATATTTGTGGGACTCCAAACAAACACATCAATGTAGGAGGAAAGGAGAACTACTAAAGCCATTTTTTCACTATTATTAAAGTTTTCAAATACAAGTACATCCCTCCCTTCACCTAACAGTTGAAGAAACTCCCTCCTTCGCAGGGGTTTCATCGGGTAACAGCCTAAGGTCTTCCCTTTCTTTGTGAGCCTTGCTACAATGGTCATACACCTTCTTGTTTGCTTGAGGTCTACCTGAACCGTTGCAATGCCCCTAGTTGTAGGAAATTTCAAACATATGTGCAGCGTGGACGTGACCATTAGGAAGGTCGAGATGGTTGGAGCATTATAATCGGAGGTGGTGTCGATGATGATGAAGTTCATCATTAGCGTGGCCGACTTGACGCCCTCTTCGAGTGTGACAAGGAGGGTGAATTGGCCAAACAAGCGATAAGCGTCGCCGGCAAAGCCCATCACAATCATACTTGAAGGTAGCAGTGCACAGTTTGGGAGGCCCATTTGTCTAAAAAGATTGGCGTAGAAGATGTCCATGGACCTCCCAGAGTCGACCAAGATTCGATGGAGGTGGAAATCGACAAAAAACGACAATCAGGTGATCTCCATTTGATGCTTCATCAGGGAGATCTTTTGCAGAAAAGGTAATATTAGACATGGAGAAAGTGGAAGAATGTAATTGAGCAACAAAAGCTGTGTGCGAAGAGCCTTGGTTAGCAGAAAAATATCCGAAGATGGCCATAATCGACCTCCTCCCATGCGTCCTCGACAGGGTCAGGGACGTCCCCTAGTTATTGTTTGTTTGCTTCAGGGGTGGCACTTCGAGAAGTGACTATTCCAGGAGGTGCCCTGCTTTGACCAAATGACCTAAGCAATTCTAGCAACCAATGGCTTCGCGAGAGTGTGACTATGCATGCAGTGAAGTTCATAAAATTGATTCGGGTATGGGTTTAGCTACAACAAGACGACATTCAGCGCTAATTTGACAAACCATTTCGCCTTCAAGTTGTTTGAAGCTAACGCTAGAGTCGAGGTCTTGATAGAGTAGGCAACAGGGTTGTACCTATCATAGGGAGTTTGGGTGTTCGTCATTCTAAAGTCTTTCGGGGGGCTTTTTCTTCGGATGAGCAGTTCGCACATCTCAGTGAGCTTCACTTTTCGTCTTGTTCTCAAATGTTGGAGAGGCAACAGCTGTGGCATCCTACAGACGAATCTCCTTTAAGGCTCGCAAAAGAGCCTCTGACATCGTCATTGATTGCGTCTGTTGAAAGATTGATAGAGGTTATTGGAAACAAGGAGGGTGTTGGTAAAGTAGGACAGTGAATGATCATATGTGGTGTCGACGAAATCTCAGAGAGATTCTTTCGGCTCCTGTCTTACCTTCAAGAGCTCATAGAAGCTTCGAGACTTCAATTTGCTTGTGGTAAAGTGAGCCAAAAAGCTCCAGAAGAACTAAGAGGAGAAAATGGAACTCGGGTGGAGGGAGTCAGACCATTCTAAGCCCGACCCAAAGAGGGTGTTGCCAAACAGTTTACATTTGTATGTATCAGGTATCCTGTCACGAGTGTTTCTACATTCTCAAAGCGCCAAACACGCTGTGCTGGGTCCATCTTGCCATCGAAATCGAGAAATGACGATGATTTGAAGCGCCACGGAACAAAAGTCACTAGGATTTCAGCAAAATAAGATCTTGTTTGCGTTTTAAAAAGAAGATATACCTCCAATGGTTCCTCCCTTTAGAGTCGGAACTGTGCTCTTCAGGGCCAATTTAAGAAACTAGATTTGCTTTGGGAGTTTTAAAACATAACTTCTTTCAGCTACTTGAAGGAGTGGTGGGTTGGGAGATGTTGATAGCCTGAGAGGGTGGAAGTTTGTTGGTTCGTGAGCAGCTGCAGAATTTGGTTGATTGACTGCGTCAAATGGGTTATGTTTGCGGTCAATAGTGCAAATTGTTGAACTGGGTCTATCAGAGGTAAAGGAGGGTTTGAGGGGAGGGAGATGTGGTAATTGGTAATGGTAGGGATCTGGAGATTTAAAGGTGAGTTGATAATGTTTTGGGACTCCTCAACCATAATGGGGTTTCCTGAACTAGAGTTCTATGTAAGGGCACCAAATTATTTGGGTTAAATTTCCAAACAAGGATATATATTAGATAAGCTAAGTTTTATGGTCAATGCATAGACTATAGGAAGGGTGGAGGAGAGAGAGGAGAAAAAGAGGAGAATGAGCAAGGTAGGGGATTTTCTTTGCTAGAAAGGGCGATAGGGGAAGGCCATTGCAGTGAAGTCTGATGGAGAAGTTGCACTACCAATCCGAATTAAGGTCACACTAGCCGAAAAGGTGTGCTGCCAAATATGCCCAGCTAAGGAAGAGAGAAGAAAAGAGGAACCCTACTCAGCATTAATTGTAGGAATTTTTAGTGTGATTGGAGGGTATTGGAAATGGGTAGGGCACGTGACCCTCATTAATTAGAGGAGTCTCGGGATAGCTGGTTGTTCCCCCTATAGGCTAAGCCATGTTGTAGAGACATGGCTAGAAGGTAAGCATTAATGGCATGTCGAGCAAAGATGACTGGGAGTTCCTTACCCATGGGGGTGGTTCGGGTTGGCACTTTGCCTAAGACTATTCGGCTAGCTCGCATGTTGTTCGATAGGTTAAGTTCAATTCAAGTTGATCCCATCAAGATTGTTAGGGAATCAAATGAATTAGACTGAACTTGTCAATGTGTCAGGCTGACATGACGCAATGTTTTCCAGAACATCCTTCAGCATAATTTTCAAGTCCACAGCTAACAAGTAACTCCAAAATTTCTAGATTTGTCCAACAACAAAATTGGACAACTTTGCGCTCACATAAACCTTGAAATTCCTCTACATAACATATAAACTCTCCAAATAAACATATATACCCTCCAAATAAACATGTGTTAACACAAATAATGATATCTCACTATAAGTCTTAATATAAAATAAAGATATCCCCACTAGATATCATCGCATATAAAAAATAAAAGACGAGGTGTTTGCCATGTGTCCACAATCTCCTGGATATGGAGGTGTGGATGATAGTGACAGACCTATCATTATGTAGCTAGTATCATGTAATAATCTCAGAATATTTTTTGGAGTTGCTTGGGGAACAACATGAGAGCTTGGGATAACCCTCCATTAAGGTATAAAGATTGCTCGGTGGATCAACAAATTGAAAAATAAGAAAAGAACTCCATCGTAAACAGACTTCCTTGTCCAGATATGCTCAAGCGAAAGTCTCACAGGAACCCTAGTGGAATATGAAGTTTTCTAAGTGACCTCGTGAATTTTAGTTGACTAGGTCATCTAAGCAAGACACTTTAATTGGGACTCTAACCTCTTTGACTAAGTTGTCATGTGTATAGCTGAGATCATTACATCACTAAGCCGGTAAACAACTGATCTAAAATCGAAAGCTTGTAGGTTATGGCGAGGAAATAATTTTATATTCTTACAAAACCCCTTGCATGCAATCTTATTTGTTTTCTAACATTGATTCAATTCAGCATTTTTTGTGACCCAGGTATAGTATATGCTGACATTCTTTCAAGAAATAAAATTACAAAGTTGACATCATGAACACAATAACAAATTGGAAGTGAATGAAATAAACTTAGGGTAAGTTTCTAATAAGAATAAACACAATAAAACTTTTGACTTGAAATTGAAGTTTAAAAATATGGAAGACAGATTCAATTTCCAAAACAGAGAAGATGGATGCCCCACAGGGCATCTAGAACAAAATGAAATAATATCATGGCTGTCCAAAAAAAACAATAATTCTCATAAAAATGACATTGATGAACAGATAATGGCTGACCTTGTATGCCCACCAAATCTTTTGTTTGATGTCATCATCATACTTAACCCCTCCAACAACTTGAGGCAAAGTAAACAACCAAAATTCAGCAATTTTCGGGTCCTTCATGCTACCAACAATATGCTGAAAGAAAGGCAAAAAATAAGAGTTAATACTATTATAGAGAAGGAAACTTTGAGTACACTTTAGAAACCTATTAAGAAAGTCAGAAAATGATACTACAATGCATCTGACTTCAACTTTAAGGTGCCATGAAATGCTATCAGCTATTTCAAAAGTTTTAATCTAATGGAAGATCAAATACTTTTATGAACAAATAAATGAAAAAAAGAAGATTAAATTTCAACACATCATACATTATACAGTGATACAGCGTATCCCATGACTATATGTCTAAGTTTGGCAAAACAAAAGCATCCTGCACAAGGATAACAAAGGCATCATGCAAATAAATTGTTAAAGGGTAAAACTATTGGAATGCTATGAGAAAAGCAATGAATTAATGATGGCAATTACTATAGCAATAATATTTCAATCGCTGATTTCTATGAGCAAATCCTTATTGCTATAAAAGAATAACCGTAATAAATGGCTTGCCTCATAAGGATAGTCCATCTTTCTCATTACATTATATGCTTGCCAAGGAGGCTCCATGATCTGAAAAATTCCGAACAAAAGGAAATTTCTGTATGGTCAGAAGCACACGTCCAACATAACTAAACAAATAATTTAATAAAAATTTTATAAAAAAAACATAAAGATCATGATCTTTATATATCTCATCATTTGGAGTTAAAGAAAGGCATAATAGAACCAAATTTTAGGTTCCTAACCTACCTTTCAAGCTAGTTACTATATATAACTCTATAAACTTCATATTGGCCACATTTTTCATATACTGCATCCTCATTTCCATTAGTCGACATTTCAATTTCATTGTTGTCACCAGAGCATTTGATCAGGAAGACCAAAAGATAATTAACCATGATCAATTCCTAAGCCCGTTACTGCACAAAATATACATTCCAACAAGAATAAGCAAGATTATGGACCAAAGTTGTAGTACAACAGTTCCATGCTCCGATTAGAATGCCAAGTTATGGATGATAAGTGGTTGCCATCAAAAAGAGTCAAGTTATGATTATAATCTTTCGAAATAACGTTTGATTTGCAACGAGAAGCTTATCAAGGTCTGACAAAATCAAGAACAAAGGCAGATCTTTCAAGATAGCGTACAAATAATAACTTTATGAACCAAGTTGCCCAAAAAAAAACTTTTGCACAACAAAAGCACCAAACAATTAAAAAGAACTCAATTTACAGATTCTCCTACATCATTGGGAACCACTGAGAACTAAAAGGAGCTCACATCATCTGCAGAGATCCTAAGTGGAAATCGATGCTTGCAATCTGGACAACCCATCACACCCTGCATTTTGTAGTCAGATAGCATCAAGTATGACGGCAAACAAATAAGGAACAAACATTTTAAGAAGCTTCACATCTCCATCAGGATTTGCACAGCAAAAAGAATAAAAAATGCAAAAGCTTTGACGTATTAAGCGCAGAAAGAAGTATAAACTCTAAGGGAAAATTTTATTTCCAACGAACATCTAAATACAACAAGAATAAGAGAAAAAACATTTAACAGAAAAGTTCAAAATATAACAAACTTGTAATTACGATGACCTGCACAAAGAAAAAAGAAGGGGGGTGTAATAGCAAGCATCATCAACAACACCAATAACAACAACAACAACAATCATATCAAATAATTTGTGTTCAAATTAATGATTCACTTTTACAAGTCAACATGAGTGTAATTTTTACTTACCTAAATTTTTTGTATAACATCTAACAAGTTATTTTTGTAAACCTCTCTTTTAATGTGGAACAAAAGCTTTGAAACTAAAGATAGTGGTCAACGACAACAAAGGAGAGGCGAGGGAGGAATTCAACGACAACAAAGGTTAGGACAGATTCTCCTTCACCTAAGGTTTTGTTATAATTCTCTTATAGTATATCAATCCTTCCAGAATTCCACACTCTAACCCATCACAGAGCTAGATTGTACTAAGGGTGGCAATATATGACCCGATTTATGAACTTGATCCAAAAATGACTCAGAAATCCTAAGTATGGGTCATGAATTTTTAGCTTGTTTATTAAATGGGTCGGCTTCGAGTTGTGCATAATCAGGTCAAATAAGGTTCGGTTACCCATTTATAAATATTTGTTCTATGATGGGTTGACCAAACTTGTTTATTAATCGGGTCACATTCGGATTGAGCTATTCAAATCAGATCAAATTTGAGTTCGAGTTGAACCCGATCTGCCAACCCATTTTGTCACCCCTAGATTATATACAAACCCAAATTTTCATTAATAAGAAGGATGTCCAAATATTCAAGAACAAGATTTGGGGGACTTAATAAATACATTTTTTTTAAAATAAATAAATAAATAAAAAAAAATTACCTAGTACAAACTAATAACAAACTTCCTTAATAATAAAAAAAAAATAAAGACAAAGTAGAGATAATATGGATCAATCCTATCCATCCATGGCATTAAGGGGCACAATTTAATTTGGAACCTCAATCATCAAGATGTCCCAATCGAATCTCCTCGATTGGGAAGATAATGCAGAGCAGCCCCAACTTCGACTTTGACGATAACATTTCAATTAACTCAAGGCGTTAATGTCCTAACAGTTTTGCTACTTTTTTCCACACATTTTATTTTTTTTATTTATATAGTTGTATGTTTTCTTCATGTTTTATTGTTTTTTTCTAATAAGCTTAAAAGAGAAAAATGGGCATAATTAGGCTTATTGGGGATGGGTCGAGAAATGCATCTTAGGTTGGAGTTAAATGAGCTTGTAACTTGATTATTAGCCCAATCTTAGCCCAGCATTCTAATTTTTTCCATCCATTGGATCACCTGATTCCAAATGGACGGGCCAAGTTTATTAGTACCTTACCTAAGGTGGAGATCAAGTTAGCTCTAATTTGAGAGAGAGTGGGAGAAATTCCCTGTAGAGGTTGTTGATCCCTTTACCGCACGCTTGCCTCCATCGCCCAACGAAGTCACAGAACTCCAGCCACCGCCACACCACTCCCAGATGCCGTCGCCTAGGCCTGCCAATGGATCGGGTCATGACCTGATCCAATCCAAGTTTTGATCTAATTAAACCCAAAATGAATTCTTTTTTTTAACCCTCCACCCGACCCTATTTATTGAACTAATCCATTTACAAATAAATGGACCAAATACAGATCGTTATTGACCCGACCTATCTATGTTATCTAATTTATAATTCATATGGGTATACGATATAACTAATAATATTTTTATAGGGAGGCTTAGATAGAGAGCACCTAAACCTTAAACCTCACCAGATATTGCTCCTGGGTTTTGAAAAAACTACCAAACCTGAAATACTAAAAAATACGATAAAACTCAAAATCTAGAGTTAAATACATAACTCAATCAATCAACCTTATCTTATTTAAAGATTAAATTAGCCATCTTCATAAGTTTGAATTTTACTTAAACTACCACAATGTTTTTGAGATAACTCCAATGAAAAAAACTACACCCTTCACTAATTGCTTTTCTTTTCTTCCCCCTTCCGCCTTCCTCTCTGAAGTCCTCCAACCCACCACATTCGGAAGGAAAAAAATCATGACAAGCCAACGAGGGACCGCCGCCGCCGATTCCACCAAAGAGGGGATCTCTGACGTCCCGTTAGTGGTGATTGTCACCATTGACAAAGACAAGGGAAGATGGATGCCCTCAAATGGGCTCTAGAGAACCTCCTCCAATATGGTCAGGTAATCACTCTCCTGCACATCAATGTTAAGGGGAAAGATGAGGCAAAGGCAGCAATAGCACAAGTGAAGGAGGTTTTGGCTCCCTTTTGTTGCTTCTGCACCAAGAAGAATGTACAATTCAAGGATATAATACTAGAGGGTTCTGATATTGAAAAGGCCATTGTGGAGTTTGTTTTGCTTGCGACAATTAATAAGCTAGTTATTGGTGCCACTTCTAAAGGAGCATTCGTCAAGTGTCACTTTTGCCTTTTATTCTCTTTTTTCTTTTTCTTTTTTTATAAGAGTGACACTTCTAATTGTACAAACCTCTATGCTTTTCATGAAGAATAAGATAAGAAGAAGGAGAAGGACTAAGGAGGAGAAGAACAATAAGAAAAATGAGGATGATGAAAGGAAAAAACACTCATATTTTTTTGAAAAAATTTTTATACTTGAATGTAATAATATTTTCTTTAAATCTATCTACTGATAAATTTATACCATGAATATAAACGAAAACGCAAATATAGACTCAAATAACTCTCTAATATGCAATGAAAAAAGCAAAAGAAAACTAAATGTAGATAGATAAATAAAAAACTTAAAATCTACCTACTAACTATGTCTAATCATAGATACATATATATATAATAGGTCAAAGTGATAATCAATATGGTTCCTAATAGGTGTCACAAAGTTCTCCAAAAGTAACTCACAAATCAAACAAACATCTCATTGCCTCAATAAAAATCCAATCATACTCAATCCCAAAAATTTGTTCTTTCTTCTTCTTTTTCTTCATTATTATTATTACTTTATATTGTTATTATTATCACATTATTATCATCATCATTATTATCATTACTACTATTATTATAATTTTCCTTTGATCGCCCACTTTTAAGTAGATATTTCTTATAGAACTAAATAGAACTTGAGCCAGACCCAACTCATAATGAAACAAAATGTTTGAACAAGACCGATCAATCAGTTTAACCCTCTACAGGCTCAATCTAACTAAATAATAGTCCAAAAGTGGCTCTAGTACACTTCTGATAGACTCTATCACATTGTGCTCTAGAGATATCAGCACCAATCACTATAATCTTTTCCCTATAATCCTATAGTCTATATATCATTTCCTACTCGATTCTTTTAAATCTTAAAAGACATCTATCTAAACATTCTCAATTCTATAACGATCACCTCCCATCATTCAAATTACATAATATAAGTGGCTTCACCGTAATTTATAGAATTTCTCTTAAACTATCCAATATATTCTTTTAACTTTATAATACTCTCTCGTTTGGTTGAGTTTTTTTTTGCCCAACACAAATTTCAACTATAAAAATCAACTTTATTTCACATTTAATGCAAATACAAATATAAGAATTTAAAGTATTTTACATTTTACACACTTTCTAATATTAAAATAAATTTCTCTCATTAAGCTTAAAAAATAAAAATATTTTTTTTCTGTTGTCAAAAAAAAAAAGCTCGAACCAAAGTTCCTTTTTAGCCGTTTACTAAACATTAGGTTCATAAACTCAACACAAAGATGCCCATTCCTTTTTAGCCGTTATTTTAACCAAAGTTCAAAGTAAATATAAAAAAGGCATTGAAATATGTCCAATTCCCTCACAATACACTGAAAGAAACAACATCATCATCATCATCATCAACCTTCTCCCAATTGTTTGTGGTAGGCTTCATTTTTTTAAAGTTTTTGCTAGCTACATCTGAACCAAGGCATCTTCTAAATAGCAAGCTCTATTTTACATGCATAAATAAATAAATATGAGAAGAATTAAAACTAACAAAAGGAATGCATTTTAGGCAGCCGCCCAGAATTACTACTGAAGCTTTTAAAAGATCCTAGAACTTAGACAAAGATACAATGATTGCTAAGCTGAATTACTTTAAAGATGGGAGGGAGCTATTAAGCAATTATGGTGCAGCAGAGTTCATCAGAATCATAGATGGTACCACTATAAGTGTAAGACCAAAATAGATGCAAAAACTCGAAAATGAAACTATGCTCAAACAAAATAACATGAGGTCGCAGTTTTTTGGTAAAGAACACATGGAGTTGATCATCAGCGGAATCAACATACTGATCCATCACAATTCGGACAATTTTTGGTAGGCAACGGTGTTGAAAGATCAATCGAAGAAGGAAGATGCACCAACTCGGCACGATTCTCTACAACAGCTGTAGCAACACATTCAGCTGTTGCCTTCTCTCCCCTACATTAGTAAATATCAGAAAACTAATAAAGCTAGTCCAGAGGACAACTTTCCCAAGATCAGAGATCTAAGTTAAATCATTAAAAGACATAAATCTAAGCATTTCTTCCTAACACATATCCTAAGAAGCATACTCTTCCAAAAAATAATGATGGGGAGATACAATTGTCATTTCCATCAACAAAGCTTAATAATGGGGACATCTTTATGATCTACAGTTCAGATGGGATCATATCATGACAAGTTTGATGGATCAATGAAAATTGTTTTAGAATTTTTAATTATGTAAGTAAGATAGTGTTGACTTAGTCAAGTCTTTTCAATTTTTTTTACCTATTTTATTGGCATATTTACTTCAACCATTTATGTGTAGTTTTAAGGTGGGATTAGCCGCTCTACAAATGTATCGATATTTATAATTAATTCTCGTTTTCATCATGTGAAAAATAAAGTTTAGATTCAAAAAAATCTAACTCGGGGCATAGAGTTGATATTTTGGTGAACAAAAGAATCGAGAACCTAGATAAAAATCTTTAAATCTTAGTTACCTTTTGCAGGAAAACAAAAAGATCCTCCAACTCTCCCCAACATCCACTACTTTTCCTCTCCTTAAACCCTCTTTCTCTATCTTCCTAATCGATCCCCACCCCACCCCCCCAACCCCTCTGCGTGAACCTTGCCCCTCTTTCCCTCGTCGTGTGAATCTTACCTACACCTCTCGGCTTCCACACACAAATATAGCATCCCCCCTTCCCAATCCAAAGGAACTGGGAGATAGTTGATGATGGGTAGTTTCTTTGCCCACATAGGATCAACTACCCAGCATCAACTATTTGTCAAATCAGAGATGACTTCTTTGATTGTACAATTTCTCTTGAACCTCTAATCCACATGGCTAAGGAATATTCCTCCCTAATTCGAAGAATCTTAGCCTAAATTAGAATTGACCTGAGAATGTTTATTCAATTGATTTGTTTGTTTGCTCACCTTAAGAGATCTGATATATTGCTTGAAAGACACTGTTGAGTGATATTTTACTTCTAAATAGATCTATTTGATTGCAAATTCAATAAGCCCTAATTTAATAGAGAAAAATCTTAATTTACCACTAATCAACTTAAATCTTTAAATAAATTTAATTTCATCCATTACCATAAAACATTATCTTTTGAAAATAAATGCAATTATGCTATTAAATCTCACTGATTCTTTAAATGCACAGTCATTCTCATGCTGCTCCACATTTTCTTTTGAGGTTAGTTTAGGATATTTCAAAGTGCCTCACTTTACTAACTTCACAAATCATTTATATGCCTACAGGACACCCAGATGGAGAATCCCCTACACTAACTTGTTTCTGAATCAGACTGCCATGAGAGAAAACTTGATCTTGATAAGATCACCCATAGCATTACTGTAGAAGATCATAATTTAGGGCCCGTTTATTTTGAAGTTAAAAATTAACCTGATTTAATTTTAACCTGGCATATCATATCACATAAAATATAATATTAAAAATTAACTTTATTTCACATCCTATACACATTACTAAAATAATAACTAACTTATATCACATCCCTCACATATCCCAACATAATAACTAACTTTATATCACATCCCTCACATATCTCAATATAATAACTAACTTTATTTCACATCATTCACAACTTTCAATAAAAATATATCTCTATCCAAGTTTAATTTTAACCTTGTTAAATTTAACCTTACAAACAAACAGACTTAATGGTAAGTTCTACCCTAAGGCACATTTCGACTAGAAGGCTAATATAGAAGACTAATTTTATTGTTGTCCAAAACTTAATCTGATCTAAGTTAGTGTTTGCTAAAATGAAGCTTATTAGTAGCATATAAGTTAGTCATATAGAGAATCTCCAACAAGGCCACAGAATAGTAATTAAGTATTGGGATGAGTTTAAGTTGATTTTGAGCTCTATCCCCTTCTTCTGTCATGAGCATCTCCAAGATTAGTGACAACATTTGTTCCAAGCAATGAGAACAATATCTAAATACATTGCTAGGTTGGATTAGAATCCTTAAAACTCAGTTATCCTATTGTGGGAGAAAAAATCCTCCAACTTTCCCAACTTCCTCCCCTTTTTTCCTCTCCTAAAAGCTTAATTTACCATCAATCCAACTTAATTAAAATTCCAAATTAGATTAATTTGAAAGATATAGAATTTTATTAATTTTCAAATAATTAATCTTAGAATTTTCTTATGATTATTCGTGATAATCCAAAAGTAGAATCATTAATCTCATCTGTAGTGGGGAGCAAAACTTCCTCCAGATAATTAATCGCCATTGGAATCGTCTTTCTCACAATCCCTAGGTTCATTAATCACATTCGACTTAAGGGGCAAGATTAATTGATGCTAGCAAAATTTGGGAGCTCATTGACTCCCTTTCCTTTAATATCTTTCTTGGAGACTTCTTCACTTGGACTTTCGTTTCTAGGAGTTCATAGATAATGTACTCCTTCGATGGAATGCTCAAGAATGCATCCTTAGCTTCCTCATCTCTAAGTCTTCTTGACAAGTTTTGCTCAACAAGTCAAATTTTCTACAAAATTTCTCTAATCTTCCATTGAATAGACTCTGCATAAACTGACAAAAACAATATCTTAGCTACCTCCATTTTCTTCACCAGAGGCTCATTTGTTAGCACAACCACAATAGTTCTCCCTTTTTCTTGCACCTTATTATGTTGTCTCATTGTCAGCACTTGGGCTTCCGAGTATCAAAACTCATCAATGCTCTTTATTGAAACCATAAAAACCAAGAATAGGGAAAAATTCTAACAAATGAAAATGATGAACTCAAGCAAGTTCTAATTTATAAATGAAAATTTTTAGGGATAATTCCACTTAGGCCCCTGAGGTTTGTCTACTTTACCGTCCAGGTTCACGAACATCAAAACATGGCGTCTAGGTTCACAATAATTACTATATAGTTCACCAGGACCCTAGTTATTTTTAAAAAGCTTCCAATTATGTCCAACATAATATTTTCGTTTAAAATACTATTATTTCATCAAAAAATAAAATTAAATTAAATTAAATAATTTTTCAATTATGATTTTACCCTCGCGCGCAATGCATTCGTGGACAGGCCGCTTGCGCGCGGCCTCGAGCATTGGCGGCCGACAACGCGCAGCCGCAGTGTCCTGGTACGGTCGTCGCAGCGCGCCGCCTTGCGCACAGACGTCCTGC
This sequence comes from Apostasia ramifera, assembly GCA_019297695.1. NCBI lineage: Eukaryota > Viridiplantae > Streptophyta > Magnoliopsida > Asparagales > Orchidaceae > Apostasia > Apostasia ramifera. The sequence goes on along the minus strand of JAEMOT010001959.1, from coordinate 228,569 downwards.
TAGCGAGCGTCCGCGCACAGGAGGCTGCGCGAGGGTCGCCGCA
>JAEMOT010001959.1:176318-212600 GCA_019297695.1 Apostasia ramifera | reverse complement strand
ATATATATATATATATATATATATATATATAAATAAATATATATGTATATAGGAGAAATTAAGTTAACTGAGAAAGGAGGTAACTTGTAGCTATTCATGGCATGTGTAATAAATATGACCAGCTTTCAAAGTACGCAGATGCCATTTTTGATTAATGGATTCTCATGTTCATGCACAAAATAATTATTACATATGTTTAACGTACTTGTACATATTTAAGATGAAAAAAAGACAAAATATAATACAATGAAAAATAAATTAAAAGATATGATATATATATATATATGTGTGTTTAATTTATTAGAAATAAATCTAACATGCTATTGTAATAATACATGCATGCATATATCATATACCAATAAATAAATCAAAAACTTCTCTTTTCTTTAGCTAGCTACTGCACAACAAGTAGAATTCATCAATAAGCCTCGAATGAAAAAATCGATGCGAGAAGAGAATAAGAATCAAAGAGCGACGACGTACGATGATGGAGGAGAAGCGAGGGCTGATGGGAAGGAAGAGCTTCTCCACTACGGCGAGGGCCTGGGAGTCATCCAAAGCTTCTTCGGACTCGAAAATGATCAGGATGCTTATCGACATCACCGAGCTGTTGAAGTACTGCCCTGTCGGACTCACCGGCTCACCTCCTCCATCCTCGGCCTCCACCACCTTCATCTTCACCTGCAAATCCTCCATAACAAACTTGGGAAAAAAATCACCACTCAATCAAAGCCTATATATACATATGTATGTATAGGATCTATGCATATATCGTTATGAATGTTTGAAATATAGGAAAAAAGGTTAATATAAGGAAAGGTGGTGGCAGAGAGGTAGTTGAAAGGAGTAATGGCGCCAGCAAGAAAGGAGTTAAAGTGGTGAAAGAGACCGGTGGAACTCATGAGTCAATGTGGCTTGGCTAGCTTGGCTAGCTCGGTGCCTTTATGGCACATTAGCTAATAGGCCGGCCGGCTCGTGGGTCTGTCCCCCTTCACTTTGGCACCTGGATAGTAGATTGGGGTAAATTTACATTTGGGTCCCTAAAATTTAAAACTTATTGTAAATAAGTAGCTTAACTTATTAACATTCTCAATTTAAGTCCCGAAGATAACGTTTGCGCTACTTTTAGGTTCGTCGGATTGGTTCCCGTCTTTTCGTCAAGTCCCTTTAGGACAAAAATTGTCTATATTAATGGAAAGTTTAAGAGAAAAAAATTTTGTACTTATTTTCTTTTCTTCTCTCTGATTGTTCTTTATAAACTAGTGATAATTTGACGAAATATTATTAACATTCATTTTTAACAGCTCTATCGTCTAATCTCAAAGGCCCAAATGCAATTTACACCATTAGATTTGATCAAGCTCAATTGGTTTTATAATTTACTTATGATTATTTTTTCATTTAAATTTTTTTACGATTTTATTTTTAAATTGCATGGACTTATTAAACTTTTATTTTGGTTTAACATTAAGTCTTTATTTTAAATTTCAAGAATTTAAATAAAATATTTTTAAAAATATGAATAAACTACAAAGACCTATTAGTATTTTTTTATTTCTTAAATTTTGAAATTCATTATGTCTTCATTAATTCAAGCCTCGTAAGCATAATATTTGCAAGTTCATAGAGAAATATATACTCGAAGATTCAAACTTATTATTGACCAAAGTATAATACATTGTAAATTTAGAAGGATGTATAAGTAATTTCTCCTTTAAAATATTCATTCAAAGAAAATAAATATTTTATTAAGAAATGCCTAATATCGATCTAAATAAATAATAAAATTTACTTGGAACTTGGAATAAACTTTGTTGAGAATAACAACATTAATAGCCAACAAAAATATATATGGCGAATTATTATGACAAAGGGTGGTGTTCTCCAATTTCAATGTAGAAATAATTTACTTGGAAATTAAAAGTTCTCAAATTTAAATCATATATTACAATAATTTTTATGCAGATGAAAAAAATTATAATATTGAGAGGTAAAATTAAAAAAAAAAACATGCAAAGGAAATAAAATTTATAACACTCAAGATGGTCATACCTTCGCGCTTTATGGTCATTTGGCAAAAAAAATAAAAAAAGAATTTTAAATTCTTTTATAAATATATAATAAAAAATAAAATTAATTATATTAAAAATTATGTAAGACATTTAATTAAACGTGCAGCTATTTTGAAAATCGTATTTATCCATTATGACCAAATGTCAAATAGTCTAAAAGTTATCATATGATAAATATTACTTGTAAAATAATAAAATTTTCATCTAACTTAATGAAAAAAGTGCGTGCCTAAAATTACGGAGATTCGAATTTAAATTCATATTACTATAATTTTTATAATTTTTAATTTGAGAGGCACAAAATATAGTATTTAAAAAATAAAAAAATATAGGTAAAATAATATTAAAAAAGTGATTTTAAAGGCTTTGTTTGGTTGAAGGCCAGGCCATAGCCAAAATGAACTCTAATTATTTTATTAAAAATTATAATATAAATAAATTAAATATAAAATTAGAAATTATAATACAAATAAATTAAATATAAAACGTTAAAAATTGTGTATAATATAATACAAAGTGATTTTTTTATATTAAAATTTAAATATTTATGATGAAAAATATTTTTTTTTAATAAAATAATTAAAAACTATTTTGGCCATGATCATGACTATAATAACCTCTAACCAAACAGGACAGGCTCTATGTGGCAATAAACTAAAAATCATGACTAAAATTAGTTATGACTAAAAGCTTAAATTTATTTTTAAAAAAATTTAAAAATTATTTTATATCTCATCTCACACAAATTTTAACACTAAACAATCACTTTATTTCACATCCAACACAATTCTCAATAAATCAATCAAATTTATATCATATCCTACATAATTTTTAATATAATCAACATACCTAAATTTACATTATATATATTTTTTTTAAAAAATAATTACAAATTTCAATCAAATCTTTTTTTTTATTACCAAATAGAGCATAAGATATTTTAATCATGCTTAAGCTGGTTCTATTTTTTTAAAAGCAATTTTTGACTATAACGATAGTCAAAATAACATCCATTTTTCTATTACAAAAATATAAAATAAAATTAATTGATTTATTAAAATTATATAAATGTGATTTAAAGTAAATTTTTTATATTTAAAATTTGAATATTAAAAATAAAAAATAAAATTTTATTTTATTTTGATTATTTTAAAAGTTAGAAGCCATTTTAACAATAATTAAAACCTCCAACCAAACATAACCTAAAAGTGGTCAAAAATATCTCTTCATAAATGAACTTAGCTGGACTCAGGTTCAAATTTCTTTCTAAAAGAATTTAGTTGTGTTTGGTATTAATTTATGACGGAATGTTGATTGTATCTAAAAGTTTGCCCTAAAATTTAATATAGCCAAATTTTAGGTATGTTCTGGTTGGGACTCTTCTTGGCAAAATTTACTATTGATTATTGTTATTTTAATGTTAATGTTACGTTATTTTAAAAAAAAAATATTAGTTTAATGAGATCTGTAAATAGTCTTTTATAAGATTATAAAATTATTAATTAAAAAATAGCATGTAAAAGTCATGACATTTAAATTACATAACATAACATCAGAATAATACCGAACCAAACGCCGCTAAATATTTTGTAATGATCTAAAGAAATATATAAGATTCACCATCACATAATAATATTATAAGATTTAAGGACAAGAGACGTACCTCCCATTTGATGTGTGGAGCTGCTGGCTTGTTTTTAGACACCATAGTATCACACACTTATTTGTTTTTAGCACTAGAAGCTTCTCAAGCAAACTTTGAAAAAAGTGAAGTTTCTAAAGTGAGTTTCATTGCACAACAAGTGCGTCGCCATCAATGGGCTATCGCTAGGAACAAACAACTCATGATAGCCAGGGTCTAATCATCCAAGTCCTCTTTGGCATCACCGGCACTATCACATCAGCAAGTGATGATCGTAAAGCTAATGTATCGTTATACTCACCCTTTACATAAGTAGTGTCAGTATATCAGTTGAGAGCTTTGGATGTTGATGCTCTCACACGATTGCCCTTTTGGGACTGCGCTCGAAGCTCCCTTTTGTGGAGGAACAGAAGACTGTCGCAACTAAAAAGTGTGATGTGAAGGCTGGTTGGAGCCGGATGAAAAAAATCACAAGTTTGTGAAGCTCACAAATACAGTTACAATCGCAAGTTACACTAAAAGGCTGCCTCCACAATCACACTACTTGGTAAGTAAGCATCTCATGTCTTACATTTGGGTGCAAACTAGACATACTAGGATCATCGACAATGTCGCGTTGAATAAGAAGCACATTGAAGCAAGCCATACAGTCAGATGACGAAACAGGTCCCCTTCCGAATGATATTAAGCTCATCCAGCAACTGGATATGATAGTTCGACTATAAGTTAATGCAATCAAATGAAGGATCCATCTATAGCTATGCTACTATAAGTTTGCTTTCTTTGATATTAATAGTGATGTATGCAATTTGGGGTAAACATGAATTTATGCAAGGGGAACCACTCTTTAACATGCAAGGAGCAGATATTTCCTTGATCTCCAATTGAAAACAGTATAAATCATACCTTAAATCAATAAAAAGCTTAACAACACATTCCTACATGAGATAATTCAGTAAGATTAAAGGGAAAATGGGGATGAATCATTTACATCCACAAGAAATAAGTGCTGGGTATGAGAAAGCATTCAACATTAGACATAGTTTTAAAAAAAGACAAACTACGAAGTGAGATCTTAACCATGCATCAAACATGACAATAACATGTAAATATTTCAGTAACAATATCTGAGAATTTCATAGGAACATAGCATAAAAAACTACTGACATATCATATAAGGTTTACATACAAAGTTCTGAAGCAAACAACTTCAATAGTTTCTAAACACGAAGTAATAGGTGGAGATTATGTAGGTAGTATCCTGAGAATGTTGGGTATGAGATTATTGTAGGTCTACAATTCCAAGTAGATGCCTTTATCTGGCATGCTCGTCTTATTATCAATCATTGTTATGACTCGCCCTTTGTGAAGTGTGGTTGACGGGTTCTCAAGGTCAGGTTGCCTCTTTATTCTCTCTCAAGCTAAACACTTATGCCGGCATTTAGGTTTTCTTCTATTGACTCAAATTGTTATGTCAAGGATAGACTTTCTCTGCATTGATATATTGCTAATGTCTATTGTTTCTTTATAACAACAAACCTTATATTTTCCTTTAGAGGTGTGCATGGGTTGTTTCGATTTGGTTCCATTCTGTACCTATTATGTACCCGATTGAAGCTAAATTGGTCTCACTATACATAGATTCAGATCTGACCTATGCATCTATAGACCCAACTTGGACCCGAACTATTGGGTTTGGATCAAGTTTGGGTTGGGTCAAGTCCAATAAATAATTTTTCATGTGTACATAAATCTCTTAATAAATATCATAATAAGAATGTTTCAATTTAATTTTTTTAAAAAAGAAAATATGTGGTAGAGCTAGAGAAAGTGAAAATGAGTTAAATTTAAATTTGGGTCACATGAATAACTAAACATTTAATCACAAATTTCAAAAAATAAACATTAAGATATAATAGTTAGTTTAATATCCCAAAATGAGATTTCAAGGTTATCTCTTTTAGAATTGAATTATAAAAAAAATAAAATAAGGTTGATTGCTAGAAATTATTTTGAAATGTTGTATTTTATCATTTATTAAATAGAGTCAATTCAGTTCTACTAGATACATACATAGACCCAAGAACTAAACCATATAATCAGTTCTGAAAATTTTAAAATCCAAAACCGACCCAAACAAATTTAGAACCGACCCAAGTTCGTCAGTTCAATTCTTGGTTCTTCGAGTACTAATGCACACCTTTATTTTCCTTTTCTTTTGCTAAGATCTTGGGAGATCATAGTCACGTTTTTTATTCAACATCTTTGATGTGCTCCTAAGAAGAAATCTTGCCCTTATGAGTGATAGTGTGTAATATGTCTCCACCTGCCTTTGCGCATAAGTTCTTATATTGTCTTCTCTACCAACTTCTAGTTTCTTCACCTACTATTGTAAAGAGTTTGAGTAATTCAAAGCTTAGAGGTAAGGAGTCTTATGGGTGAGTAGGTCGTTTGGCTGAATCATCTAAAAATCACTCTCTTTCTTTTTCATTGAATATTCAATTTTAATAGATTGTTTTTTTCAAACAATAGTTTCCAAACAAATATTTAGATCTTTGACACACCCAACTCTTCCCCTCTTTGGTGTGCCTAGGGCCTTTTTCAATTGGTGTAGAGCTATTCTAAACTTTAAAGCAAAATCCTTAGAGAAATCAATAACACACCAATAGTATTCAAATCTAGGTTTATCCAAAAAACAATCCATGTGACACTTTCTTTTCAAAAATATTCAATTGGTGTTTTAGAAAATGAGAACAGACAAGAGTTTTACAATTCATTGATTTTGGCTATGGGATTTGGTGAATGGAGGTTATATAGAACCTACCCAATTGGTGAACAATGTCATGGTTGAAAATTTATTCAAGAAATAAACATAGAAAGTGGTGATATTAATCGAACTCAATGCGATTACTTGCTCATATTGTGCACTCACCTATGGTGATTACTTTGTAAAGAAATTTAGGATAAACTCATTGTTAATATGAAGGCACTAATGAAGTCAGAGACAAATATACTTACAACCGACTATGAATTGCTTAGAATGAAGGATAACGAGTCCATTTTAGAGTTATTTAATAGACAAACAAATATAGTTAGTATATTGAGAAATGTTGGCAAAAACTTTACTAATTTTGAAATTTCAAGTAAGATGCTGAAGGAATGAAATCCCAAACTAGCTGCAATTATGGAAGCCAAAAATCTAAATTCATATTCTCTAGATTTACTCATAGACTCCCTCATTGCACTCAAAGTCAAAATGAAATAGAGGGAGGAATCTAAATAATCCAATAAGACGACAAGGAAGAAAGAGAGAGCACTAAAGACACTATCTCATATGTTAGAGGAAGAATAAAGGGAAGAGGAAAGTGGAGATAATGAACTTGCTCTTTTGACTAAAAGGTTTACCAATTTCCTTCAAATAAGAGAGGAAATAAAAGCTCAATCAATGAAAAGTTAAGTTTGCAATTGGCAAATGGCTAAAAAAGTCATGGAATAAATTCTATAGCAAAAACTTTTTTTAAAATAAAAATTAAATATCCTACACACTACATTTCACATCCCACACATTCCTCAATAAATCAACTTTATTTTACATCCAACACAATTTTAATATAACTTTATTTCTCACCATACATGTTTTTCAAAAAAATCATGATTTTTTTATAAAATTATCTTTTTTTTCCTCCAATCAAACTAACCATAAAAAGAAATAGACTATAAAGAGAGAAGATAAAGAAGATTTGATATGCCATGAATGCAAAAGGCCTGATTATATTCGATGAGATGTTCCCTTCTAAAAAGGGATAACATCAAGAAGAAGAAAAAAAGTAAAAACTATGAAGACTAAATGGGATGATTCCGACACCTCAACCTCAAGTGGAGATAACTCTATAACAGTAGAAATAAACTTACGTTCAATGGCTAATAGTGAGTTCCTTCATTATGTTTAATGGTTTTAATATTTGAGGAACAAGTTTAAGCTAGTCAAGTACTAAGGGTTTATCAAGAATGGTTCCATCTTACCTCGCAATAGTTAATGAAAGATTAATGGAATGCACAATACATAAATATCGAGTCAAAATCACTTTTGTGAGGGTTAGAGTGATCAATGCGTGAACTAGGTTCTACGTGAACTAGCTTTCTTGGTGATAGTGTCCTCTAGTGCTCAAAGTCTGAAGAGGTGATCCTTAATCTAATTTCTTATATTCATTGGTTGATCTTACCCAATATTGTAACTTTGATATTCAAATTTATTTCTTGCTCTCTTACTTTCTTCTTGGTGAGGAAACAATAGAGGTTCTAGTGAGTATATTCTTGTTTTGTTCTTGATGAGAAAAAAAGAGCTCTCGATGAGCGTGATCATTTCTTCATGGTGAGGAAAGAGCGAATAGTTGATGAGCATTCCTTCGAATGAAGAAGGATTTAGGAAGTAAACATAGATTAGTGTATGCGACTCTTTGTTAGTCTTCCTTTGGATGATCTAGAAGTGAACTTAAAGAAGGCAGAATGTGCAATGGTGCAAAAGAGTTTTTCTACTTGACTTTGTGAAATAAGTACTTCTTAGTGAGGTTTTGTTTCTTTGCCATCGAAAAAATACATATAGAGTGGTTGAACCATATACATCCCTGTTTGGCGCGAGGACCAAAATAGTACTAGTTTAAAAAATAACAATAATAATAATAAATAAATTATTTTAATTATTCTACACAAATTTTAATATAAAAAATAATATTTTACTTCACATACTCAATAATTTTTTATAAAAATATAAATTTTATTTCACATCTTAGATCAAAGTACTCGATTTGAATATTTTGGTCTAGAATGTGAAATAAAGTTGATATTTTTATTTTAAATTGTTGAGTATGTAAAGTAAAATAATATTTTTTATATTTGAATTTATGTAGAATGATTTAAAAAATTTATTTATTATTATTATTATTATTTTTTAAATTAGTACTATTTTGGTCCTGTTTTGGTCCTCGCGCCAAACAGGACTTTAGTGTGCCTTTCTAGATGATGTTGCTATATTATCTCGACTAATGTGTTTTCTTTATGTGTATAGTTTTTTATTTTCTGACATTGTCCATTCACTCCCCTATCTAGATAGTTGCTATCAATTGTATACTAATGAGAATGAAGATTCCAAAAAGATATGTGATCTCACCTATAAAGAATTGAAAGATTATTTATGTGAGCTCTTGTTAAGATCAAAAAACTTTAAAAAAAAATAGCAATACATTATAAACTGAACATAGGATAAACTATTTGAATCTTGAATGATTTGTAAAGTTTCATTAATCAAATTACTAAGGTTAGTGATAATTTTAAATCTAAGTTACAAGAACTAACTAAGCAGCACGACAATTATCTCTATCTATAAGAATATTTAAATGATAAGTTGACTATAAATAAGATTTATTTTTATAAAACATAAGAAAATTTGAGCAAGTTTATCTATGAAAATATTATTTTGAAGAAACAAATTGCATAAGCATGCATAAATGACACTATATGCGTAGGAGAACCAAAGATACATATGCTAGAAGACAACGTAAAATGTTAATGCATGCTTTATCTCATTTTAAATAATAAACTTGAGCATGAGACATGTTTCCAACATAAAAAAATCCATAGAAAGCCATAACCAACATTACTTTTGATTGTGCAAATTACCCCTTAGAACAAATAGTTTGGGTACCAAATATCAAGGTGTAATGTTGCTTTCCCACATAGTGGGAAGGAACTTACCTAAGAACCCAGACGGTCTTAAGTTCAAAAAATTATTGGGTTCAATCGACTGAATGGTTCGGCCGGCCAATGGGTGAATGCCACATCAATATCATATGAGGCCACTCTTGACATAGCGGCACACTATTGGCCGACCGAACATTCAACAAGTCGAACCTAAAAACTACTCCTCAAGTTCAAACCACACTATCGTAATTTTCAAATGAGGTGGGTAAATTATAGTGCTCAGAGACAAATAAAAAAAAATGAAAATGTAAATTCTTTGAATGTAAGAATGAATTTATATATTAGATTCTGAAAATACACAGTACTTAAATAATGGATGTTCAAGACAAATGATCAACAACAAAAAGTTACTTGTATTCATTAAACTAAGGAAGGAAGGGTATCACATTTGGACATAATTTTAAACAAAAGGCTCTTGGAATTGATAATATAGGTAAATCACCTTCCTCGTATATTGCAAGAGTATAAATGGCTTGAAACATAATCTCCTATGTGGTCAATTTAGTGATAGATAACTAATTTTGATTCAAAACTGATTTTTGATTCTCACACAACTTCATACTATTAAAAAGATAATAGTCATTTTGAAAGATTCAAGGCATGGCAATTTTTATCTTGTTGACTTATTGAACATGCTGTGTAGTGTCTTGAAATGCTTGAAACCACACAAACTTTATGCATGGTTATGACATCGAAGACTATACATGTTAGTATGAGAATATTAGAAAGGTATATAGATTGGACCTAGTTAGAGAACTTCCTAGTTTAGAATAAAAAAAAAACAAATTTGTGATGCTTGTCAAAAGGGAAAGCAAATTTGGAATTAATTCACAATTAAATATATTTTGAGTACTTCTCACTGAGCTCGGTCTTCCAGCTCGTCAAGTTTGCGAGACATGACCACTCTACTGCCCACATGGCTCCACAAGCAAGCCACGTCGGAGGCACTCTTTGTGCAACCACACGGATGTGACCACACATGCCCATGCTTGCCATGTGTGTCTTCGTCACCTCCAGGCTGACCATGCTAGCCCAATTGTCCGCTATACATTTCTATGAGGAAAAGAGAATTACAACAATTCATTATCTTCAGTATTACAATTGATAGGATTCATAAGAGAAGAAAAACAAGAGAAGATGAAAAAATTGCAGAGAGGAGGGGGGTAGTAACAGACAAAAAGAAGACGAAAGAAGGTAGAAGAAAATTCACTTAGCTGTCAAACCCCTTTCTAATGAGCGCTACTTAAACATCAATCCTCTATTAGGTTCAACATTGGTTCAACCATGTTCAACTCTTTATCCCTATTTGGGAAAATAGTTATTCTAGCTATAGCTAAAAACTTTAATTTATTTAAAAAAAATTTAAAATATTTTATATCACATCCTACATAAGTTTCAACATTAAATAATAACTTCATTTTACATCTAACACAATTCTTAATAAACTAATCAATTTTATTTTTTTTCAAAAAAAAAAACCATAATTTTTTCAAACAATTTTTTTCCTCCAACCAAACAGGGCCTCGCACCAACAGCTATCATTATTAGTGCTATCTTGTAGATGCAAGTGATATGGCATCACCCCACCCCAAAACACCCCATTACTCATTGTCCTCGTTGACGACCAAGAGTTCTTGTCCCCAAGCTACTGGCTGCGTATAACCTCCAAATCTTCCCAAGTTGCATCCTTTGTCCTAGCCCTGCTTCACTGAATCAGCAATTGCTCTAGAAAATGATGTTTCTAGAGCATTGTTCTCCATTTCTAACACATAGCCACAAGTTCAATAGTGACATAATAGGTGACATCCGGGGGAAGTCTTTCTTCTACCTCTTGGTTTTTGATCTTCTTTTTGAGAATTAACACATGGAAGAGGGTGTATTTTAGCATACTCAGGGAGTTTGAGTTTATAGGCAGTTTAAACAATACTTGCAAACACTTCAAATGACCCAAAATACCTTGTGGACAGCTCATGTGAGCTTCTTCATGCTAAATAGTCTTGTTTATAAAGCTAAAATTTCACATAAACCAAATCACACACTTCCAATTCCCTCTCTTCTATGTTTTCTTACTTGCACCTTCATTTTATTCATAGCTTGATGTAAATGGTGTCAAATCAACTTAATCATTTCTTCACTGGCAAGCTCCTATCAAACTCTTCCACAGGTGCACTGCCTACTATATATGGGATGTGAATGGGAGGTTATTGTCCATATAAAACCGTTCTGATGCCCAATATATATTCTAGGCACAATGATATAACTAATATGCTAATGGACCTAAATATAGACGCTTTATAATGCCTGAGTCCTATAAACACATAATAAAGCTATACGATGCCGTGGGTATGTGATTAGAAATGAGTGTAGAGATTAAACTAGTTTACCTTGACAAACTAATTTGCAATTTCATGACATGTTCCAGAAATTTAGCAATGCTCCAGTTAAACCCATTAAACTCATGCAAACCAACAGGAATGCTTTGAGGTTGTTGGCAAGATTAACTATTATACTAATGAAACTTGAAATGAGTTAAACAAACAGTTCAGTCTTATACTTCATATCACTAATGTCATGGTAACTAGTGAATTTTAGGAAGCATGGTGTATTAAGCTGAAGTTACACTCCGGCCTATCACAGAAAAAGAGCAGTAGATCTTGGATTAATTCTTTTCAGGACTGAACAGAACATTCACAACTTTCAACAATAATTGAAGTTTGAAACAGGAAAGTTGAATTCAGCAAAGTTCAAATATCTAACTGAAGTTGAACATCACCACAGCACTAGGAAAATTCTATTTCAAATTCAACCTATCCAAAAGTAAAAACAGAAACCAGACAATAGCAAACTGTAGAACTCCAAAAACATAACTTGCATTAAGTAAACCATCAGAAGACTGAAGCCCAAACACAAACGGAACCTCAAGCTCCTCAATAGACTCCAAGATTCGACCCAAATGTCCACCGTGTGGATCAACAAAAGAACACCAAGTGTAGCCACCTAGTATGCTAGCATCAAATTTGTGGCCACGTGTTCGGAATTGCTCAGATCAAGGAACACTCTCCTCAACTCAGTGGAAAACTCAATCAACATCCATCCCCCTCATCATACCTCCAACCAACTTTTATAGAAAATGAAGGGCAGGGATGTGCACAAAACCAGCGACATGGATGGCATGCTTAGGCGCCAACCGGAGATTGCGTGTAGCCGCAACAATCAGCTAGTGCAATGGCCGGCACGGAATTGGAGGGAGACATCAAGCCGTCAAGGCATCCTACACAAGCAAGAATGGGTAAGCAATGCAAGTGAGCAAGGCAATTAGGGCTGGCCGTTGGGTTCAGCTGAATAAGAATTAAATTCCCAGTTTAATACCCTTATTCTTAGCTCCATCATAAACCAAACCTATTCAATCTAAACTTAGTCAATTTAAACCCGAATTGACCCAAATAACTAACACAAACTCTATTTGATCTAACATATTTATATGATACCAAAGTGAACATTCCCACTAACAAAATCAGCCTGAATGACTCAAATAAATGCTAAAACATATAAACTCGACTCAAATAAATGCTAAAATATATAAACTCGACTCAATTGTAAAATAAACTGAATCAACGGACGATCTTTATCCGGATGCGAAGATCATGTTGTCGCATCTATCAATCTCGGTTTTGAAAAATTCAATTCCGTTGAAGATCGGTGCAAGTGCGATCTTGAAATAGCATGAATGAAGTCACCATACCCCAAGCAAACCAAACGTCTAGTAGATGTAGCGAACTAATCCACAAGAAATCCTATATATCACTCCACCATAAGTAACATGAATATAGTAACATCATTCGGTACACATTGACTTGGCAGCGTAGATAACTCAAAAGGAAGAGTAGTTGCAACCTAAGAGGCTATCACTAGTTCAATGGGCATAAGGCTTCTAGATCAAAAAATAACGATCATGTAGAGTGGACTGAAATAAGTGGAGAAAGGATAAATTCAACAAAGTGCTTGGGGAGTGACTTATGAAATGGTGTGAGATCCAATACATTGAAGATTGGATTGATTCTATGTTACAAGTAATTCAAATTCACATGCATTCAAGCTAATCTTCCCAAGTACACGATAAATCTTATCTTGCAATAAGTTTGGGTGGATTTACGTGGGACAACGGTTAAAACCATAATCTTCTCTTTAATTAATATACTATCTCCAAAAAAACTCAAAAATCTTAAAATAATATAATATATTATTACAAAGATTTTACAACTAAAAAAAATAAGAACAAGATCGTAAAAAATAAATAAATATCATCACTTTGAAAAGAAAATTATTAAATAGTTTATATAATTTCAAGCACATTATCATATGATGGTACGGTATTTTGATTAATTTAGTTGGTTCAGTTTTGAAATATAAGGGCTTGTTTATTTAGCTAAGTTAAAATTAATCTGGTTTAATTTTAACCAAGCACATTACAACAAATATAAAATTTAACATTAAAAAATAATTATATTTCACATCATAGACATAATTTAAAATAAAAAATTGTCTTTATTTTACATTCTACATATATACCAAAATAATAACTAACTCATATTACAATCTTCGCACATCCCAACATAATAATTAACTTTATTTCACATCATTCACAACTTTTAATAAAAAATATCTTCATCAAAGTTTAACTTTGATCTTGTTAAAATTAACTTTTGCAAACAAACAGACTCTAAAAAACCAAACCCAAACCATTTAACAAAAAAAAAATTCAATTATCAAACCATTAACCAAACCAATATATTCTTAACCAAATCAAACCAACCAAATTTAATCAGTTCAGTTTAGTTTTTCGATTTTAACCATTTAATGTACACCCCTACTAGCAGATACAAATTGCAGAATGGCATTCATCTCCACATTCTCCATTGGCAGCCTTCTAAATAAAGCATTTGCAACTATGTTTCTTAACCCTTCATATATAATATTTCAAAATCATACTTGCTAGCTTAAAAAGCCACCTCTATTGTGCTCATGTCAATATCCGCTATTCCAATAGAAACTTTAAGTTCTGGTGATTAGCTTTGACCTTGGAATGAATTACAATGAAGTATGGTCTCCATTTCTGTATGGCAGCAACCATGGAAAGCATTTCTCCTCATAAGTGGGTAGTTGTTGGTGATTTCAAAGAGCCCTTAGATAAAAGTAATCTTTTTAACTAGTAGTGCCCTTCATGAGTTGAAAGGTCTTGTTTGTTTGGAGCTACAAAACCTATCAAACCCCTCTAAAAACACTTTTATCAATATTTTATACGTATTTTATATCATATAAAAATTTAAATATTTAAAATTAAATTATTTCATATCCTATGCAAATCTCAACTTTAAAATTAACATTATTTCACATCCTATAAATATTTCAATAAAAAAAAATCAACTTTATTTCGCATCCAACATAATCCTCAACAATAAAGTAACTTTATTTCACATCATAATATTAAAAAAATATTCTTTCCCCCTCTATTTCAAAACAACTAAAAAATCTCAAAAAAATACTTCAACCAAACAAAGCTTAAGAGTTGTCTCTTTAACATCATCTACAAACATCCTTACTTGGTAATTGCTTATATCCAGACTGCAACTCCAAGTGTGAAAAATAAACTGAACTATTTAACTCATCCAACAGTTCTTCAACTATAGGCATAGGAAATTTATCGCGTATTGTCTTTAAGTGCTTGGCAATCAATCATTAAAAATATATATTATTTTGCATCCTATTAAATATAAACTCTAAAATTAAGACATCATTTTATTTCATATCTTACACAATTCTCAATACATTAATCAATTATTTCACATCCTTCATAATTTTTAATATAAATAACTATATTTCACATCATACGGACGTCTAAAAAAAACCAAAAAAATCACCCTACAAAGTCATTTTACCTTTGTAACAAACAAACCCTAAAACACCATATTCAAACCATCAAGTCCCAACTAACAAGTTCCAACTCAGATAGCCATTGAATCCAATGTTTTAAAAACTAGACCGGACCGTCCGGCTCAATCGGTCGGACTGTGAACTGGTCAGCTAGCTAGTCCGGCTAATTTTATAACCGGATCTGCTTAAAATCGGTCAGAACCGGTCCAAATACAGTTCAACCGGTCAATCGATGAACCAATACGGTTGAACCAATTGGGTTTGCAGGTAGCCAAAATAAAAATAAAAAAAATTTGTTGGTGATGACATGGTACAAGATGCAATATTTGGTGATATATGGAATGATGAAATGATCTAGTATTTTAGTATTGACAAAGCATATTATTTGTTCAAATCCTTTGATGATATACTAAATATTTGCCTTAATTTGTAGTTGGTGAATATTTTGTTGGGTTAATGTTACTTAGATTTGCTTGAAATTATTTTTTGAGTTAATGATACAAGATATTATTTATTAAATTATTGTATTCAATTGTTAAATATTCATTTTATATCTAATTATTGTGTTGTGTGAATAATATTGTAACATCCTGTGATCTCAATGTAGAGGTATTATCCGCTTTGGCTTTAAGAAAACTGCGTAACCTGAGCACTTCCCAGAAGGTCACCAATCTCAGTGCTACTTCAACCCAAACACGCTTAACTATAAAATTTTTCATCATTAGCCTCACGATTTTGCCTCAAAATGCACCTCAACTATTTGAAATCATGTTATCTACTTATACAGCTCAAGATCTCCCTCTCTTTTCGATGTAAGACGATTAATTCTTATGCCCCTCTCACCACTCATTATTCGGCCTAGAAGTCTGCTAGGAACTGCACTTTACCTCAATGATTCATTTATCTTACGACATCACCCGGCAATCACTCCCTGCCCTCTTCGGCTATTGGTGTCACAAATATATATCGCAAATACGTCTATATTATATTTTATAATTTTTTTTTAATTATTACATCATCCCAGTTCGACCCTGATTCTCAAATATGTCTACACTATTAAACCTTGAACCTTTCAGTCTACCGGTTCTAAAACCGATTTGGTTTTCAAAACAATCAATTTGAATACCCAATACCATGTGATAGATCTCAAGAGGCATAAGAAGTGCTTTTAATGAGAGCCTAACTCCTTGCATTTGTCATAGGAAGTTTTTGATCTTCTGTGATAATTTTGCCTCAATTAACCACAGTAACTTGTTGCACAACATTTGTATACCAACAAGGTTGGGTTCGCAAACTTAAGTCAATCAGGATGTTTTTATTCTTCTCTTTCAACATGTCCCACTACAGTCATAGAATTGAAAGATGGGATAATAGTAATGGCAATCACAAATATTCTAGCATTAAATCCTGGTTCAGTGTTTTCCTCCAAGCCCTCCTCTTCATGGCTTTGTTTGGCGGGAGTTTTTGGAATTAGAGAGAAAAAAATATATTGGTATTTGTGTATGATATAAAATAAAAATATTTTCGAATTTCAAAATAAAAATATTTTAATATTAAAAGTTATGCAGAGTAAAATTTTCCACAAAAAAATTAATGTGAAATAAAATTTGATTTTTTATTTAAATATGTGCAAAATATGAAATAAAATTAATTTTTAAAATTGAGATTTGTATAAGATATGAAATAAGGTAAATTTTATATTAAATTTTGTGGTAAATATGGCATAAATTTTAAAACATTGATGGGTATTTTTGAGAGCTCCAACCAAATGAGGCCTATGGTTCCCATCCACTCTCTGTATCCTGTTCATCCATTGTAATCTGATAATTGTTTCTCCTCTTACATTAGTGTCTCACTGTAAACTTCTTATCACACCAAAAATATAACCCCTTGGCCCTTTTTTAATCAAAACAAGGCAAGGGATATCCTGTGACCATTTTCTCTTTGTCTATGTGGATTGATTCAAGTCTCTATGGTCCACTGGTTGTTGTTTAGCTACATAAATTTGAGGCAAACCTCCGCTGGTATCACTACTATTGCCTAGTTTCCAGCTTTTATACTTTCATTGTTGTTGAATCAACGTGGATTCTTGAATTTTGGCTAGACTGAAAGCCTCCCACAAAGAATGGGGTTTCAATATACATATCATACCAAGCAATTCTTCCTTCAGCCTAGCATTCAATGGAGTACGATTTTGGAAGTTCCAGTTGAGTAAGGAGAGCACCAAATTTTATTGCTATAATCTTGTACCAATCCCATTTGTTTTAATGAGTTTAGTTCATACATAGGATAACGCGTCGTTGCCGGGTCCCAAGTCCCGGATGAGAAACGCGGAGGGTTGCGTTAGGTAGTCGACAGCCAGCGTAAAACTTGTCGAATTAATCATGACATGAATTCTTTAGAAAATTGCGCTAAAGCTAGGGCATTCCCTGGAAGCGACGCGCTGTATTGCCTGAATACAGTAAAAAATGGGCAAGGGCCGCTGCATCGGCGCCTGGGTGTAGCGAAAAATGAGCAAGGGTCCCCACATCATGGACAGATGCGGGTAAAGAAGCTAATCCATCATACTAGAACTCAAGTCAGTAGGATTAGATTAGGAACTTGGAATATAGGCAGCCTGACGGGCAAGCTAATGGAGTTGGTGGATATTATGATTCATAGAAAGATTAATATTTTGTGCCTGCAGGAAACAAAATGGGTTGGAGAGAAAGCTAAGGAAATTGATTGCTTAGATTTTAAGCTTTGGTACTCTGGTAAGAATAAAAACAAGAATGGAGTGAGTATAATTCTGGATAAGAGCTTGAAGGATCATGTAGTGGAAATTAAGAGAAATTGTGATAGAATTATGACTTTAAAAATTATAATCAATGGAATGATTGTTAACATTGTAAGTGTGTATGCTCCCCAAGTTGGCTTAGATACGAGCATAAAGGAAAAATTTTGGTTATTCAAGAAGAGAGAGGAGAATGTTATCACGTACAAGAATGGAACTTCAAGAACTCAGATTGATTATTTTCTTATAAGGAAACGAGATCGCTTGAATTGTAAAGATTATAAAGTCATTCCAAGTGAATGTTTGACTACCCAACATCGATTAATGGTTTTAGATTCCGAGATAAAGTATTGGAGAAGAAAATAATAAGTCAAAATTCTATCCTCGGACTTGATGGTGGAATCTAAAGAATGAGAACAAATGTATATTTAAGAAAAAAGTTCTAGAACTTGGGCAATGAAATATTAACGGAAAAACTAATCTTATGTGGTTGACAGTTGCTAAATGTATCCGTAAGGTGACGAAGGATGTGCTGGGAGAATCCAAAGGAATGATTCCAAATAATAAAGATACTTGGTGGTGGAAAGATGATGTACAATAAAAAATTAAGGAGAAGAAGATTTGTTATAGAGATTGGTTTAAAAACAAAAATAATGATAAGTGGGAGAAATATAAAGTGGCTCGACGAGAATCAAAGAAAGTAGTAGGCAATACAAAAAATATGGCTCTTGAGGATTTATATAAGAAGCTAGACACTAAAGAAGGAGAAAGACAATTATATAGGATTGCTAAGGCAAGAGATAGAAAAACTAAAGATTTAATTGAAGTAAAATGTATTAAAAATGAAGATCAAAGAGTACTTTTTATGAAAGAAGATATCAAAAATAGATGGATGAGTCACTTTCAACAGCTTTTCAATGAGGATTGTGAAAATTCAATTGATCTTACAGAATTCACCATCCTAAAAGAAAGTAAAAATTACTCTTACATCCAACGTATTAGTAGAGCTGAAGTCTGGAAAGCTTTAAAAAAGATGAAGCATAAAAAAACAGTAGGACCAGATAACATAGCAATTGATGTTTAGCAGTGCTTAGGAGATGATGGAGTTTCTTGGCTCCCTACATTGTTTAATATGATTTTGAAGACTAAAAAGATGTCAAATGAATGGAGAAAGAGTATATTAATACCTATTTATAAGAATAAAGGCGATGTACAAAATTGTGTCAATTATAGAGGAATTAAATTAATGAGTCATACTTTAAAACTTTGGGAGAGGGTGATCGAACAAAGGTTACGCCATACTACTAAGGTATCAGAATATCAGTTTGGTTTTATGCCAGGTAGATCTACTATAGAAGCCATTCATTTATTAAGAAGTTTAATGGAGAAATTTAAGGAAAGAAAGAAAAACCTACATTTTGTTTTATTGATTTGGAAAAAGCTTATAATAAAGTCTCAAGAGAAGTACTTTGGAGAGTTTTAGAAAAGAAAGAAATTTGCACTGCTTATATTCAAGTTATTAAAAACATGTATGAAGGAACTGTTACCTCTGTTCGGACACAAGGAGATTTGACTAAGGATTTTCCTATTACAGTTGGATTACACCAAGGCTCGGCTTTAAGTCCGTATCTTTTTGCTTTGATTATGGAAATCATGACTGGACATATCTAAAATGAAGTGCCTTGATGTATGCTCTTCGCAGATGATATTGTCCTTATTGAGAAAACTAAAGAGGAAGCTAAAGCGAAACTAGAGCTTTGGAGGATTGCTCTCGAATCTAAAGATTTTCATTTCAGTAGATCAAAAACTGAATATATGAAGTGCACATTTAGTCAAAAAAGAAATACTTATATTGGAGATGTGACAATTAGTGATCAAATTGTCAAGAAGAGTGAGCACTTTAGATACCTTGGATCAATTATACAAAATGATGGCGAAATAGATAATGACGTTATTAGCAGGATGAATAAAATGGAGAAATGCTTCTGGTGTGTTGTGCGATAGAAAAATTCCATCCAAAATTAAGGGTAAATTTTATAAAACTGTAGTAAGACAAGCGATGATATATGGTGCTGAATGCTGGCCTGCAAAGAGAAAACATACAAATAAAATAAATATTGTAAAAAATGAGAATGTTAAGGTGGATGTGTGGATATACACGAAAGAATAGAATGAGAAATGAGTATATCCGAAAGAAAGTTGGTGTTGCACTAATTGAGGATAAACTTAGAGAAAGTCGGCTTAGATGGTTTGGACATCTAAATCGTAGGCCGATTGAAGCTCCAGTTAGAAAAATTGAGTTATTGGATATTGCCCATGTACAAAAAGGAAGAGGAAGACCAAAAAAGACATGGCAAGAAACTATAAAGAGTGATCTTAGTTACTTAGACTTAGATAAGAATTTGGTAACTGATAGAGTGCAATGGAAACAAAAGATTCATGTAGCCGACCCCACCTAGTGGAATTAAGGCTTGGTTGTTGTTGTTGTTGTAGTTCATACATAGGATCATCATAATACACCATTTCATCAAGCCTCTCTTTAATGACCTTATAAAAATTCCAATCCACTGATGTCGAGTTAGCCCCTGCAAAGTTTTGATGCCATTCTAATGCCACCCCATCTAGGTAAATGGGGGCCAATTAGCTTCCCAGTCATTCGGTGTTTGGTCAATTTTGAATAATTTTTCACACCTAAAAAGTAAACACCCATCCCATAACATTATCTCAAGAGAATTTTGAAAATCCAATCTTTTGTAGTCATTGTCTAGAAAGCAGAAGCATGAATCAAATTGGGTGTTAGAAGTATACCGTGCTGATTGATTGCTGTGAACTGCAATCTCCCATCAGCAAATTCCATTCTATGTTGATTTCCTATTCTGAGACGCGATATATCTTCTGCGAACTCCCCTTTCATTGTGCTGATCTCCTCCTTATATCTATTATCCGAATATATGATCACTTCTATGAAAGCCATGGAGGATTCATTTTGTCGATCAGTTATATTTCTAATCATCTCCCACTGCATCTATATTGTTTTCTTCCAAGTGCTTGCCAGATTCTGTCAAAAATATTCTGAGAGATCCTTCCAATAGTCAAATGTCCTCAGAGAACCTTTCTAGTGCCATAATCGTGGTCACTCTAATACCATTGATAGCACAGCAATTCTACTATCCACAATAAAAAACAGAACAATGACAGAAAACTTGAAACAGAACAATAACAGCTCAATTCAATTCACAGAGAAATAGCAACACTGCCACAAATCAATAGCAACGCAACTATGCAATTCTATGAAAAAAAGAGAATTACAGCAGCTCACTATCTTCAGTATCACAGCAACTGACAGGATTCATAAGAGGAGATGAGACAATTGCAGACAGAAGGGAGGTAGCAGGAAGAGAAGGAAGGAGACAATTCACCTAGCTTTCGAAGTATAGAACCCCTTTCCAGTAAGCCCTATGATACGAACCTTGGGAGAACCACACCCAAAAAGCTAGCTCATGGGGGCGGAAAGCCCAAAGTTCATATAAATCTCACATTAGAATCTCATACTTCCAATGTGAGACTAGAGTCTCATGCCTTATAATTGCATCGTAACACCCTACCTAAGCATCAATCCATTGGCCGGTTCGGCATTGGTTCAGCCACAACCTGGTTCAGCTCTGTGGTTTATCCGCAACAACTGCTACCGTTATTACCATAAGTACAGCAGTGCTATGACGTTATCCTAACAGCCGGCGCCACCATCTTAACCCTACCACGATCTTTTCTCGCTTACCAGAATGACATCATCATAATTCATCCTTTCTGCAGAATTTTCTCCAGGAAAAAACAAAGAATAGCCTGAAAACGAGTGGAGAAAGGGAGAGGAGAAATTAAGGAGAAAACCTTACATTTGAGGTGGCTTCAAAAAACATGGGACGCAGGGGTGCTAGGCGTTTGTTCTCGTTCCTTCGAATGCATCGTTTAAGAGTGCAGAACATAGATCCAACGACGGGAAAGATTAGGGTTAGTACCGGATGGAAAAGGCGGAGGCGGCTGCGGGGCCTTTGTGTGCAACGAAAGAAGAAGACGGGCCAAGCTAATGCTTTAAGGAGCGGCGCTCAGTGGAGACGGAAGATCAGCAACGGAAAAACCAACGAGATAAGCTATCAGCCTTCGCTTTCCTTCTTCTTTCTCCCTCGCTGGCTAGGGTTAGGGATTGGAAAGGAGCCGCCTGTCAGACCGTACGCAACCGCGAAATTTAATTTATTTTGGGCAAATTACATCCAGATCTCTGTATTTAACACTTAATAACGAATCGATCTATTTTTTTTAAATTATAACATGAATCCTGAATTTTAATAAATTATCAAATGAATTTTTTTTATCATTAAAATTTTTTAAAATTATCATTTTATCACTGCCGCTCTCTCCTCTCAATCCCACGAGCACGCCAGAGGCCACGCGGCCACTAGCGGGTCCGGCGGCCACGCAATGTGTCCACCTGTTGCCGTGCGGCTGCCGGTGGACACGTCGCGCGGCCACCAGACCCGCCCGCGGTCGCGCGGCGTCGCGCGTGCGCGGGATCAGGAGGAGAGAGAGAGGTAGAGGTAAAATAGTAATTTTAAAAATTTTAATAATAAAAATAAAAAGAGGACTTATTTGATATTTTTTTAAAACTCACGAACTCGATGTTACAATTTTAAAAATGTGAATTTATACGTTATTAAATGTTAAATTCAAAGACCTAAATATAATTTGCCCTTTCTTTTATTTTATTTTTTGTATTTATTCAACAAAGTTTTACTATAAAATCCAAAAGGCATTTCAATAACACAAATTAATATTTTATATTTTACATATATGTTGTAACATATATTTTCATATTAAAAATTTAATTTTACTTCATGTCAAATATAAATTTTAATTTTTATAATTAATATTATTTCACATTATTATTAAAAAAAATTCACATCTTATATACAATTTAATATTAACATAATATTATTTCACAATAATAATATTGATGAAAAGCATTTAATTTAGTATTATTTGAATAATATATTATATTATTTAAAAAATTATTATTTAATTTAATAATATATAAAAAATAATTTTATTTAAAAAAATATAAAATTATCACTCAAAAATTAACATTTATATATTAAAATATATAAATAATATAATATAATATTAAATAACATTGAACTGAGCTCTCCCAAAGAAAAAATAAAAATTAGTCTATTTAAAATTTAATCTGACAAACAGAAATTCTTTGGAAAAGATTGTATCATTTTATTTTTGATCTTATACCATTTATACTGAAGTCCTTTATTTTTATTTTTTTTGATAGAGAAGTCCTTTAATTTGATATATATATATATATATATATAAGTTATTTCTTATTTCAAAAAAAAGGGTTATTTCTGTCCTCAGAAATTATTCAATGTGACATTTTTTTTTTTGATAAATATTCAATGTGACATTTGCATACATTATTTGTTCTAATTTACATAAATTTTTAAGTGCTACCTTAACGCATGCCACTATTTTATTTCAGGATGATATCATGCTTTAAAAGCGAAATAATAATTTTTTATTGAAGAAGATATTACTGAAATTGCAAATTGAACTGAGGGATCCAACGGAAACTTCAAAATTTTTTCAGAACCTAAATGCATAAACCTGAAAAATGAGACTTAAATAATTTCTGATCTCAAGGACCTGATTGTAATTTATCCCCCTAAAGGCCTGATTTTCAGTTGAGGCGTGATAAACTACTGTTTGGTGCGAGTATCAAAATAGTACTAATTTAAAAAATAATAATAATAAATAATTTTTTTAATTATTCTACATAAATTTTAATATAAAAAAATATTATTTTATTTGATATATTCAATAATTTTTAATAAAAATATCAATTTTATTTTACATGTTAGATCAAAATATTTGAATCAAGTATTTTGATTTAAGATGTAAAATAAAGTTAATATTTTTATTAAAAATTATTGAGTATATGAAGTAAAATAATATTTTTTTATATTAAAATTTATTTATTATTATTATTATTATTTTTAAACTAGCACTATTTTGATTCTGATTTTAATCCTCACATCAAACAGGGTCAAATTTTATTATTTTGAGCTAAATTTGATTCGAATCTATTGATTGTTTTTTTTAATTTATAGTTAATTTGTGAGCTTAATTGAGCCTAATTTTAGACTATACTTTTATATATAAAATTTATTATACATATTTTATATATAATGTTTTTATATATGCATAAATTTTTTAATTATAATTTAAAATTTTTAAAATATATATATTTTTTTATATATTAAAATTATTTTTAAATCGATTAAAATAGGAATAAATTTTAATTTTGACTGACAACCCTGATATGGCCCATTCGTTAATGCGGGTAGAATACCATTTAAAGCTCGAAAAAGCAATGGTTTGCCTATAAGGCCCATTTGATTTGAGGGTCAAATTTTGAATAAAAAAATTATTTTATAAATTTAATATTAAAAATTATGTAAAATATAAAATAAAATTAATTCTAATATTTATATTTGTGTTTGATATAAAATAAATTTGATTTTTACAGTTGAAATTTGAATTTGAGTAAAAAAAAATCTCGAACCAAACGAGCCCGTCAAACCAAACCTAATTGAATTAATTTGATTTTTTTCTTATAAATATGTATATATATTATTTTTTTATTTTTTAGTTTAAGATGTACATTCATAATAATTTTTATTTTTTTATTTCACCACCAGACAGTTGGCATCACAATTTTTTCTCTCCACTTAAAAATTATGGTAATAGTATAATCAATCCTGAAACCTTCTAGATTCTAGACGACCTCTTTCTCTATTGAACTAGAAGAACATCACATATTTATAGCAGTTTTGGATGTGCTATCACTTCGCATAATAGGTCATCTCATTGACGCTAGTAAAAGCTATTCAAGTTTGTTATCGATTAGGCATTAGTGGGAACATCAAGATAAGTGAGTTAACTAAGTTTAAGATAGACCAAATGGAATACATGATAAGTCGAGATCATATTAAAGAGGGAAGAATGAGCAGACATTGAATGATCAATTTCTATTTCTCATTTTCAATGATATCATTTCAGTATTGTATTGTCCTTAATAAGAGATCAAGTTCGCTCTCCGAAGATAATGCTTATTGATATAAATATAGGCATTTCAATTTTTATCAAATTTCATTTAACCTGCACCTGACCTGTCCCTAATGAGATAAGTATAGGTTATAAAATTATACTTACCCTAATCCATGCTACTGAATAAATAAAATTACATAATTTTAAAACTAAAAAAACTAAATAGGTATCATATCTTTATTTTTCTTCAAATTAAGTCATCAATAATAAATTTGAGAAAAAATAAGGCAGGTATAAGTGACAGAAATAAAGAGGGGCGAGGCGGGGGAGATATGGGGTTCGTTTAACTGGGGCCAAATCTTTCCCATTGCACGTATATGAGGGNTAATAAATTTGAGAAAAAATAAGGCAGGTATAAGTGACAGAAATAAAGAGGGGCGAGGCGGGGTAGATATGGGTTTCGTTTAACTGGGGCCAAATCTTTCCCATTGCACGTATATGAGGTATTTTTAATACTTTTTTAAATAAAAAACATCCCAATTTTGGCCTAATATAAAGTTGATACATATTACATGCTTGAAATTCATATAAATAAGCAAACATTATGAAATTGAAGGAATCCCATTCTGCTAAAGTCATCATCAACTTTACTATGTGGGACTAAAATGTATAATGTTTTTGAGAACCTCATTCTCTTGCAATGGAGCTTATGGCTGAATTGGGTGATGCCAAGTGAGTGATGATAGAGAGAATGATTCTTGTGAACTGATCTCAGCATGATGAACTTGGAATTTTTTTTTTTTCTTTTAGTTAGGGTTTTGTCTGCTGGCAAAGAAGACAAAAGAGATCCAAATCTTGGCATCACCAAAAAAAAAAAAGAGAGAGAGAGAGAGAGACTGAGATCAGTGCCATGAGGGACCATGCAACCACTAGTGGAGGCCTCTGAGGTCAAAAGAAGTGCATGACTAAAGCCGAGTATTAGTTCGACACAAATTTGACTTAACTCGAGCACAACAAAATAAAATGTGTGATTATGCATAGCGGTTCTGCCCGTAACATAATAAATACAGGTAATTTCAAATCGAATGACTAATTTGACTTATATAGACCAAAATTAAATTGAACCTAACCCATACTTTAATTTGTCTACTCAAAATTTAAATGGATTAAATGTTGACATTCAAAGTAGATTTTTTTGGGTAAATATCATCCGTGAAGTTAAAAGCTAATGTCATGCAGGTTTATGATTCTAAAAATACTACATTTATGTTTTTGAGTTTCAGAATTATTTTCAATCAGATTCTTAAAGTCAAAATAAATATTTTAGAATTTATTTTTAATTTAAATTATTATTTTCAAATGACAAAATCGTTATTTTGACCCATCCTTCTCCAAATCATCACATCGTCGATAGAGTTAAGGTCTAGCTAGTAGCCCGCACAATCACTGGCTACCCTTGCTCTAGAGCGACCGTGAGATTCTCCAAAGTGCAAGTGGGCCACATGTAGCGGGATAGGAAGGGACAGGGGGATAGGGTAATTGGCAAAATGAAATATTTGTAATTTTTTATTTATTTGTTTAGAAAAAGATCTTCAATTTAGGCTCTGTTTAGTGCAAGGATTAAAATAGTACTATTTTAAATAATAATAATAATAATAATAAATAGTTTTTTTTAATCTTTCTACACAAATTCATATTATTTTACTTTACATACTCAATAATTTTTAATAAAAATATCAACTTTATTTCACATCCTAGATCAAAATACTCAAATCATGTATTTTGATCTAGAATATGAAATAAAGTTAATATTTTTATTGAAAATTATGGAGCATATGAAGTAAAATAATATTTTTTTATATTAAAATTTGTGTAAAATAATTAAAAAAATTTATTTATTATTATTATTATTATTTTTTAAACTAGTACCATTTTGGTCCTGATTTTGATCCTCACACCAAGCAGAGCCTTAATGTTTTAGAAACTCATAAATTTAAATAAATTTTTTTTGAAATTATTGATCTGTATGATATTACACCACATATAAATATAACATCTTGATCGAAAATCATCTAAAATAACATTCTAATTGTCTCTCGCTTATATCTCTTATACTTATGCAAAACTTGAAAAATATTATCCAAAATAGCATTAGTCCACCAATAAGCCATAGTAAAAGATATCAGCTACTTATGGGCCATATAAAATATAAAAATTAATTACTAAAAGATTACTTTAGTTAATCTATAATTACTGTGTGTTTCATAATTTTTAAAAATTTATTGAAAAGTCGCTACATTTTACCCAATATTACGTAGAAAGTCCCTATGTTATCAAATTCAATAGATTTTTAATTTTATCATTATCACTTTTTAAAATTTTTATATTTTTGTCATTTGTCACTACCTTCTTGTAACCGCTACCATTGCCTTGTCGATGCCATTTTGTCACCATTGCCATGCGGCTGGCGCCTCGCCAGGAGGGAGGGAGGGGGAGAGAGAGAGAGAGAGAGAGAGAGAGAGAGAGATGGCGGGATGTCAGCGGGCCCACCCCCTTGGCATAGGCACGCTTGAGTCACGCGAGGGGAGGAGAGAGAGATAAAAACAAAATTTTAAAAAATTTAACATGAAATATTCCATAGATACTGACAAAAATTATTAATAGAGACTTGTTATATAATAATTATAATTTATAGGAGTGTTAAATATTTTCAGAATAAAAATATTTTAATAAGCTTTTGAAAATCATAAGCTAAACAGTAATTATGTGTTAACTATAATGATCTTTCAGTAATTAACCTAAATATTTAATAAGTTTTCACAATTTATAAGCATCACATAGAGATATGCATAGGCATAAATCAAATGAACAACATGATAACAACAATAGTAATTATATGTACCTACATCCTATAATAAAAAATATCAAATAAAAAATTATTATATGAGTACTGTCAAATAAATAAGCATATGCATCATGAGTTTTATAGAAACAATTGAATAATGTGTATGTGCGATAGATAATATTAATATATTATAATATGAATATTAAATATAAATAAGTGTAACATAATTTGTCTAGTAATTATCATATAAGTATGTAAATAGAACAAAAAAATTAATAAACAAATTTATTTTTAATTAATTTTATTTTATTCTTTTGGGCCAGTGATCTTTCGTATTACGCTTTAGCCACTTTTTATATATTTTGAAATCATCACCCCCTAGTAGACGCCATAGTGCCTAAATGTAATACAAGGTCTTTTGTGTAGTGGCAACGTGTCCACTTTAGTAATAAAGTATTTACAGTTTGAAGATCATCAACTCCTAGATCCAAAGGTGTCACGCTAAATATATCAATAGCTCAAGCCAGGTAAATGTGTAATCTCAAAGAAATCACTGTTATCTTTTAATTCACTGTCGTATTCAAAGTTTTGTTAACAAGTTATTTACATGACAAATTTATGTATTTACTCTAATCATCAGCATATCTAATTGGGTGTGACAATAAGTTTGTATACTCATCCTCCACTAAGAGTCAACAATAAAAAAAAGAAATATATTATTATATAGCATATTTATTTTATTATTGAAGAAAAAATAATGATAGCAATTAATTTATAACAATTCACATGCAGAATATATTATCAAGCTTTCACAAGTCTCATTGTACAAGATAACCCTGATGATTTAATTTTAAATCATCTCTTCTATCTGACTCAAAATTCTATAATAATTAAGTAATTACCAAATAAATACAATCATGATATCTTCAAAGATATTTTAATATAATTTTAAATAAAAAAATATTTTTCTCTATATATAATTCGTGAAATCTCAATCAAAGTTTAACGAAAGTATAATTAGAGTTAATAATATAATTATAAATCACATTTGAGTTTTATACTAAATTGAATTGTACCATAATCATCCCAAATTCACATTTACATATATCGTTCTATGATTATAAGAATATTACTAACATTTGAATTAAATTGTCTATCAATAAATTCATTTAATATAATTTTTTGGCTAAGGAGGGAACTCGAGTCAGTGGTGGATAAGACAAAAGAAGATGACTTCGTATTTTGAGAAGAGAAATATTATTTCACTAATAACTCAATTTGAGAATAAATCTGATATTTTTTTCAAAATTAAAATTAAGAGATAATTAAATCTCATAAATTTAAATTTAATTTAAAGAATAATAATAAATTTATTTTTGACCTAAAATCTTATACCTTAAATAACCCTAATTTTGATATACATATATATATTATCATAGAAGTTTTAAATCAATAAATATTTAGATAAATCATGAGATTTTAAATAAATTCACATTTAAATCAAGAAAAATAATTTTTTAATATCTCTTTTAATATTTTCAAATAAATTTCTGATTTTAAGAAATTATTTTTTAATCCAATATTTCTTATATCATTTAAATTTTTTTTGGACTCATATTAAATCTTCAATCACATCCAAATCTACAATAAATCCATTTTCCTTAACGAACTCTTATTTATTTGCATGAACTATAATTTTATATTTTAGTTTTAATTTTTATATTTTATATAATCTATTTTTTTAGTAATCAAATAAATCATAGATATTATCCAAACTTTTTTTATAATTTCTGAACTTAAAATACCATAAATTTTATTTATCACACAAAAATTTATACGTGCGTATAATTCGAAGAGGTTATCATAGATATTATCGGTTTTCTTTTTATGATAACAATTCCTTCTAAGAGGTTAACGCACGGTTAATTTAGAGCGTAATGCACGTGAACATGATTCTGGAGTTTGAATTACGTAATTAATTTGAAGCATGTAAATAAGTAATCGAAGCATACAATAATAATAATTAAGCGTTTATCCCACTAGGTGGGATCGCCAGTAATCAGAGTACATAAAAGGTACGCGAATTTTTTTTTTGCAGGGAATTTTATTTACTTGATGAGCTCTGCTAATTTTTTTTTCCTTTGCTGTTTGTTTTAAAATCAGGATTTATTGAAAAATTACGCATTGATTTCCTATAAGTTACAAATTGCAGAATTATTTAAATGTTTTACAAATTTATCTTTCAAACATCATAGTTTTAATTCAAGTATAGATTAAAACAGAGATCAATTACAATGTCTTCCTCCATATTTGTTTCATTGTTGTTCACTTTATAAATAGAAATATATAAATGAGAAATAGGACAGAAGTGTAATTTCATGAATCATATACCTTGTTGTGTGTTTTTCATAAATTTCTAATCGAAATTGTCTTGGCTTGACCCAATTTCTTTTTCCTTATTTTGATACATACAATTTTGATGAATAATTACTATTCAATCTTAAAAATTAAACATATTAGTTATTATTTCATCTTCTAATAAATAATAATAATTGAATTCAGGCAGCACATCATATAAAATATCAGCAGTTAATACATGCACAAATAAGTTACGACACATTTGCACATGTGAACTGAGAAACGGCCCAAGTAACACCATTAAATTTTCCTTTTTATTTAATATAGTTGCTATATATTTGTGTCGATTTTTTTATGATAAATAATATTTCTTATTCAATATTTACAATAGTATTGGCATTAAAAATATTAAAAAAATAACCTTCTATAATATGTAATTAATATATTAGGTAGATGCATTATAGGAACCGTAATTTTTATTCTGGTAATTAATCACAGAGATAAATATTAATTTTTAAAACTTAAATAAAAAATTATATTTGTAATTTTTTCAGTCTCCATTTCTTCTTTAGAGAGCATTTGCTTCAATATTAT
The DNA here is from genome assembly GCA_019297695.1 of Apostasia ramifera. Taxonomy (NCBI): domain Eukaryota; kingdom Viridiplantae; phylum Streptophyta; class Magnoliopsida; order Asparagales; family Orchidaceae; genus Apostasia; species Apostasia ramifera. The sequence goes on along the minus strand of JAEMOT010001959.1, from coordinate 181,518 downwards.
TTAGATATTATATCTCAGCTTTTCTGTTTCTTGCATTTAATTTCTCTGAAATCAGCAAGTTTGTGTTTTGAAAAAGATCATTTGAGATTTTCTTGCTCTTACTTGAAGACGTCCTTGATTAAGCATTCAAAGTTTGTGAAAAATAAATTTTCTTTAGGTCTAACTTCTTTCAATTTTTTAAACGAGTTGTTAGTGACTCGCTTTCGATTTTTATGAGTTTTCACTCTTGGCAAATTTCTACGTGTATAGAGCTCCTTGTGTATTTCTTTTACTTGCTCTCAAGTTGTAACGTTAGTTAGCTAGACTGGCAACTCACTTCATTCTCTTGTTCTCTCTCTTTGTGGAGGTGTTTAGTTTTTTTCATTAAATGGGAAAGTAGGTGGGTTAGAATTTTTTTCGTATAAAAAAATCAAAGTAAAGTTTTTTCGGCTTTGATTTCTAGAAAAAGCCGATAGCGTTGTAAGATTTGGTCGGCTTTGCTTCCTAGAAAAAGTCGATGAGATTGTAATCAAATTTGTTCGACTTTTTGAGAAAATAATTATTTAATTTAATGATATTTATAAATAGTATATTTATCATAATTATCATAAATCTATTTAAATACAAAACAAAATTAATTAACAAAATCATTTAACATGAAAGTTGAATCAAAAGTAGCAAATTAGGTTGAGGAATATCACTCATTTATAGAATTAAATACCAAAAAAAATGAAAATCTCTGTGCTGCCAGCACTAACTTGGTTTTTTTTATGGAAGAAAATGGTCATTTAACATTATAATAAAAAATATTTTTTTCATTTTATTGAATTTAATAATCATAATATCACAATCGTAACAAAGTTTTCTTCTGATTAAGAAATGTGCGAGTCACGCGCGTCAAACAAAACTGGTTGAACCGTGTATGCAATTCTTAGCCGGCTGCATCCTTTCACATCTACCCGGGTAGTTTAGACCAAAATTTTAAAACAATAGTTTCGGTTTTCCCGATCGAAAAAAATAAAAAGTTTAAGTTTGATTTCAGTCACAAGATAAAAAATATCGACTGATTTCCACAGTTTCGACAGTTTTAGTGATTTCAATATCGACAGTTTTGATTAAGTTCAGTAATTTTAAATCTTAGTTTAGATTTTGGAGATAAATTTTTTTGAAATAAACTCAAAGAATCTATTTTTTTTTTCGAATATTATAGCTAAAGAGAAATAAGTTTTTCCCACTTCTATTCATTTCTAAAAGCCGAGGTGAAACCCAGCTCTATATTGACATAGCTGCTCGTACATAAGAGCTTGATGGATAACTAACATGGCCACAACTGTAATATTCTATGATCTAATTGTAGAGGTATTGTTCATTTTGACTTTAAGAGATTGTGTAGTTTGAATACTTCTCAGGAGGTTGTCTATCCTAATACTATTTCAGCCTAAGTAGGCTTAACTACAACTTAGAATTTCTCATACTTTTTCGATGTGGGATGACTCATTTTTATGTTTTTCTTACCACTATTTATTCATGTATTTGGGATCATATTATGTACTTATACAACTCAGAATCTCTCATCCTTTTTGATGTGAGAAGATTTATTTATGTGCCTCTTTTATTACTATCTATAGACCTAAATACCTATCAAAAGTCACACTTTGCTCTAATAATTTTTTTTATCACCTAGCGATCACTCCTCTCCTCTTCACCACAAGCATCACAGGCCCACTAGCTTCCATCTGATTCGTTCTCAAATAATATTATATTATAGAAGATTAATTTTGATATTATATTGTATTATCTCATGATCCAAATGTAAAAATATTATATATTTTGGCTTTAAGGAACTATATGGCTTAAGTACTTCTCAGAAGATTACTTATCCTAATTCTACTTTATCTTAAGTACACTTAACTACAATGTTTCTCATCATTAATCTCACGATTTTTTTTTCAAAAAGTGCTTCATCTATTTGAGATCATGTTATATACTTATACAACTCAAGATCTCCTCTCTATTTTCAATATGAGATGATTCATTTCTATATTTCTCTCGTCACTATTTATCAAACTAAAAACCTGAAATGAGCCGCATTTTGCTCTAGTAATTTTCTTCATTTAGAATATCACCCGATAATCACTCCCACTATCTTCGGCCATGAAAGTCACAATAACTTTGCAATCATCTAATGGTTTCTCGAATTTTCTAAAATTGCTCTTTCAATTTCACATGATAATCTCTTATTGGTGCATTATTGAATAAGTAGCTACTTAGATTGAGAGACGCCTTCATAATTTTCTTCTTTCAAGGATTTTTTTTCTATCCACAAAATTTAATTCACATATGCTTCATTGAGTTTTTTTATTAATTATTCAACCAATTGATACTCCAGCAAGTTTTTATATTCGTATTCAATTAATTATCATATTTTTATTTTTTTAAAATAGCAAATTAATAATTAAATTTAATTAAATTCATTAAAAAAATGATCTACGTGAAAAAGTTTGAGTGAGTGTGATCTAAATAATATGATTTTATTTCTATAAATCAGCATAAAATTAGAAATTTATCTTAAAAAAATCATGAAATATGCTTGTAATACTTTTTTTTTATGGACATAATTTTAATTTTAAATTGATACTTCTAATGATTTTTCATTATCTGCTGGATCGATTAGTAAGAAATATTCAATTTTTTGTTGATCTCATCAAGGAAAATAAAGAGTCTTGAGTTTTGTAAGAAATTATGGAAAATAAACTTAAAGAAATATAGAGCTGGACGATTGAATCATATATATAGCCACATGAAATTATGTATATTGGTATTTATAAGACATAGTATTAGTATATATACGATAAAATTATATATATATATATATATAGCTACGAGAAACTTGCTATTATATTATAATGACAGCTAAGCTTTAATCACACTAGATGAGGTCGGGTACATAAATCTTTTGTTTTCATTATGTTTTATCAATTAACAAATTTTTATTTAGATTTAAGTGAGTAAAATTACCTATTGCATTTTTTTGTCATGTCTTTTTTGGTCTCTCACTTTCTGGTATATGGGCAAAATTCAAAAGCTTAATTTTTCAAACTAGAGCTTTAATCGGCTTACGATTTACATGTTCAAACCATCTAATATGACTTTCTCAAGTTTATTTTTAATTGATGCAGCTTTAACTTTTTTTGCGGATATACTCATTTTTCATTATATACTTTCGTGTATACCCACTCCATCTTATCATCCTCATTTCTACAATACTTATTTTATTATATATTTTCTCTTTATGGGCTAATATTTTATATTATCACTAATCTTATTATAATTTTTAAAATTTATTTTAAAGCCTGGATGAAATTTTTCTATCACATAACACATCAAAAATATTTCTTTATTTTTATCTATCTTGTTTGGATCCTACTAATAATGTCATTATTTATTTTATCATCATTTCGTATGATTGATCTAAACTATCTAAAACGCTCACTCTTCTTAACAATTTGATCACCAATTGTTATATCATCAATATAAATGCTTTTTTTATGACTAAATGTGTACTCTATATATTAAATTTTTGATCGACTGAGATAAAAATCGTTAAATTTTAAAGTATTTCTCTATTGCTTGAGTTTTATTTTAGCTCTCTTTTTAGTATTATCAGCAAAGATAATATCATCTGCGAAGAGCATACACTAAGACACCTCATCTTGAATAAGTCTAATCAAGATTTCATGACTAAAGTAAAACTATATGAATTTAAAGTTGAGCTTGAGTGTAATCCAATTATAATAGAAAAATTCTTAGTCAAACCTCCTTGTGTCAAACACAAATAGCAATTCTTTTATATATGTATTTAATAACTTCAATATAAGTAATACAAATAATTTTTTTTTAATTCTTCGAAATACTTCTCTTGAGACTTTATCATAGGTTTTTTCTAAATCAATAATTTTAAGTTCAGCAAGATTAATTGTATTTTCACAATTTTTATTAAAAAATTATTGAAAATAACTTATTCATCTATTTTTGATATTTTTTTTATAAAAGGTACTTTTTGATCTTCATCCTTAATGTATTTTACTTGAGTTAAGTATTTAATTTTTTTATGTCTTGCCTCGACTGTTCTATATAGTCTTTTTCTTTTTTAGTATCTAGTTTTTTATACTATTCCTCAAGAATTATATTTTTTGTATTACTGACTATTTTCTCAAACTCTTATTGGGCTATCTTATATTTTTCTCATTTACCTTTATTCTTATTTTTAACCAATCTTTATAATAAATTTTTTTCTCCTTAATTTCTTTTTTGTTCATCATCTTTCCACTACTAAATATTTATTATTTAGAGTCATTCATTTGGATTCTCCCAATATATCTTTCATCATTTTACATATGTAATTAGCAATTGTCAGTTATCTAAAAGCAGTTTTTCCATTGATGTTCCACTGCTTAAGTTCTAGAATTTTTTTTTAAAAAAATACATCTATTCCCATTGTTTAAATTCTACCATAAAGTCCGAGAAAGGTGTTTTGACTTATTATTTATTCTCTAATACTTTATTTCAGAATCTAAAATCATTACTCAATGTTGGGTAAAGTTCTGTTTGTTTGTAAAGTTAAAATTAAACTTGAATATAGATTTTTTTATTAAAAATTGTGAATGATGCGAAATAAAATTAGTTATTATGTTGAGATATACGAGAGATGTGATATAAAGTTAGCTATTATATTGGGATATATGAGGGATATAATATTAGTTATTTATTATTTTAGTAATGTATATAGAATATAAAATAAAGCTAATTTTTAATATTAAATTTTACGTGTAATATAATATGCTAGTTTAAAATTAAATTAGGTTAATTTTTAATTTCAAAACAAATGAGGCCTAAATCCTAAACACTAAACTAGCTGTTATACTGCAGGTGAAAAATATTGTGAAGTTTATGATACAATTATATAATAATATGAAATTTAATATGAAATTATATATTATACTTATAATATTATTATCTTTTTGATTGTTTGCATTGAATATTTTGGAACTTTACAAATTCATTTTTATAATAGTGCTAAATCATCTATTGTGAATAGTTATATATATATATATATATTTATTTTTTTTTAATTTTTATTTTTATTTTTTTAATGCACATACTATATATATATATATGCATACGCATCAATAATTATGTAAATACATATACAAATTAATAC
>JAEMOT010001959.1:162098-176245 GCA_019297695.1 Apostasia ramifera | reverse complement strand
ATATATATATATATATATATATATATATATAAATAAATATATATATATATAAACACATGCATTGCCACTTATATTAATAGATTCATATGTATATATGTATATGAATACACACATATAAATATTTGTTTGTATATGTGTTATAAAATATATAGATACATACAAAATATATGTTTTATATGTAAATAGACTATAGTTTTATTCTTTCATGGCACTTCTAATCATCAATTTTACTACCTAAGTAACAAACATTATTATTGTAATAATTATTTTAGTAATTCAGATAATACTGATAATTTGGAAATTATATATTGATATAAATATCATCATGGAGATCTTAATATTGATGCCATCATGGAGATGATCATTTCGCATTCTTATATAATTTGACATATGATAAAACCTACACAATACTTAAAGTGATTTCTACCGCTAGCTTTTTGATGCAATGAAACATATAAGATTGAATTTAGTTTTTACCAAAAATAATAATGAAATAAATGTTCTTCGCACTTAGCACTTTTTGGATTGAAGAAATGTGCAACAATTCAAAATATGAAATCACACTAATTATTAATGAACTATTTTAATTGTTTGAACTTCCTAGAGTACTATTTGCTCAAATTCAAGTAAAATAAAAAATTAACTCAGGGTTTGTATAGGTTCAAGCCAACAAAAAGTTCTCTCAATTTTTGTTTTATATACAAATTTTAATATTAAAAAATTAAAAAAAATTATTTCATATTATACATATGTTCTAATAAAATAATTAAATTTATTTCACATTTGATTATTAAAAACTATTTTAATTCATACACAAAAACCAATAAATTATATCTCTTCAGCTCAAAAATATAAGCACTGCCTAAACTATGCAAATATCTTAGTGAAATAAGTGGAACCAATTTAGCAACCAATTTTAAATTAATTATAGAAATGATAAATAAAGTTTATGAATCCTTATATAATCAGAACCAAAAAATAATCGATAAAAATATATTCGATAATAACAAATATCGAGCAAATCTAGAAAATTTAGATGATAATACAGAAAGATATTATCACTGGATGAATGTTCCTCTAAATAAAAAATATATAAAAAAAATTCAGGATAAAATTGAATATATAAATATTTTACATGAGATAAATATATTAGAAGATTTCAATGACTTTAAAGAAATCTATAATCTTTTTCTTATAAATAAATAAATCTTAGAAGAAAAAATAAAAGAATATATGTCAGATCCTACAACAGAAAAGTTAATTGCTATCCAAGAATTATATCAGTCAAAAGAACATATTTTTCAATTATATGATTATAAACCAGAATATGAACTTTATTCTGAAACTAATAGTAACACTAATAGTAACACTAATAGTAATACAGAAACTATTAATAATCAATTAATAGAAAACTCAGCTGACATATATATGGAAGTCGGCGAACCTAGTACAAGAAAAAGACCTTCAATACCCGAAGATCAATATTTTAATCAATTTAGTGATAAATATTATCATCTTAAAGAAGATCCCAAAGAAGAAGATCCATTTGATGATATATATACAAATGAAAAAGAAAAATTTTTTAAAATAAAATATTCAAGAAATGACTCATATATCTTCAATATAGATAAAATCCCGATTCTAGAAAGAAAACAATATATTTCTCAATGGATACAACTAGTCAGAGGACTAAAAAATATATATGCATATATGTCTACACAACAGTTATTAGAACTAATAACCTCCAAATTTGAAGGTTCAGCTTCTATAGTTTTAAAATCTTTAGAAAACTACCCATAATTTCAAAAAATAAAAGAAGAAAAGGTTAAGGATGATGCAATAATTCTCTTAGAAAAATTTCTATTGGAATTCTTTGCTGGAGGATCTCTTGATAATACAGAAGATATAGAACGCATAGAAACAATCCTTTCCAGAATGCAGATTGGTAATATCTGTTTTCTAGAAGAATTTTCACAAAAATATATGAAATATGTTTGGAAATTACCCCTTTCACAATATGATCATTGGGCTCAGATATACTTTAATAAATTACCTGCACCATGGGATGAAAAATATAAAAAAGAATATACTAGATTTATAGATAAAGCATTAACTGAAGATATCGAATATTTAAAATTTGATACTTTAGCTTTACGCGTCAAATGCGTCATGAATCTATTCATGGACTTTTGCCGTGATCAAAAGTTAAGAAAATCCTTCTATAAAGATCGTTCTAAAGCTAGTCATAAACATTATTGTATTAATGTTTTACCTACATATAAATTTGGCATTATTCCTCCGCAGAAGCGTGGTGGACATAAATATGGACATAAACATACTAAATATAAAAAATATCGCAATAAATATCATCGTCATAAGTTTAACTTTACCAAACCTTGGCTTAAAAATAAACGTCGTTTTAATATACGATATAAACCTAAGTATATTCATAATCACAAAAAATATTTTAGACGCAAACCCGATTATAATAAAAAATCATGTAAATATTTTAAATGTGGCGAAGAAGGACATTATGCTAATAATTGTAAAAAAAATATTAAAAAAATTCAGGATAAAATTGAATATATAAATATTTTATATGAGATAAATATATTAGAAGATTTCAACTGATACCAACTGAGAGGTGATGGGAGGAGTACAGGCGGAAGGCGAAGGGAGACAGAGAGGTGCTACGCAGAGGCAGAGAGAGAAGATGGGTGTTGTTCGGATGCCCTTCCACAGGCTGGGGGTCATCCTTTTATAGGCAAAAAAAACATCTACAAACAGTACATGAACAGTACATGAAATATGTCTTAGGAATATTTAAAATTTTGTTGATACAAAAAAAATATTATTTTAATATTATGATGTGAAATAAAATTATTTTATTTTTAAGAATTATAATATATATAAATTAAAGTTGATTTATTTTATTAAAGTATATATATGATGTGACATAAAATTATTTTTATTATTTAAATTTATTTATAATATAAAATAAATATAAAATATTAATAAAAATATTTTTGAAAGATCTTTGGAGTTTTTAAAGCTCTAATCAAATGAGACTTTGAAGTTTTTTAAAATAAAAAATATTTTAATATAATAATATGAATTAAATTATTTTATTATTAAAAATTACGTTGAATGTAAAGTAAATTTTTTTTTATTTAGTACATACATGAGATATAAAGTAAAATTAATTTTAATATTTAAATTTATGTATAATATGAAATAAATATAAAATATTAATAAAAATATTTGAAAAAAAATTCGTTTTTTCAGCCAAAAAAATGCCATATTTAACTAACATAAATTTATCTTCTCTTCAATAAATATGGCCTTGTTTGGTATGAACCCATTTTTAGGCAAAAAAATATCTTAATAATATTTTAAATTTATTATAAATTTTAATAATTTTATTTTACATCCAACACAAATTTCTACCTTAAAAATAAATTTTATTTCACATCTAACATAAATTTCAACTTTAAAATCAACTTTGTTTCACATCCTACAAATCTCTCAATATTAAAATAAATTTCTTTCCCATCACTCTATAAAATAAAATATTTTTTCTTTTTTTATTTAAATTCATCCTCTAAGCAAACAAACCCAAGGTCTCCTTCTATTGCAAATTTGCATCTAGCTAATTAAAATGAAATTAAATTAAAATATAGAAATTTAAAGTTAAATTGCATGCCAAATGGCCAGCTTTATGAGGCCATTATTCAAAGAACCCAATCTCCTCATGATTTGACTGATGATTCAGTGTGGTCAGGTGATCCCCTTGTTTCCTCAACAGTAACAACTAGTGAAGTTCTTCATTACAAATTCTTGCAAATAAGTCTACAAAATATGAAACATTGCACATAGGTTCATAAAATTTAAAAAATATTATCATTTGGTCCATTCTTTCTCAAAATTTATTATACTATCAGTCTAATTCGACAGAAACGAATATGGGCTGACTTAAATTGGTAGGAGAGAAGTTTCTCGTATTCGGCACAATGACTAGCCAGAATTAAAGCAAAGTAAGAGAAAGTCGTGGTTTTGGTAAAATAATATTATAGATAGAAGTAATTGAAGAAATTGAATTGATAAAGGCGAAAAATTTTCATGAATTTAGCATGTTAATAAAACCTAAAGGATCGAATTAAAGATTTAGGAGCATACATGAGAAATTTATTTCATAATAAAAACTCATAATTAATATATAAGTGAAGTAAGAGTTAAACAAGTAATTAATCCTTAAGAAAATATCTGATCTAAAACTTACCAGCATGGGGCAGGCACAAGACAGCACATTGGGATCTCAATGAGCCATGCTGACATTACTCCTCTCTCCCCCTCTCTCCCCCTCTCTCTACCATTCATCCTTCTAAAGCACCAAAGAGCAGTCACACGGAGAATTGGAGAGAGAGAGAGAGAAGAGCCGAGACGTGCAAATATATTCGAAGAATAAAAAATTGATTCTAAATTAAATTAAATTGACTAATTTGATTTAATTCTAATTCAAATTAGTTCAAGTTCAGCTCCAAATTTACTAGAATCAGATAATTCAAGTCGATTATCGCTTTTATTGTCAGAGTAAATTTGAACCGACCCAAACCGAATTAATTATTGATTTTGTTTATTTATAGTTAATTGGTTATAGTACTTTAATCTAAGTATTAATATTGGCTATTTTGTGTGAGTTCTAATATATTCAATATTTAAATTTAGGTTTTGTAAAATTATAAGAAATTATTTGATTATGAGTTCTTTTTTACTATATTTTTATAGTTTAGTGAATTCAATTCGATTCTGAAATTTAAAATCCTATAACTAAATTTAGTCGATTCAGTTTTCGTGCCTCATAGAATTGAATCGAATTGAATTGCACCCGTAAAGGAGAGGAGTTGGTTACTGGTTAGGGAGGAAGATGAGATTTTTTTTTTTTTTTTTTTTTTGATAATGAGAAAATGACATTTTAATTTTCAATGTTTAATGGGATCAGAGAGTAATTATTTTATTTCCTTTCTCACACAAATGATTCTGCCCTTAGCTTTTGCTTTCCACTGATTGCCTGTTCCATTTCCCTTTTTAAAATTAAATTAATAAAATATATAGAGGTGAAGACTTTCCCCCACACTCACAGGTTATTTTACTCCCCCCTGGAGTCCCATCGAACCAAGCTCTAATTTTTAGCTCATTCAGCTTCTTCCCTCTCTTTCCTCACCCCCTTCTTCCACCTCCAAAATCTCATCTTTTTCAAGCTTTCTCTCCCACCCGCCATGGGAAGTCTTCCAAGCCCGCAAGATGGAGAGAACCCTTCTCGTTTCCCGGCTTCCTCACCCACCGCCGCCGGTGGAAATGCGGCAGCGTCTGGCCCGGGGCCGGTGACGCCAATATCCGGCCAGAAGCCAGTCGATCTGAACCCTTTTCCGACGACCTTCGTTCACGCGGACACCTCCTCCTTCAAGCAAGTGGTCCAGATGCTCACCGGCTCTGCCGAGACCGCCGCCGCCACCGCCTCGGCGATATTCTCCGCCCCTCCGCCGCCGACTCCGCCGGCGAAGAACCTGATCCCGCCTCCGGGAAAGGCCACGGGGCCCAAAAAGCAGGCTTTCAAGCTCTACGAGCGCCGCGGGAGCCTCAGGAACCTCAAGGTCATCAATCCCCTCATGCCCACTTTGGCTTCCGCCGGCGGCAGCTTCTCTCCCAGGAAGCAGCCGGAGATCTTGTCGCCGAGCATGCTCGACTTCCCCTCCCTGGTCCTCAGCCCCGTGACCCCGCTCATCCCCGACCCCTTCAACCGGTCTCCTCATCCTCCGGCGGGCTCCGCCGCCGCCATCTCGGCGGAAGACCGAGCCATCGCCCAGAAGAGCTTCTACCTCCACCCCTCCCCGAGGTCAAACCGCCAACCCCCGCAGCTCCTCTCTCTCTTTCCGGAGACTTCTCCATGAAAAACCCCTTCTTCCTCATCCCTTCCACTCTTCCTCTGCTTCTCCTAACTTTTCTCCGGCGACGTCATCTATTTCAATTGTAAATTTTACTTCTTTATCGCTCCAACAAGTATTGATCCCTCACTTTAGCTTCCATTTTTGCTATTTTGTTAGATCTAAATTTTGTATTGCTATTTTCAAATTAAACTTTAGGTTGTCTAAATATTTTGATGCATCAAATTGATCTGTAGATTGAATCAAGTTTGTTTCAAATGAACTGATTTGCTGAAAGCTCTGATTACTTGAGAGAAATTCTATGCAAATCAAGCAAAAGAGTTTGAAAGAACTTTTGTTCTATTAAATTCAATGAATGAAGCATTCCTCTACTGAAAAATATATTTGGTCACTGATTAGTTTTTGTATTTAATATGGATGGGAACCTTTTGATCTCAGGCTCTCATCTATAAAATATGAGATTTTCTTTTTGATTGATAAAAATATGAGAGTTTTTTTTTTTTTTGATAAAAATATGGGAGTTTAGGCAGAACTTAAGTTGGGGTCTTTCTATAAAAAAGAAAAAAAAAAGAACTTAAGTTGGGGTCATGTCAGGTTTGAATGGCTTTAATTGACGGTGACGTTGACTCCAATGTTCAAATAAGTCTATTGTTCTTTTTTTTTTTTTAAATTTTGTTGAATTATTGTTCAATTATGCTGCTTTTAGTGATGCTATTTATATTTTATGTTTATATATATAATAATAATAGGGACATTTACACGGTGAACACAGAAATTAAGCTAATTTACGAATTTCATCATAAATCTCAAAATATTACAGTTTAAAACAGTTATTTTTTCGTTTTTCACATCCTGCAGTAAATTTTATCAGAAGATTTAATCATAGTTAAATCTCAATAAAATCTCAGTCATTGATCACATTATTTAACCATCGACCTTCATGTTAGAATATCGCGGAGCTGCATTGGTTCCGGCGGTAGCGTATTCACGCGATGCGGCAACATATTCTCGCAAGGCGATAGCGTATTCACGCGAGCATCACTCTGCTATTTGCATCTTCTTCTTACGCAGGCATCGCGAGCGAGCATCGGACCTTTCTGCAGCTTCAGAGTTCTGTCGCCGCCGGCCTCAGAACTGTCCAATGCCCTCTCACGATGCCCGCATAAAAAGAAGATGCAAATAGCAGAGTGATGCTCGCGTGAATACGCTGTCGCTTCGTGAGAATACACTGTCGCCTCGCGAGAATATGCTGCGGCCTCGCATGAATACGCTGTCGCCTCGTGAATATGCTGCCGTCGGAACCAATGCAGCTCCGCGATACCCTAATATGAAGGTCGACAGTTAAATAATGTGATCAATGGCTGAGATTCTGTTGAGATTTAACTATGGTTAAATTCTCTGATAGAATTTACTGCAGGATGTGAAAAACAAAAAAATAGCTGTTTTAAATGTGATATCTGTAATATTTTGAGATTTATAGTAAAATTCATAAATTAGCCTAATTTTTGTGTTCACCGTGTAAATATCTAATAATAATAATAATAATAATAATATTTACATGCATATTTATTCTTATATCCATATTTATTAAAAGAGCTAACATTTTGTATTTTAAGAAACAATTGTCCCTTTATTTATAGGATAATGTTGGACTCCTTATAGACATCTTATCATGTTTCAATCACAAAAAAGAAACATTTCAATCAATCTTGTGTCTTTTGCAAGCTCTTAATGACTTATTGCTCGTTTTCAGAGATTTGCGATTGCATTTTGTAGGACCTTGTAACTCAATGAAAAATTAAATTTAATTATTTAAATTTAACTGTTTGATTTGATTTAAATCTAACGATTTAGTGATGGTTAATATTTTAAATATTTTGACTAATCAATTTAAGTTTGATGTTACGTATTAGAAAATTAAATTGATCGAATTAACCGATTATTAAATAATTTTACATATAAATATAATTTGTATAGCAGTATTTAATATAGGCTTACTATTAAATAACTTTATTCTGATATTAAGACTATTATCTAGAAAATTATATAGCAATATTTAATATTATTATAAAAAAATTTAAAAATTTTAAAATAAAAAATTAAATAAAAAAATATAGGCTCAATTGAACTAAACTAAATTAAATTGATATTTATTTGATTAATTTGTTTTGATTTATAATCTAATTTGATTGATTTAATTTTTTTAAATTTTAAACAGATTCTAATTTTTATCTTCGATTTAGTCATCAGACTGATCGATTAAATCGAATGCACTAGACTATACGTGTCTTTTAAAAAAAAATATTTTTAAGGAGCCTTTCCTACTTTCTCTTTTATTCTCATGTATTTTATTACTTTTTATTACATTTATTTATTTTAAAAGATTTTATTTACTATTATTGTACTATATAAAAANTATATATATATATATATATTTGCCCATCACTTTGGTCGTACATGGTAACGTTGACTCGATTGGATTAAATTATGATCGAACATGTCCGACAGATCTGACTAGGCTGCTACATCTTCAGTTTCATTTCCACTATGAAACTGGGCGAATTCTTCTGTGATGATTAATTCTTTATTAAAATATTAATTAATTTTAAATTTATTTAACAAAAAAGTTTATAATAATAATAATAATAATAATAATAAATAATAAGAGATAATTAACTGCATGTCACATAATTTTACTTTATTTATGTCACATCCCTCACATATCCCAGCATAACAACTAACTTTATTTCATATCATTCACAATTTTTAATAAAAAAATATCTCTATATAAATTTAATTTTAACCTTATTAAATTTAAGCTTACAACAGTCAATAGTTCATGGCAAGCTTATTCATGAATGGCCTTATTGAATAACCAAAGTTACTTATCAAAAAAAAATAATAATAACCAAAGTTATCAATATTTCTCAAAAATAAAAATTTATCATGACCATTTTTTTTGGCTCTTCCTGCAAAAAAAAAAACTTGTTTTTAATTTATATTCATAATTTGGGCAAATAGATTATGTTAAAAAGACATGTATTTTAATAAATTATTACATAAAAAATTCAGCAAACTCATTAATTTGTCATGGAGACATACATATATATATGGTCACCTATGCTAAGATATGTCTAAAGAAAAAATATAATTAAGAAATTTTAATTTATAAAAAATTAAGAAACCTTAATGCATAGTACAATTGATGAGGATAGACCTAGATTATTGCTAAATAGAATGCAAATTAACAAACTTAAATGCCAAACATGCATGACCATACAATAAATGATAAATTTAAATATAAATAGGAAAAAAATGCAAAATTAAAATGAAATAATGTGGGATTTTGAGAACATAAAAGTTTTGTTCAAACATCAAAAAGGTCCCTATTGGCAACTTAGATGTTGAGATTGTCCATCTATTTATTTACTTGTGCATAACTCCTTTTGTACCTATCACAATTAGATCTCAAACTCTGAAGCTTTTTTTTAAATGTATTAGTTTTATAATTTGAATTTTTTTGTTATACTAATTTGTTTACATTATATTATGCATTTAATAAAAATCTAGATCTGTGTAGGTGTAATTAATATCATATAATTTTCTAAGAAAATATATTATCACTTTAGAAATAGGGATTATCTTTTTGTTAGCTAGATGTCATTGTTATGAAACTGAAGGGTAGAGTTTCTGGATTATCAAAAGACAATGAAAAATTTATTGTAATAATTGATCATTCGTGTGGTGTTCTTATTTATGTTGTATTTCATGTATCAATTGACATTTGATTGAATTTTTTTCAAATTGACGTAGTATGTATGACATGCAATATTATCTTATAATTTTGTTTGCAATCAATCTAGGTTTTCAGAACCGGATCGGATCGGCCGGTTCGACCGGTTCAACCGGGAACCGGCCCAAGGTCCGATCTGATTCAATATTAGAACCGAAATTAAGTAAAAACCGGGTTGGACTAGTAAAAACTGGGTTGAACCGGTAAAAACCGGTCCAACCGCCAAACCGGACAAACCAGAATTATTATTTGAGCTTCTTATTTTATTTTTATACATTAATATATGGGCATTAATATTTTAATATTGATGCTATATTTTGAATAATAATTATTTTATATAATGGATGTTTAGCTAATTTATTATTTTTTTATCATGAATTTATTTCGAATTGTTATAAAAGAGATAAAGTATTTTAAATGACAAATTGACAAGAAAAGTAATTATATTCGTTTTGTTTTATAATTTTTTAATTTTTTATACATTTTTTGTAGTAGTAAATTTTTTAAATTAGTTGTACTATTTTTTTCAAAATATTTTTTATCATATTTTAAAAATTAATTTCACATTTAGAAAATTTATATTTAATTATGATGTAATTATTAAGTCATCCGGTTGAACCACGGTTCAATCGGTTGAACCGATAAAACCATGAACCGATCGATTGACCGATCGACCGGTTCGATCTTCGGTCCGGTTCTGAAAACCTTGCAATCAATTGATGGATTCATGCAAACTTAATAATTCAATCAGTCTGTCAGTCTACAAAATGTAACTGCCTAGAATGCCAAATGTTATTTTCTCTATTAAACAAGCAATAACAATGATATTATATAACCCATAATTCTATATGCTACTAGCTAACTATCTCAAACTACAATGCATGTTACTAATTAGCTATCTCAAACTACAATGCCAACTCTTAGATATACATGCAAGAAACCTCGTGATAAAGGGAGTCTTCATTTAGAGATAATATTCTCTTCATATAAATGTTAACACTCGTATTCTCTTTCGCTATGTTCCTATGAAACACTTATTCATAAACATTTTAAGCACATTTTCTTCTTACTTAAGTGAATTTCACCTCAACTCAACCAATGGATATATCAAAATTTTCATCTAAATTTCATTGCTACTTACATAGTATTTTTGTATTTGTATTGCTATTATTTTGATGCTTCCTCTTTTTCTTTTAGTTTTTTAACAGAGCAAATATTATATGCCATTAATCTTTAGGACTCTACATTTCTTTGTCAATGCAAATAATAAATTTTTATGCATATTTATAAATATGTTACTTAGTAGTAAATATAGCATGTATGTACTGAATAACAAGTAAATACTAATGAATAAATTTGATGTATACTGTAACTCAAATTAATTCAAAATTCAAATTATTTTGAGAAGCCTTTAACAATATCATGCTACTCAAAATTTTGATTATTACATTCTCTTTTAAATACATATCACTTAATACAGTATAAAAATAACTATTTTACACAGGAATTGAGTTAGACGTAGATTCGTTATGAGATGTCAAACAAGAGCACGCTAGATCAATGCTTATACGGGATGGATGTACACTTAGATTTGACCCGGTTGATGGTTTAATGGATAGTTTAATCTTTATTGACATTGACTTTATTACTTATGAACTTCTTGTAGCTGGCTGTATTATTCGACCTTGGTTATTATTTAGTGGGCAGTTAGTATTCTGACTAACCATCATATCATGCCTTGTATTTAAAGACGATAAAAACGAAATGAAGGATATTGTTAGTTTTTTGATAAAATTTTGTATTCTTATTTGGCTTTGACTTGTTATTTAGTGGGCGGCTAGTACTTTAACTGAGTACCGCGTCAAGCGTATACTTAAAGAAGGTAAAAGTTGAATAAACAATATCATTGGGTTTATTTCTTGAAATATTTCTATAAATTGGTGGCTTGAAATCTAACGACTTTGCTTATCATTCAATTAAAGTTTCTCTTGATCTTCTTGCACTATTTTTCACCAATTCCCTTGTCTATCGCCGCTTCATACTTTAAATTTTATAAAAATGGCAACATATAAATAACAAAATATTGGATGATATGTAAGTAAATATTCAAAAAATTTAATCAACTTGAGATAAATCCAATTTTAAATAAAATATGGGATGCCACTGTTGTATCTTTATTATCAATAGCAAATTGGGCTAGAGAATGAGCAACCTTGTTTGAACTTCGAGAGCAATGGTTGACAGAACTACAAAGGGTCATGAGCATCCCTTATTTGATGTCTTCTATGATATGGGCCTCAGAGCAAGTGGTGCTGGGTTAGTAATAGTATTGATAATATTTACCGCATCTTATTTAATGCTTCAATTCTTTAAGTTGCACTCTTTGACCAGTTCAGTCACAACTTTAATTGCCATACACTCTGCCAAATGGAGAGTAAAACGACCAGGAAGTCTCCCATAGATATCCCGAATAATAACGCCAACCCAAAAAAAATTAAGAGATGTATGAACCGAAGCATCTACATTAACCTTAATGGAGCCCTTCATTGGGGGACGCCAGGTAGGTTCAAGAGAGGGTTAAAGAGCATAAGAGTGAGACTTTGACTCCATAAGACTGCAACATAGCTATTGTCACAACATGCTACTTAAATTTGATCATTATTTTAACTTCAGTTAGAATATTTGATTCTTAGTTGTTAACTTAAAGAAGATTAAAATTTGATTATTCCACTGATTTAAATTGAGATGCATAAATAGAATATTATATTCTAATCAAAAAATTTTATGAAGAGTGATTGTGAAATATATGTATAAAATGTAATCTATAATTAATTTTTTTTATAAATTTTATGATTTTTGATAATTTGATGTAAAATATATGATATTTACTAGTATAGTAATATATGTATATTTAATTGACAATAAAAAAATTATCTAATTTATTTGTTTTGAGTCGTCCAATGAATGACTCCTCAAAATTTTTAAAAATAAAAATAAAATTTTTTAAAAGCATAAAGCAGATATCTTTAAATAATTATTTTTCAAAAAAAAATTAAAATTATTATATTTATTCCATAATGATTAAATTATTGTAATTGTTTTACAAATAATAAATTTCAAATTTTTAAAATATCTTATAAATTAAATAACATGTAAAAGTAAAATTTTAACTTGACATAGAATTAGACAGTTAGGTCATTAATTTTTTTTTAATAATATTTATTTGAGTCGTTAAATTATTTGATAATTCGGATAAATATGTAATTTTTTAAAAATAAAATGCCGTCCACGATGTATTTTTTTAATTACCATCCATTGATTAATTAATTAATAATTAGTGAAAGCATGTAATTTCGTCCCTGGCAAAGCAGATGCGGTGACGTACTTTGCGGTGAGCTAACCGCCTGGTTGTGATAATGGCCAGCCTAGGGCTGAGCAATATCTTCTAAATTGAAATATCAAAACCTATTAATATTTTACTCAATTCTAATTTGACCTAATTTTCTTGTAACTTAAAATTAATTCACTCCAAATAAAATTAATTCAATCTAAAATTAACTCAAAAAACACACAATTACATGCATATAAACTTTTGTAATATATATATTTAAGATATTATAGATAATATATTTTGATGAAATTAATATATAATTACACACAAAATACATCTTGGCATATTATATGTGAACTGAATATTTGAATTAAAAAATAAGATTAATTCAATCAAAAAATTAACTTAAATTTAAAAATTTAAAATTAAGACTATGGTTATATTTGAAAAAGCTTTTCAGTGAAAAAAAAAAAACATATTTTCATATTTCTTAAACCTAAAAGTTGTGATTTACAAAATAACTTTGAGGATATTTTATTTTTTAAAACTCCTGTTTAGCAATAGGCTAATAAATATGATTTACTTTATTAAAATCTTAAATTTATTTTTTAAAAAAGTATAAATTTATTTTATATCTCATTCTATATAAATTCTAATATTAAATAATTATTTTATTTCACATCTAACATAATTTTTAATATAACTAATTCACTTTATTTCACATTATACATATTTTTTTAAAATTTTTCACAAAATTTTTTGATTTTTTTTTTCATTTAACCAAACCGAGCTAAAAAGCTAAAAAATAGTTATAGAAAAAAGTTAAAAATAGTTGTAGATGAAAACTAAAATAAATTTACGAACAAGTATTTTTGCTATAACTAACAAAGAATAATTTTTTAAAATAATTAAATTCTTAATAATTCTATCACAAGCATTTATTATATAATAAATATATAATGATAATTAAGTAGTGTTTATATAAAAATATAAATTTATAATTATTATGAATATATTATTATATTATATTATAATATATAAACGTGTAATATAATAAAATTTATATAATATATATTACGTA
>JAEMOT010001959.1:130648-161991 GCA_019297695.1 Apostasia ramifera | reverse complement strand
ATATATAGAATTTTATTTTATAATATAACTAATAATATAATATACTATATAATTTATAATATTTATTATATAAAAAATTAAAAGGCATAATAAAATACTCAACTATTTATTATTTATTAATAAAAATTATATAATAATAATAATCTTTTTTATATATTTAATATGTAAAAATTATGTATTTTTAATACAATGAAATAGTTTTTTTTTTAAATAATTAAGTTTTTAAAAGTAATTTATTAAACAGAATAAATAATTTTTTTAATAAAAGTTTTTAATATAATAGTAGAGTATAATAGACTTGTACATTCGGTTTAATCAGTTGGTTTGATGACCAAACTAAAAAAAAGATTGAGTTCGATTTTAAATTTAATGAAACCAAACCAATCAAATTAGACTATAAATCAAACCAAACTAACTAAATAATATCAATTTAGTTTGGTTTTGTTCAATTAAAATCATATTTTTTTATCTCAAAAAATTTTGTTAATCTTCTTATAATGATATTAAATATTCTTATATTAATATCTAAATAATAACTTTAATATAAGAGTAATTTAGCACAATAAGTAATTTAACTTAATAACTCAATCGCATCACCAAAATAGGCTAACAAAAAAAGTAAGAAGAATTCAAAACTAATTATACACATCATTATATCAATATCATAGTATAATCAAAATTACATAAAAAAATTTCATCTGTTTATCAAGAATGATGAATAGTTTTGCAAATTTTCAGACAGACTTTATTGTAAGAATTTATTCTAATTACCAAACCTTAAAAATAAATATATT
Source organism: Apostasia ramifera (assembly GCA_019297695.1). Lineage (NCBI taxonomy): Eukaryota > Viridiplantae > Streptophyta > Magnoliopsida > Asparagales > Orchidaceae > Apostasia > Apostasia ramifera. The sequence goes on along the minus strand of JAEMOT010001959.1, from coordinate 161,197 downwards.
AAATAATTAATATAAAAATATACTATAAAAACTCATAAATATACATATACATTATATTTTAATAGATTCAAAATCAATGTTGTAAAATTACTATAATACAATTGAACTGACCCAACCTTAAAATCATATTTATACGTAAATTATTTAATAATCAGTCAATACGATCGATTTGATTTTCAAAGATGTGAAATTAAACTTCAAATAATTAATCAAAATACTTAAAATATCAAATTATTATTAAACCATTAAATTCTAAATTAAATTAAACTGTTAAATTTAAACTATTTGGTTCGATTTTTCAATTTAAAACATAATTCGCACACTCGTAGAGTATAATTTTTTTCTACAGCAAATTTTTTCATGCTAAATAAAAACTAACTCGGTCGGACTCGGACTCGTTATCAGTCTTGCAGAGGGCGATTCCGTGAAGGCGCGATGCGATCGCCGATGTGAGTGATGTGATTGTTTTTTCCTCAAAATTCCGTTCACGCGTCCCCGCTTTGACTTTTTTTTTTTATAGATTTGACCTTTTTATTCTTGTGGGACCCACCACCACTGCCAGCTTTGTTTGAAGCCTTCAACCAGCATTTGATATTTTCACCCCCTCGTTGCTGGAGTAAAGCCGTTAACCTGGACTTGAACTGTACGACCAACCGAATTTTAAATTAATTTTTAAATTAAATTTAAAAAATAATTCAAACAAGTCAACTAACAGATTAATTTTATGACTTAAAAATTTTATAAATTTAATCTAAGGCCCTGTTTAACGCAAGGACCAAATCAGGACCAAAATGATATAATTTTTTTTAAAATAATAATAATAATAAATAATTTTTTTTAATCATTCTACATAAACTCTAATATAAAAAAATATTATTTTACTTCACATACTTAATAATTTTCAATAAAAAAATATATTTTATTTCACATTCTAGATCAAAATATTTGAATTGAGTATTTTAGTTTAGGATGTAAAATAAAATTATTATTTTTATTAAAAATTATTGAGTATGTGAAGTAAAATAATATTTTTTTATATTAAAATTTGTGTAGAATGATTAAAAAAATTTATTTATTATTATTATTATTATTTTTAAATTAGAATTATTTTGGTCTGGTCCTCGCGCCAAACAAAACCTTAAATTAAATCAAACCGAACCACCTCAAAATTATGTTAACTAAAAAATAAAAAATAATAATTATAAATATTTACATATATAGCTTATTTCAGTGTTTATTTTTTTAATAGCCTAATGGATCTATGTTAGAATTTAATTTTAAAATTTTTAATTAAATCTCATAGACGGAATTAACTTTTATATTTATTATAAATAATTAGATCAAAAAGATATAATATAATTTAAATTGATTGAATAAATAAAAATATTTTTATCTAAATTTTCACTAAAAAATAAAAAATTAATTGAAAGTGGATCGATCACAGCTCAAATTGAAATTTAATTGATAATAAATAAGCCGGGCTCAGCTCGAATCAAGCTTTTCTCTTTTATTAGATCACATTGCGTTCGAATCAAAGATTTTTAATTTGATCATGAGCCAAGGTCAGATCAACTCACAATTATATTTTTAAACCTAGTTTAGTTCTAATTTTTTTTTGACAAAAAAAAAATATTTTAATTTTTTATATTTAATAGAAAAAATTATTTTAATACTAAAAAATATGTAAGATGTGAAATAAAGCTAATTCTAATATTTATATTTGTATTGGATGTAAAATAAATTTGATTTTAATTATTAAAATTTGTGTTGGGCCAAAAAAAATCTTTGAACTAAATGAGGCCTTAAGTTTCAATTGCATTATTGATTGGGACAAGTATAAAAATCTTTGAACGCATTTTTTCACTAATACACAAGAACGATAATTTAGCTCGGATAAATTTGACTCGAAGTTAAATTATTGTTACTTGACTCAAATTTAAAGAGCTAAATCTCAAAATGAGGTCAACTTGGTGGGACTTAACTCATTCATAACGTTGCCTTTGTTGTAAAATTAGCTAGAATATCAAAACTCATACTAAATTTGTTTAATTTGCGCACGACTCAAATTATTCAAGTCGAGCTTTCAGCCACAACATGAGCTAGAGGGTCTGCATTCAGTCGATTGGTTGGTTTGTGTTAACACGTGGTTCCTGCGCTGCATCCTGACCGAACGCGTGGCGCCTGGCTGGCCTCCACTTGACTGATTGATTTGCTGACTCAGCTCTAGGTTTTGCAGGACCTTTTGACCAGGTCAAACGTCGGCCATGAGGATACGACCAAACCTCGTCCACGACGAGTCAGGGGTATCCTCTGTAACCTCGTACACGAGGGTACAAAGTACCGCCTGTCACAATCAGCTCCACCTACCACGCCGTTCCCCGTACAAGGCACCCATCCCCGAGATCCGCAGATCAAGGATCCGTATGCCCCAACAGTTACGAATCCCCAGAAAAGGTACTAGTATTAAATGCCATCACCTTCCTTTCACAATCTCAGGTCTCTCGGGTGGCAGGCGAACGACGGTGGCTCCAGAGCTTACTCATCACCCCTTTTCACCAGGGAACCTAGGTGAAGCTACACCTTTCTACCGACTATAAATACCGCTGAACAGTCCTCAAAGAAAGAAGAGCTTTAACTGTATCTAAAAAGGAGGAAGGAAGCAAGAGGACACGACTAGTAACAAAGAGCGACAGAGAACTCTCTCTCTCCAAGACAATTCTCACTGTATCAAGAGCCCCAACAGAGGGGCTCTCCTCTCTTCTTCTTTCTCTTCTTTTCTTCAAGAAAGCACTGTACAAGCCTTCAGGGCTACCCCTTTTTCTTTAGTGAAGTAACTTTGCTGATCGACCGGTGGACATAGGGGATGTTCTCCCTGAACCACCTTAAATCCCTGTGTGCTTCTCTGGTTGCTTGGAACTGATCCTCTCCTTGAGCTTTCATTAACAGGTTCACCCCCCTTTACGCGCCGCCGTCTCCCGGAACTCTCTTTCTTTTTGGTGTTTCCTGGGACCACCACATCCTACGTCAACAGTTTGGAAAATAAAAATTGATTTCAATTTTAAATTTTAAGAAATTAAACTAATCAAATAAAATTATAAATCACAAATCAAACTAATCAAATAAATTTCAGTCAATTTGGTTTAATTTGGTTAAAACCAAACAGTGGAATCATAGTATAACCTCGCTAACTTGCATCCCTCACCGAATCGCCATCGCAAAGATTCAGCCTTCGGGTAGGTGATGTATGATGCATTGATATATTTTATTTTGAAAACATAATCGTTAAGGTCCCGTTTATTTGGCCGTTAAAAATTAACCTGATTTAATTTTAACCAAGCATATCACATCACACATAAAATTTAATATTAAAAATTAACTTTATTTTACATCCTACACACATTACTAAAATAATAACTAACTTATATCTCATCCCTCACATATCCCAATATAATAACTAATTTTATATCACATCCCTCACATATCCCAACATAATAACTAATTTTATTTCACATCATTCATAATCTTTAATAAAAAAATATCTCTATCCAAATTTAATTTTAATTTTGTTAAATTTAACCTTACAAACAAACAGACCCTAATGTTAATAACTCAAATTGACATGTTATACAATTGAGTTAATTAGTTTGATCAAATACATTAATAAATTATAAATAGATCACTTATAATTTAATTTAATTGATATGATTTAAATAAAAAATAAATAAGTTTATTTTTTTTGAGTTAATTGGTTGGTTCGGTTTTTACGAACATAAAACTAAACGAAAAATCAAATAACTATATTTGATCACTTATCAAACCGTTAACTAAATTTAATCAATTCGATCTACTTAACATGCACCTCTAAATCGACCTCAAATAAAAAGTTTGTTATATATTATTTGTAACTAATTTCATTAATTTTTAAAATATATAAATACTATCAATTTGAGCAAACTCAAACATATGATTTTAATGCAGTATTTAATTAATCAATTGATTTAGTTTATTTTATCTGCAAGTTCCTATGATCTAAATGTAAAATATAATTTTGCATTGATTTTAAAAAATTATATAACTTAAATATTTTTTTAAAAATTACTCATCGTATTACTGCTCTGACTCAATTTTTTAACAATAATCTCGTGATTTTACCAGACACTTCTAAAAATTTAGGATTACTTATTTATATATACGACTTAACAACTTTAATTTCTTTTCAATGTAAAATAATTCATTTGTGTGTTTCTCTTATGATCTCATCATACATCATCCAGCCTAGAATTTTGTAAGGCCTCATTTGGTTCGAATTTTTTTTTAGATATGAAAAAAAAAATATTTTATTTTTTAAGTTTAATAGGAGAGAAATTTATTTTACTATTAAAAAGTGTGTAAAATATGAAATATTTTCAATTCTAATATTCGTATTTGTATTAGATGTGAAATAAAGTTGATTTTTATAATTAAAATTTGTGTTGGGCAAAAAACTCCCTTCGAACCAAACGAGGCCTAATAGTTTTCTTCTTTTAGGATATTACTTGGTATTGACTCATTATTTTCTTCGACCACTGATTGTCATGTTAATGGTATTAATATAATTTAGATTCTGCAAGTTTTATATAATAATATTTACACATTTATTTTAAAATTATTATCGAGTGATGTATATGTAATTTCACCTTTTATTTTTATGTTTATATTGATTGCCAAAAATAAGAAATTTTTGGTAATGTAAAATAATCATTAATGTTTTTTTTATAGAATAATCATTAACGTTATTTATCAAATAAAAAGCAATTATTAATTTACAAATATATTTTGTCTAGGAATAACTTGACTTTTATAATTGTATTGTGGATGAAGTCAACTGCCATAAATGTAGGTTTTTTATTTGTTTATGATTCATAGAATTAAAATAATATCACATTTGTGGTACCAAATAATTTTTAATGGGAAATTTACAATTAATCCCAAATATATAACCCAATTACATATTACACCTCAAATTCTATGATATTTTACTTATCATGTCACTGAAATTGTATTATCACTAATTTTATCATTTTTTACATCACTGTCAAAAATCTATCGAAAATTATCAATTCATTTCGCTAAGAAGTGGTTATTTCGCCCACCGCCAAGCTCTTCATCACCAACTATTATCCTTTGTTATCGATGATAGATGCTCAAAATTAACTCTCATTTCTTTTTTGCCCAAGATTTATTAAAGGAGCGTTTGGTTCGTTGTTATTTTGATATTATGTTATATAATCTAAATATCATGACATCTAGATGTCATTTTTTGATTAATAATTTTATAATATAATAGAAAATTATTTATAGATTTTATTAAAATAAATAATTACTTTTTTAAATAATATAATATAACATCAAGATAATATTGAACCAAATGCTTTCTAAGCTTGTTGTTGAGGTGATAGAGGAGAATAACAGAAGTCAGCATGATGCAGTTAATGGAAGAAGATGATTTAGTGTTCTTGGCCAACCGTTAACACGTGATTCCAGCGTTGTATTCCTGCCGTACATGTGGCACCAAGCTGGCATTTAACCTTTATTTATTTACTAATCTATCTGTTCTCACAAGTTTCAGACCCCGGTCAAACCTGGGACACGAGGGTTCAACCAAGCCTTGTCCACGACGAGCTAGGACCATCCCTGATAACATCGATGATGATGTTACAAAGCGGTGCCTGTCACAATCAGCTTGGCCCGACCGCGCCGTTCCCCGTACAAGATTTTTTTTTCAAGGCACGCAAATCAAAGATCCGCATGCTCCAGCTGTCACGGATCCTCAGAAGCAGTACTAATATTAAAAGTTAGCATCCTCCTTTTGCTGCTTTTGGTCCCTCCGGCAGCCGACAAGAGGCGCAAGCTCAGAGCTTGCTCACTTCTTTTTCTCCGGAAAACCAGAACAAAGTTATATAGTCCATCGCCTACAAATACCCTTAGACAGATTCAAGAGGAGAGGATTAACAAGAGCGACCAGAGTGCAAGCAACCTCCCGGATTCTCCCATTCTAGTGTTGATTACTTGATTTTAATCATCATAGTGTTGATTAACATAAAATTTATAGAATATAATAACAAGTAAGCAAAATGAGTTATTATATAATATTAAACGAAATTTTATGATATATATAAATCAAGATTTTAAAACTCAATTTTTATTTCAATTATAAGATAAAAGTATTTCTTTCATCAGTTTCCACTATTTCGACAGTTTCAGTATTGATAATTTTAATTTTTTAAAATAAAAATTAAATTGATTCAACTGAAATTGTCTTGAAAAGTTGATTCGAAAAGGTAAAAATTTATAAGTTTTAGATGAATTTTAAAATAGAGTTATAAATAATTTTTTTTTTATACCTAGTTTTCAATATATTTAAGAGGCATGTTCCCCTTAATCTTAAACCAGACAGAAACAAGAACCACTAATACATGCTTAAGAAGTGTTGACATCATCATTTGTATTGTATTATATGACTGAGAATATAGCAAATGTACAAAAATTAAAATCATTTTTAATTGATTTAATATAATTTTTTTTTATAGAAATGATTTAATATTTCATTATATAAAAAACGTGTTTTTAGTGATCTGTGATGAAACCTGAGTGGAGCATCCTTTCCCTTGAAGCGGAGATGGGCCGTTGAGAGAGAGAGAGAGAGAGCTGTAGCATCTTCTTCCTCTGGGAGGAGGATAGGACTTAGGAGGCGGTCGAGCTCTGGTCCGGCGGAATCTTTAAGTACGCCATCTCTCACCAATTTATTTTGATTTTTATGTCGTTCAAAAGATCGATCGTTCTCTCTCGCTTTTCCTCTTTTGACGCGGAAGTCACCGAAGACAGGGTTGGCCGGGGAACGGGGAATGAGGAGGTCATCTGTGAGGGGCGGAAACTCTGATGTTTCACTTCAATCTGGTGAAAGAAGAGGGGTATTTGATGTGGGTCAAAAGGGCAGCCATCTTTGATGGGTTTCTTTCTGTTCGTTATCGCGACTTTTGGGGATTGATTGGCTTATGAGGTTCGTTTTCCATTTCGCCGCTTTTTTGAGTTTGAGTTCGTAAAGGCTTATTCTTTTACAACTGCCGTATCGGATTTGCCTTCTTCTTCTTTTTTTTTTTCAAATTTTTTGCGTGGAAGGTAATTTGGACTTATGTCGGTTTCATTATCTGAAATAAGAGTTCTTCGCATGCAGATGGAGCTCAGAGCTCAGAAAGCCTTCTTTGGTGTCTTTCTTCATTGGATTGGGGTGCTCCTAGTGGTTGGGCTGTGTTCCATGAGTAGGGTTTGCTCAGGTGAAAGGATTGTGGTTGGAATCTAATTGCTACTTGTTCATTGGGCTTGGGAGAATGGACAGCGAGGGAAACTCTTGGCTGAGAAGAACAAGTTTCTCCCATACTGTCTGCCACCGCCTGGATTCATCTAGGCTGCCATCGATTCTATTGTCCTCACGAATTGATCATCATCTAAGGTCAAAGTCAGGCAGCCCAACTTCTAATTCATCAAAGTTGGCTTCCATCTCCTTGCCGGTTGAACGCGAGGAGGTAACCAGAAATGAAAAACCCACACAGCGTTCCTCCAGCTTCCCGTCAACTTCATCAAATTATCAATCTCATTTTGGTCGATCGAAAACTGCAAAAATGTCTGGCGCGCATTCTCCGGCCTCCTCGTTCCATCCTGAGCAAGATCTTAACACAAGTACAATGAGATTGGGTTCTAGGCTGACTTTTGGGCCTTCTGTAAAAATACAGTTGGATAGTGACTATAAAAAATCTGGCCATTTCACTGATAGGAGTGGACATAGTTCGAAGTCCAAGCCGAGATCTGTCTCTCCTCTTCCAACCACCATCCTCTCTGATTCTTTTAAGGAAGCTAGAGCAGAGAGTAAGAGGTTCTTAACCCCACCACGGCAAGGATCGGATAAAAGAGACATTGGCAGAATTTTATCCCGTGATGTTCATGAGCATGACGCATTGTCTTCTCCATTATCACTGCAAACAAGTCCTCATAAACATTTCTTTGGGATGAGAGGCTCTGATAAGGTCAGGGGCAGAAAAGAGACACCTTGGTTGAAGTACTTTGATCATGGGGGTGGGAGGGTTGCCGCTGTTGATGTTGCTGAGGAGTGGATGGTCGACCTTTCCCAGTTGTATCTGGGTTTCAGGTTTGCCTGTGGAGCTCATAGCAGACTCTACCATGGTATCTACAAAGAGGAACCTGTTGCTGTCAAAATCATTCGGTTACCTGATGACGACGACGACGGAGTGATGGCTGCCCGGCTTGAGAAGCAATTCAGTCGGGAGGCCAATTTTCTGTCGCATTTGCATCATCGCAATGTGATAAAGGTATCTGAAATATCAAATTCCTCCATGAGAGTTTCTGGGATGAGATGTTCACACCCTAAATTTATAATCTCGAAATAGTTGGAAAATATGTATTTCATTTACTAATTCATTTTTAACTGTTAGCTAATGGTTTCAAGTGCTCAGTTTTCAAAATATCGTATAATCGTCTTTGTCCAATCTGTTTTTATTTGCGGAAATTATACACATACTGTTAGAGTGAATCCAGAGTTTTCTCTTAACAACCTCTTATGATCAGCACAAAACCTATAAGAATGCTGAGTATGTCCAACTTCCTGTGTCACATGTGTTACCGAACTTTATTTGCGATAGAGCTATTGCACCAAATATGATCGAGGTAAATGTTTTCTCATGTACCATGCCAACATTTGTCTGGACCCATTTCTCCTTTTTGTTGGCATGCATATCTTGCCAAGGAAGACACTAAACATGTCAGTGACCCATCTCATTCTTTGTTTTGAACACTGTTTTTTAAATAGTCTTAAGTACAAAGCATCATCTGCATTTTTTACATATAATTGATGTTCCCTGCTTAATTTCACGGTGGTTATTCTTCTAATCAGTGATAAATGCAATTCGATGTGTGATGGAGCTTACTATTAATGTTTGTTGTGTTTTGTTTATTTTTTTATTATTGATGCAGTTGGTTGCAGCATGTAGAAATCCTCCAGTCTTTTGTATCATTACTGAATATTTACCTGGTGGTTCCCTGAGGCTATTTCTTCACAAGTTGGAACATGAATCACTTCCCCTACGAAAGCTCATCTCGATCGCTTTAGATATTGCTCATGGAATGGAGTACATTCATTTGCAAGGTGTTATTCACCGTGATCTGAAACCTGAAAATATTATTTTTGATCAAGACTTCTGTGTTAAGATTGCGGATTTCGGAATCGCTTGTGAGGAGGCATATTCTGATGCTCTAGCCGAGGATCCTGGAACATATCGCTGGATGGCACCAGAAATGATTAAGCATAAGCATTACGGAAAGAAAGTTGATGTCTACAGTTTTGGGTTGGTTTTATGGGAGATGTTAACAGGAAGAATTCCTTATGAGGATATGACGCCAGTTCAAGCTGCTTTTGCAGTGGTTTACAAGGTATTAATCCTATTCTGAGTGTCTACTGATATCTGTATCTTTCATTTTATATAACTATTAGTTAATACATCTGAACCTTCTGCTTCAAATAATAGTATGACGATAAGATTATCTATCCCTTTGCACTTTTACCTTACAACATTGTCGAGGATTTCTGAATTTTGTAATTAATAATAGCTTTTAATAAATTTATGAAAATTAGGTTGGGTGATGTTGATGTTGTAGTAGAACACATTCTGATGTATTATCTTTGTTGCGTATGTTGTTTTTGGGATTTCAATTACAAATTCAGAAGCTTTATAAAATGTCTCATTCGTTCTTGTGAAATCTCGCCAGTCACAATAGATGTTGGTAAAATAAATGAAACACTGGCCTTCTGTAATATGCTTATATCTTAAGGAATATATCTAAAACTACCTCCAATAATTATAACTGTATCTTATCATCCTTCTGTTTTTTATAGCAATTCTTGTTGGCCCAAAGGCTTCCCAAGAGGGGGGTGAATTGGGAATAATAGATTTTTAGAATTTTAAATTAAAGCAATAACCTTGAGAAATAATTCAATTAATGCTGAGAGGTTGATTTAGCAAATAGGTCTGCAGAAGAGCAGAACAGAGAGCACTGCCAGAATGAGAGGTCAATTTGAGAAATAGGACTCAGTGCAGAAATAAAGTAATTTACAAAAGAGAAGAGCAAACAACATAAATATATCACACAGAAGGCACAAGAGATTTATAGTGGTTCGGCCTCCCGCCTAGTCCACTCCCCACGCACCTCGAATGGAAATTTCACTATAACCCCGGCTTTTTATGGGAACCAAAGCCGAACAAACCCAGTACAACCCTATGGCTTTTTCAAGAAACCAAAATCAAGCAAACCTTCAATCCTACAGCTTTTTGTAGGAACCAAAGCTGAGCAAACCTACTATCCTCCACTAGGGAGAAGGAGAAAGGAAGGAAATGTTTTGCTAGACTAGCTAGCTTAAATTACAATGCATGTACAAGAATTAATATTACAATAAGGTACTCTATGCACATGCAAATTTGTCAAGGGTCTACTTGAATAATTCCGAAAAAACTAATGTAAAAACAGTGAATAAAAACTATTTGGGAGCTTAAGGAAGTAAGACACAATATGAGCCTTCAACAGAAAGAGCAAGAAGAAAAATAGGAGTTTGGTGAATCTCAATAAGTAACAACTTAAGAAACAAGATTCACAGCAAACCAAAACAAAACAGCAGCAGTATAAATTTCTGAATCAGGAAATAAAACAGAACTAGGGAAAATTTCAGCTTCTTTTCACTTAAGAAACACCATAATCTCCTTCTTTGAAATCTCCTTCAAATGTTTTGCAAATATGACTTTGGGAGAGTAAAAACCGAGTAAGAGCTTGAGAGGAGAAGTTGAGTTGCTGTTCTCCAAAAACAGAGAGTGCAGAAAATTTTTAAAACAGTGTTGGAGCTAATTTGTGTAGAAAAATCATATAAGCTTAAGAGGATGCAGTATGTTTCCGTTGGAAAGAGAGAGAAGCAAACAACCCTTTTGTCCTTTGTGTTTGTAGGCTTGTTGCACTTAGCCAACACAAAGAGACAAAGCTAAGTGGATGAAAAATAAAAAAGGTAATATAAGAAGCATGCCTCAATATTTTATCATGGTTCACAAAACAAATCAGGCTTTTCAAAAAAAAAACAGTAAGCTGCAAATGGTCAGAACACAAGCCAAGATGTCATGGGAGAAACAAAACCCAAGTTACAAGGGAAAGGAATGATGGCTCTTGATTTGGATTGATGTGGCTTATGAAACCTTTTGGAAAATACATGAGCATTAACCAATAGGTTATGTATTGCCATATACCAAAATAGAAGAGCAATCAATGACCATGTAGGCATCTATCATAAGCATGAGATTGTGTTAAGCTACATCAACTTTTAACCTAATATATGATAAGTATTGAGTTTTGAGTTAAGCTTTAATCTCAAATCAATAGATTGAGTGAGCTACACTCTCAATTCAAATTACTTAACATGAATAGGTTGAGGAAAATTTTTGCTTAAACAATCAAACACGACAAATACGAAAGAAAATAAGGTTTTCTTAACTAGAAAATCAAAAGGAAAAAACTCGAGTAAAAACCTTGGCAAATATGCACATGCTCACATGATTGTCCTAGAAAAGAAAATAATAAAATTCCAGTGAGATCCCGCTTTTCTCTGGACTTTAATTTGGACTAAATCCTCAAATGAGATAATGCAACCTGTTAACACACTAAACACGAAGATTAGTCTATAAAAACTAAATTAATTGTTGTCATCAAAATCAAAGCGTTCAACAATTCTTGTTTGAAGCTTAGTCTTCTTTCTTTTGTTACCCTTGGTAAATATCGTCCCGAGTTCTTTTGAAACAGTTTATTCATGTTTATAAGTGTTAGTGATGCATGGATGGTAATCTTTGAGATTACAATCTTAGTCAAATAATTTTAGTTAATAAGAGTGAGTGAGTTTTTTTTTGTTTTGATGGAACAATGAGAGTGTTTATTAGTTTCCTTCCTTTAGTTTACTAATTGTTTTTGATGGTACAACACATGGACTTATGCTTTTTTAGATAGATCCCTTCTTTAGCAAACTTCTTCCATCTCCTGTAAAATTGACTGCTCATATGGTAGTAGGATAGATTTGGCAAACTAGCTTTGGGAATTAGATTGATGTGACATTGAATGTCATGCATGGGTGATGAACCCATAGACAGCTCGTCAGGCATTAGATCTTTGAATTCCTCTAAGAGGGACTACAATCTCTCTGTGTAGTTGATGTAGTGCTTCTCAGGCCATTGAAGATGAGAGCTAGTGCCATCCTTGCTACCTTCATTTTCACCTTTAATACCTATTTGAAAGAAACAAAGAAAATGTTTCACAGAAAGGGAGACACTTTATCATTTTCAAATGCATAGAAATTCTCCAACATCTTATGCATAGTATCTATATCAAATTGCCTCGATCTCACTATTAATAGATGACATGCATCTATATTGACAGCATCACAAGTAACTCCATCTGTATGTATATCTACCAATTGAAAATGAGAGATGCCACTTTGTTACCTCCACTTTGCCTACGGATTTGATCAAGCTGAGTTTGTAAGAGGGGGGATGCTTTTATGTAGGGATCTGTAGTTACTTCGCACTCTCACAAAAATAATTTTCTTGATGTTGCCACTGTCGATGATATGGTACGCTTATTGATTCTGCACTTGATTATGAACATGTTATGTCACTATGAGTCTTTTTTAATGGCAGGGGTCATCAACACTATTCGTCAAACGTCATAGCTATAGTGTTTAAGTTCTTTGCCCCCGAGCACATCCCTAGGACCAATGACCAATCCTTGTCATCCTTGTTGAGTTCCTTCTTCGGATCTTTCTCGATCATGTTCACTATCTGTCGGCTAGGACAAACAAAAAATTGGGTGATATGGAAAAAAATAAAAAATGTTGCATATAGCTGGAAATTCAAATTACTTCTAGAATCATCCAGAAACTACCTTAAACAACCTTTTTTTTTAGTTTAGAAGATTGCTTTTCCATCTCCCCGGGACTATTCAACCTTTTTTTAGCGTTCCCTGAAGTGGTTTCTTGAGTTAGTGATTGCCCTCACTTTGAAAAAGGCTTTCCATGGAAGTAAGAAGGTCAAAGAAATAAAGGACTTCTCATGGAGGTTGGCTTCATCCTTAAAGTTAACCCAACTTTCCTCACTAGTTAAGTTAATTTTATTCATGGTTATATAGCTCTTCCTAATCATTTATTTCCTTAGCATCATATGCATGACAGAATAATTTTAAATATAATTTAAACGATCAACAATTTAATTGGAAAATTTTCTCAGATATTTGCCGCAATTTTCTAAAGTTTAATCATGAGATAATTGGAGTAATTTCAAATTCTGTAAATTAAACTAATTTAAAATTTAAAATATATCAAATCAGAATAAAAAATTACCAAGTTAGATTAAGAAAGTCAAGTTTAAATTCAATAAATGAGAGATGGGATTTCAAAAATTAATTGAGTTTTCTTAGAATTAAAAACTTTCTGCTTTCTCTATAAAATATATGATCTCTGAATTCGGTTAAGAATTTTTACCAAATGGAGTAGGGATTTGGATCAAATGTTGTATGGAGGAATAGATCTCTGCAGTGAAGTGCAAACAATGGGATCCATCTATGCTTTCGTGAATGAAATTTAGTATTGTTGATTCTTCACGAGGGTCAGCGTTGACAGAAGGATTAAATGCTTTATTCAAAATAATAATGATGTCATCCTTGCATTATTATAAGCTTAGTCTTAATATTCACAAGGCTTCACATGTGAAGTTTAGCACGTGATGGGTTTACTCCAAAGAGAGGTGCTGGAATCTGATAAATGCAGTGGTGATTTCCGGCGGATTTCAAGTGTAACCTGAGAGGTGAAAGCAGATGTTGCTCTGGGATGCTGCAGGATTGCCTATGAATCAGTGAATGAAGGAGCAAGGAAGACTGATTGAAGGGTTTCAAAGGGGGAAGTTTCTCATTTTTTATTTATTTGTCGGTCTGTACGATGAATGATTGTGATCTTATGAAAGGTTACGTCACGTGAATGCTACAGACTATTGTAGAGGATCTTCATAATAATGTCTTGTAGCTAACGTTCATTGCGTATTTGGAATGGTGTACGTTGTAACCAGTAACCGCTATCTTTAAATGCTTGAAACTTCTTTCTTTGATTATCTTTGCTCGAAACCTTCATCTATGTTTCTTCGTGGAAGTTAATTCTTGGTTTCGTTAGACTTCTCTAGAGGAGAATCTCCTTGGTTTTTGTCAAATGCTAGAGGTCAGAAGTCATCGCCACGTGTGTTTCTAGCGATTATTCCTTGCTTGAATTTGTCCTGTTCCACGCATAGGATGGTGATGTCTTTGTATTTTAATGGGTTAATAGCATCATGTGTGGTTTGCATTTTAGCTTAGATTCATCCATCACTTCTCCTTCTCTTTCTATTTGTTGTTCTCATTTGCTTTCCACGATTTACATTAAGTATCTTTGTAAATGCATTGCTCATAGTCGTAGAACTCTCATGATTTCTTGCTTGATGTAAAATTTAATATTTTTTTATATTCTGTAAAGTATAGGTTTGTTTGTACATTGAAAATAAAATAAGACAATTTATAGAAACAAAAAGATTGGAATAATCCAACTAAATCTTAGTCAATTTAATTTTGATCCTCGGCTTAAGCTGAAACCAAACAGAAATTTTACCTTTAACTTCAAAAACTGAAAATATTTCTAAGAAACTCTAGTGGCTTCTTTTGCTTTAGTTCTCATTGGGAGGTCTGGATGTTGCAGAATTTAAGGCCAGCTATTCCTGCAGATTGCCCGGCAGCTTTAAGAGCCCTGATAGAGCAATGTTGGGCATCACATCCGGAGAAGAGACCTGAATTCTGGCAGATTGTGAAAGTATTAAAGCACTTTGAATCTATTCTTGCTCAAGGAGGAACACTGGACATGGCTCAGAACCTAACCAGCCACGATCACACGAACCGCTTACTTCACTGGATTCAGAAGCTCAAGCCGCATCCTCATGCCAACAGGAAAGACTCTCATGCCAACAGGCAAGTCTTTCTTGCACCCAAGCTACTGTAATATTCACTTTCCTTATCTATTAATTTTCACCCAACCTTCTTCGTTTTTACCTTGCATCTTAAATGTGTGGACATGTATATGATTGCAGTTTTGAAGTGTGGAAGCTTGACAATAGATTACTGAGTTATACTCATTGATGATTTGATGAAATTTTCCCTTTTCTTATTCTGTATAATGAGTTTCTGTATCACATTGCTGTTTATTTAATACATGTTTCTTTGTGAACCTCTATCATGAATTGCTGCTTTGATTATGAAAGTTTTGATTTGTACAAAAATTTATTGATAAATCTGATGAGGAGATAAATTTTATAAACTGCATCTGGGCCCCTGAGATTGGAAGGGTGTTGCAAGTTGGTATTAATTTTTTAAAAACTTCGATTTGCATTCTTGAAATTGTAAAAGTTTTATAATTTTGATCTCAATTAAGATATAATTATTAGTTTTTTATTAGTATATTATAAAATTATCAACATAATAGCATATTAGAGTTATAATAAGTCAAACATGAATTTGAATATTAATTATAATAATAATAGTATGCCCAATATACCAAAACAATAATAGCTTAATGACAAGATTAATATCATTAACAATAACTATAGTATGCTTTTTGTTATTTTTGGTTTATTTTACACTTCTTTAAGTTAGGGCTCTAGAGCTACTTTAGATTATTGTCCAATCTCTTTGCCTCATTGAGAAATTTCTCCCCTCAGTAGTGTAATTGAGAAACCTCAATTTTCTTGGAGCTATTTTAAATTATTGTCCAATACCTTCATCTCATTGAGAAATTAGTCTCTTCAATAGTGCAGTTAGAAAACTTTAATTTCAGTATCAATATCAATTTGTGGCCACTCGAGGAATTACTTTCAGTGTAATAGAAAAACTTACAGAAGAAATACTCCCATCAATAGTGTAATAAGAAAATCTTCAAAGGAATTACTCCAATCAGTAGTGCAATGAAAAAACTTCTATATAATTATAATATCACATAAACATCAATAGCTCGAGCTAAAGATTGACAATATCTTCAAGTACTCTTCTCTTTTATTATTTTCAGCATACAATACTCATTTCAATGTCAATATTCTATATAACAGCATTCTCATATGAAATGAAGTAATCAATAGCTCATTTAACAATAACATTATAATATAATCATAACATTTCATAACAATCAAACAGAATAACTAATTTGTCATATAAATTTATAGCATATTACACAATTATTAAAACAGTATATAAAATAATATTTATGTAGTAACTAAAGCAAGTATTTAATCAATAAACAATTCACATGAGTTGGTCCCTCCACCTTATTTCAGAATCGATCCAAATTTTGAGATTAAAAACTTGAAATTACTGCATAAAACTATATCAATATTAATTAAATACACACAAATATATATAATAGTTTATAAGCCAATAAAAATATATTTATTTGTTATTGAATTAAAATCTCTTTTGCACAAATCTCATATTATTATGAAGGGCAAATCAAGATCTACAAACACGATTAATTTCGTAATACATTGAGTGCACTTAATTTTAAAAATTTTAAAAATATTAAAATTCTAATTATCTATATCTGTTAAAAAAACTTCTTCGTTGACATCGTTGTGCACCAACAGTCCTCTATGGCTGCTTGAAGCCACCGGCCTCACTTCCTCCTCCACTCTCTCTCTCTAACATTCTGATGTAGAGGTATTGTTCGTTTTGGCTTTAAGAAACTGCGTGACTTGAGCATTTCTCAAGAGGTCACCCATCTTAGTGCTACTCCAGCTCAAGCACGCTCAACTATGGAGTTTTCGATCATTAGTCTCACAGTTTTGCTCCAAAAAACGCTTCTACTATTTAAAATTACGGGATGTTATAATATAGTATCGGAGCCGATCTCCTGCAGTAGCTTTAGAAAAACTGCGTGACTTGAGCACTTCGCAAGAGGTCATCAACCCAATGCTATTCCAGTCCAAGTATGCTCAACTATAAAGTTTTTCATCACTAGCCTCACGATTTTGCCTCAAAAATATATCTACAATGAGATCACGGGATGTTACATTCTCTCTTGCCATGGCAACCAGGCACGGAGGTCTTCCTCCATGGCTTCCATCATCCATCTTCTCATATTCTCTCTCTGCCAAGCCGCTAACAAAGGCCATGATCGACCTCTTAGGCCCTGTTTGACAATGGGCTAAAAATCATGGCTAAAATTACCTACAGCCAAAATCTTAAATTTATTTTAAAAAAACTTAAAAAATTATTTTATATCTCATCTCACACAAATTTCAACATTAAACAATCACTTTATTTCACATGCAATACAATTCTCAATAAATCAATTAATTTTATTTCACATCATATATAAGATTTGTATTTTTAAGGTATATTGATTTATTGTTGTTATTATTAGATAAGTCTTATATAATTTGATTGATGATCTATATTACTTTGTAAAGTTAAAAACAATAGTTTAAATTTTTACTATTAAATATTCTAATATATTAATTTAACATCTGTTAAACATCATTATTCACTAATTTATTTAATTATTTTAAATTCATATCCTAGGTAAGATATTATAAGATTTTAGTAATTATCAATTTAAATTAAATTATACTAATATGTAATTATGGAAGGCGTAAATAACAATATAGCATGCCAAAATATTCAAAACTTAAACTTATGTTTGGATATAAATTTCGGGGCTTTTAGGCCCGTAGGTAGGCCGTCTCGCACATTGGGCGAGTTTGATCATAAAAGTAGGCCTGTAAATCAGGCTAAGCCCGGCTCAAAGCCCAATTAAGCCCGGCCCATGACATACTTGGCCTGCCCATTACATATTAGTTTCTCTATCTCTCAAGCTCTTGCATACGAGTCCAAAACTATTATATTTAAATCCTAAATTCTCACTTCTAAGTCTTTTTAATTTATTTCAATCCAAATTTAATTTATTAATACATTAATAATTCAGATGTTGATAAAACTAAAGAGAGAGTCAAAGTAAAATTCGAGCTTTGGAGGACTATTTTAAAATTTAAAAGTTTTCATCTCAATATATCAAAAACTAAAAAGTGCACATTTAGTCAAAAAAGTACTTATATTGGTGATGTGACAAGTGATGATCAAATTGTCCAAAAGAATGAGCGCTTTAAATACTTTGGATCAATCATATAAAATAATAGTGAAATAAATAAGAATATTATTAGCAGGATCCAAGTAAGATGGATAAAATACTTTTGGTATATTGTGCCATAGAAAAATTTCATTCAGACTTAAAGGTAAATTTTATAGAACTGTAATAAAACCAGTGATGATATATGATACTGAATGCTGACCTATAAAAAGAAAATATATAAATAAAATAAGTATTGCAGAAATGAAAATGCTAAGGTGAATGTGTAGATATACACAAAATGATAGAATAAGAAATAAGTATATCCGTGAGAAAATTTGTGTTGCACAAATTGATGATAAACTTAGAGAAAGTCAGCTTAGATGGTTTGAATATATAAATCATAGGCTAATTGTAACTTCAGTTAGAAAAATCGAGCCATTGAATTTTACTCACATACAAAGAGAAAGTGGGAGACCAAAGAAGATATAACAAGAAATTATAGGAAGTAATCTTACTCACTTAAACCTAGATAATGATTTATTAATTAATAAAGTGCAATAAAAATAAAGAATTTATGTAGCCGACCCCAAATTAAATTGAATTTTGAATTGAATCAAAATCGACTCAGTCCAAGCGAGCTGAATAACGAGCTATTTTTATGGCTCGAAATTTTTATCTGTCCAATTTTGAGTCGGTATAGAATCGGATCTGACCAGCTCAAAATTAAATTAATTTTAAAAATAAAATAAAATAAAATTATTTATAAATATTTATATGTGAAAGTTGATTTAGTATAGTAGTTTTTTCTAACCATTAGATCAAGAATGAATAGTATGATTTAAATTGATTAAATAAATAAAAATATTTATACTTAAAATTTTAATTAAATAATTAAAAATTAATTAAAAGTTAGATGAAGTTAGAATCAAGCTTGAATCAATAATCAACAAGTCTTTAAAATCGAATCAACTTTTTTTATTTATATTATGAATTGAACTGAATAAAATAAATTTTAATTTAATTTTGAGCTGAGTTCAGATAAATAAGAAAGTTAACAGCCCAGTGCTGTGCCACCGAAGTGTGGATCAAAGTGAAAAGAAGACCAAACCTCATATTCTAAATGCAATTTAGCCATAAATTCCTTTTTTAATAAAATTAACGATTCTTAAATAATCTACGTTCAATGCGATTCAACCCTGAGTCGGCTCTCCTTTAGTCCTTGGGCAAAAGGTAAGATATTGGCGAGAGAGATCAGGGATTCGAAGGGTGGACGGGAGAGGAGATCGCTGATTTCGTCCATGGCGATCCTGTACGCCGTGGTGGCGAGGGGCACGGTGGTTCTGGCGGAGTTCGCCGCTGTGACCGGGAATACGGGGGCGGTGGCTCGCCGGATACTGGAGAAGCTCCCGCCGGATTCCGATTCCAGGCTTTGTTTCTCCCAGGACCGCTACATCTTCCACGTCCTCAGAGCTGATGGTCTCACCTTCTTGTGCATGGCCAACGATACTTTTGGGAGTTAGTAACTTAGTACTTTCTCTTGCGCGTTTCTGACGCTAGTCCTGAAATGTTTTTCTGGTGCTATTCCGTCTGCCTCGTCTCTCTGTCTCCATCTTTTAACTCCCATCCCAACAGGAAAGGATTTCACCATGATCTGGTGTTATCTCAGGGAGAATTACGAGATTCAGGTTTTAATATGGTGCATTTTGCTTGAGGAATTCTTGCTTCTACTCGCTCTTATAGATGAATAGTATTCTCTTGGGATTTCTGCGAGTATGCTGTTGAAATGAGGGATTGATTTAAATTTTTAGAAATTTGATGAAATTCTTAATTACTTTTTTTTTGAGGCAAACCTACCTGTTGTCAAAATTTACTTATTTTGGAGGATGAACACTCGAGGGAGTGGGCGTGTTGCTTTGTTTGTAAGAGAGGGGCTTCTTTTTCTCCGGGATTCATGTGATGGCATGTTTTGACTGCCTCTAGGGATAGGTATTCCCTTTGACAATTTGCTGCAGTTTGGCATCTCAGTAATAGATGGTTGATATCACTAGAATGAGTAATGAGATTCTCAGTTATCGTTGTCCCAATGTCTTAGTCCATTTTACTAATGTCGTTAATTTGCTTGAAAACTTGGAATCAACTAGTATTTTTTGTTTAGTTACTACAATGTCATTTTTTCATTCACACTATTCACCTAGAGCAATGCTACATAGCCTCCATAATTAGCTCCCAAAGATTCTAGGACCTTTGGGTATTTGCTTTGTCCACTGTTGAGGGGATAGTGCATTGTACCATCTCCTCAATTATTAGCTAAAGCTAATACCCATAGATCTTAGAACATTTGGGCGCTAATTTTGGTGGCTGCATATCATTTTCTATTCACCTATATCTGCTACAATATTGTGAAGATTGCTACTGTACATTTCTATTCATCTTTGATTCATTCTCAATGCAGACTCTATTTTATTTTCTTTTATGAAGTATGAGTACGATATAGTGATACGGATAGATACGATACGGATACGACGATACGCAGAACTTAAAAAAAGTTGAATACCGATACGTCAGGATATACCTATTATATATGTGTATATAATATGTAATATTTTCATATTTAAGGTGTAAATTTATGGTAAATTATAATAACTTATATATCTTGTGGCTATAAGTTTCAAAAATATCTTTTAAATTTTTTTAATTAATCATATTTTTTCAAATATTTTTATTATCACTAAAAGAAATATTATGAATAACTGAATTTGAAAAAATAAAATTTAAAAAATTTTAAATTAAAATAATGTCATAAAGTTTATTTAATTGCTTCTAACCTGTCACAAATTATTAGATTAATTTTATTTCAATTTAAGTTTGACCCAAATTAAGTAGTCTGATGCAAACGATATATAATTGAAAATAATATAAATTTTGTGACATAAATTCAGATGTACAGATATGATTAAAGTAGATATATGCTCTTCTCTCTCTGAGTTTCTAATTAAATAAATAGATAAAATAAAAAGGCCAATTTTTTTTTTTCGCAATATGAATTTAATTAAGGTAAAAAAAGTGATTGATATCCAACAGAAGCAAATATAATATTGGTTGAAGTAGAAAATTAAATGATGCAGCTATTTGTGGATATCATTTTTTTTATTGCTGAAATACTAAAATGCGTGAAGCTTTCTATGATTCTAATTGCATGAACTTAGTGTCTCTCTCAATTTTAATATTTGAGTTTATGCATAAGTTGTGTTTTATGTATGAGATATTTTTTTAAATTTTTTTTATTTATGATCCAAATCAACTATTTTAATATTTTTTCTCTAATTAGAAATATAGAAAAGTATTAGGAAATATCAAACAAGTATCGAGCAAGTATCAAATTTTTAAAAATTAAAAGTAAAAATTGATATATCACGTGGTGTATCAGATACGTACCGATGGAGTATCAGTATCCGATACGAATATAATGTGGATACATTAGACTTAATGAAGTATCTGTGCTTCGTAGATTTTCTTTAAAGCTCATAGTGTTGCAAAATTTTGCTTGTATTTAGAAATATGGGAGTAACATATAAAAAATTAAAACAATGCCACAAGGTATTGTCCAGTAGTTATTGAATTTGGGAGTACACATGAATTATGTCTCATATTGTTAGTGAACATGTTTTGGCATTTAATATACAAGTGATGGTCCTAATCCATTTGGTTAAATGGTGTCCATTCTGGTAGGGACGCCTGACAACTTGCCTGTGATTTCTTCCACATTTGACCGAGTTCAATGCTGATTGAAGATTTAAATATGAGTTGATTTGATGTGATTGCTAATTTTTGTATAGTTTAATGCAGATTTAATTTGATGGAAGATTCAGAGCTCATTTGCAGAAGAGGGAGATCCCTTATATTAAGTTGATTGTATATGTCTTCTTTATTTATTCGACTTGTATTTGGTGTTATATATTCAATATTTATTTTGGTGTTTTCATAATTCTATGTAAAAAGGGTCTTTATATTAGAGGGTTTCTTACCGTTTAAGTGAGGTTTTAGATTGGACTTAAAAGATCAATACCTTGGTGAATAGGGTTGATCTTAAGTGAGAATTCTTCAATATCCAGTTATCCCTTGAATGAAATAAAATCTCTTCCTTCTTTTTCTTCTCAGCTTTGACATCCTTTTTAATACCACTCTGTGAGTCACCTTTACTAATGCTTTAGCCACTCACACCACTAGCAAGAACCTACACACGTTTGTTTAATGTGAGACTACTCATGATTAGTTTGCGCTTACATAGCACTATCACCAGTCCTCGATCAAACCATTCCTCACCCCACATCATTCTATTGCATTGTGCTATCATTCCTTTGTCTCAGCATTACTACCAACCCGAACACCACCTATGCTCTGTCAACCGTGTGAGACGTATCGAACCTCCATTCTAGGAGTGACAACTATCTCGTTGTTGATCTTGCTCAACCTCGAGCTCAGTGGTCTACTAGTGTCACGAGTTTTGAGCCCAACCCAACTAGTTGATTTGAGTCCAGCGACTCAAGTTAGAGATTTGATATGACTTCTTTGAATTCAGTTATAATTTCTTATCAAACCTAATTACTTATTAATTATTCCATTTCATGAATTATTTGCTCAACTAGAATACTCAATTTGCTTTTAGGTGAGTTAAATTATTGTTGGAATAATATATTTAGAAACCCGATTATTCCTTGATCTAGATATGATTGATAAGATCTAATCTAATTGATAAATTTTTATATATCAAATAAATCTATTTAAAGTAATTTAATTTATGGTGTTTAATTTTCTCATTTATTATATAAAAATATCTTAGAAAATAATTGTGCTTTAATCATAATAAATTTTAATTTATATTATTGACTTAAAATTTACATGATATTTTATTTTCTTTACATTAATTATGGAGGTTTTAACTGGACACATTTAAGGAGAAATATCTTGGTATATGCTTTCATAAATAATATTCTTTTTGTTGATAAACTTATAATATGGCTAAAGCGAAACTCGAGTTATTGAGAAATATCTTAGAGTCTATGTTGAACTCCATTGATTTTGATGATTACAGTTACTTTAGGTTTATAATTAATCTTTTCTAAGTATATTTACAGGTTAATTATAGTTTAAAAGATGGAAAATCACAAGTCCAAATGTGGTTTATCTTAATTTTTGTTATTATTTTCTTTCCTAGGACTTTACATAAATGTGTTAGTTTTGCTAAGAAATTCTACTAGTGTTTTCTTTTGTTAAATTTAAAGCAAATCAATCGGCTGGCTCTATTGTGTCTTGACTGAATCGCCCAGTCAACCTAGCTTTGATTGTTGGATTCTTTTTATTTTTGCTGGCATATAAGATTTTATTTGATATATTTTAAGCCTTGTGATGTGTAATCTTTTCTTCTTTGTGAAAAAGATACAAAACCTCATTTTCTCCTCTTATTTTGTCTCCTTTCATAAAAGGAAAAAGTGAAGTTGACTTGTATAAACCCTTGTCCTTTTGGTTTAAGCCTTGCCCTTTTGGTTCAATCCGCCTTGTGCTTTGTGCTAAGAAATTTGACCCCTTTATCATATGTTAAGGTTAAATAAATCCTAGGTGGTACTATTCTACTGGTCCTTATATTAAGCAGGTTTACTTGGTACTTTCTCATCATTTTTTCGACCATGGATTATTAGATGCTATAATTTCTTGCAGCAGTAGCCTAATTTGCTGGAGCTTTTCCAGCTTTTTTCAAGCCTTAAAAAAACCAAAATACTCACTTGTCTCTCTCCTATTGGTCTTTTGGTCGCTTTCTGTTGCCTAACTTGAATCAAGAATATTTTTACCAGCCCATATACTCTCCAAGCTGAATTTCTTTAGCACTTGCAATTTTCTTGCTGTCCAAAGCTTCCAGGCTCCCTCAAGCTTTAACTGTTCTTCCACTTCCTCCTCGGTAAAAAATTGCATTATTTTTGAAGAAGTTTTTTGTTAGCTTTCAAAGGAAAACTGAAGCTGCACTTGATTCACCTGTTTGCTCATCACTCCAGCTTCATTTCTTGTGTTTCTTGCAGATTTTGATTGCTTAAATCTAGTATTGGTTTGTTTTATTGAATGTTATTTGAATTTTAGAGAGGTCTGCTTGCTTATCTTTGGAGATTTCACTACTCGATTCTGTAGCTTGCTTGCAAAAGAGTTTTTCTGCTTAATCTCTAACTTCATGTTTTTATATGAGTTCTTTGACAACTTATTCTTGGATTTCTACGAGTTTTCTCTCTTGGAAAATCTCTACATGTATATAGCTCCTCTTGTAATTTTTTACTTGTTTATAAGTTGTATCGTTAGCTATCTAATCTAGAATTTTTACCAAGTTCTTTTCTACTCCCTTAGCAGAGGTTTTTAGTTCTTCTTGTGCAAGAAGCTAGGTGGGTTAGGATTGAACTTGATGTAAAAATCTATTTTAAGTTTAGATTTGTGCCCTTAAAAAGTCTTGAAGTTAGCTCATTGGTTTTAAATGAGTAATTGTAAGCGAGTTTATTCGACTTTGGTTTCTGTAAAATGACGGTGACTTAGTGAATGAATTTGCTTTTGAGGAGCGTAGGGAGTGGAGTAGGCTAAAGGGGCCAACCCACTATAAATTAATTGTCTCCTTTTCCTCCTTGCTCATCACTCTTAGACTTGATTGATATGCCTTAAAATAAATTTGATTTAACTTAAAATCTATACTCAAATTACTTTAATGTAATTGAGTTATAAAGTATCTAAAATCATCTCTCATGATTTTTTTGTGCGATTTCTGAGCTTTTAGTGTGTTTCTAATTAGCTTGTATAAATTTTTGAGTTGATTTCATAAAATTGATCGGTTTACTCTGTTTACCAAGTTTTGACTTGAGTCTCTTGACTCCAATTCACTTTTTTTCAACTTTAAATATTTAAGGCGTACATCATATATACATATCTTTATATATACTTAATTATTAAATTTTAAATTATTTTTTAAAGTTTTTAATTCCTGATTTACCCCTACTTTTGGGAAGGCTTGAGGGCTAATAGTCTAATGGTTTTTTTGTCTTAGTAGGTCTAACACTGAATATATGTAGTACAAATTTAGTCAAAATATAAATACTAGTATTAGGGAGATGATAATTGATGTTTAAATTATAAAAAAAATTGAGTAATTTTGATATTTTGGTTCAATTATATAAAATGATGGTGAAATAAATTGTGATATTAGCAGGATTCAAGTAAAGATGGATTAAGTGAATTGATACATCTAGTGTGTTGTAAATTTTATAGGACTAATAAAATCAATGATGTTTTATGATGTTGAATGGTGGCGTACAAAGTAAAAACGTATAATTAAAATAAGTATTACAAAGATGATTGTGCTAAATTGAATAAGTGTGTTTATACGAAAAGATGAGATGAGTGAGTACATCTGTGAGAAGGTTAGAGTAACCTCAATAATTATAGATAAGCTCAAAGAGAGTTATCATAGAAGGTTTAAACATATAAATCGTAGGCGAATAGAAGATCCTGTAAGGATGATTGAGTTATTAAATTTTGCCTATATAAAAGAGAAAAGAGGAAGACTAAAAAAGACATGACAATGTAGCTGATCTCATCTACTGGGATTACGGCTTGATGGTGGTTGTATTTCATCTTATCCCGCATCAACTTGTTGTCAACCCTTGGAAAGAAACTCCAACTTGTTTTCTTCACCCACTCAATTGCCAACTTTAAGTGGTTTGCTAAGATTTAACTGACACAGAACTTGGCATAGGGGACACTTTCGATATTAGTTGCGTATCCCATAAAGGGTTGCCCACCAAAGATTTAATTCTTTTTAAGTTGGTCCTGCTCCAGTAGTCAAGTCGTTCTCTCTCTATTCTTTGTTCAATGTTAATCTGTGCTGACCCGTGGCTGAAGAGGGCGAAGAGTGATTGTTATATGATGTCTTAAGAGAAGGGAATCAATAGTGTAAGGAGCAGCCTTTGACAAGCTTCTAGGCCTAGTGAGTCGAAAGATAGCGGCACTGAAATAAATTGTCTTACATCAGAAAGAAATGAGAGTTACTGAACTGTATAAGTAACTAGCATAATCCTAAATTACAGAGGTGTGCAAAATTTAATGTAGTGATGAGAATTGTGTAGTTAACCATGCTTGAGCTGAAGTAGTTCCGGAATATGTGACCTCTTGGAAATCTTCAATTGACGTAATTCCTTAAAGTTAAGATAATACTCCTACATTTGGGACGCAAGATGTTACATAATCTCCCGAGAACCTTGGACCACTCTCGCCCAAGTTTTTTTTTTTTTTTGACGAAGGATGCATTCAAGTAGTTGCTATTTGTTTGTAACAATGTTTTGTTTAATTGTGGTTCAAACTATATTAGTTGCATAAGAGAGCTACTGAAGCATCTTTTTCTATGATAGATGACTGAACAATTTATCTGATTACTTTAGGAGTATTGAATAATTGATTTAATGTGCGCTCAGATTTTTAAATAGGATTGTCTGTTGTATATGTATGATTTCTATTACCCGTTTCTGTAGCGTATATATGTCTGATTCGTGGGTTGGTTTCTCATCTGTTATTGTAGGACGGATTCCTTTTGCCTACTTGGAGGATATTCACATGAGATTCATGAAAAATTATGGCAGAATTGCTCATTCTTCTTTGGCTTATGCAATGAATGATGAGTTCTCTAGGGTTCTACATCAGCAAATGGAGTACTTCTCCAGTAACCAGAGTGCAGATACACTCAATCGTCTTCGAGGTGAAGTCAGTGAGGCAAGTGCTTATGAAAATCCATTATATCTCATTTTTCTTATGAAATGATATAGATTTGATTTCAAACCCTACTTTCTTAGATATGTGCATATATTGAGATGGCGATTTCCTATTTATCTAATTCTTTTGTACAAGGAACCTGCAATTGTGATGATTATTTACCCATTTCATATTGCAAGATTACCAAAATTCCGCTTGTTAGCAACATTTGGTTATAATTTGAACGGATAACTTTACTTTTCTTGTGTGAACTTTATTACTTTATTAATGCATACATGTTACTGTGCTCAAATACACAGACAAAAATCTTTTTATTTACATTTTGAACTATTTCACGAAGGTTTTGGTGATAAAGTGAGTTAATTGAAATTAACAACACATCCAAAATGTGGTGCTCTTAACTTTTATGGTCTCCGCATGTAAAATATACAGATTTTGGGTTCTATTATGTCAATAAGATTTTTAATTTAGCATGTGTTTGGGTCAATATTATTGTGATATTATATCATATGATTTGGAAAAATTAATAATTTGGTTTGATGATGTGTCTGAATACCATTGTAAAAAGTAAAGTCACCCTAATTGTAATAAAGAGGGGTGAGTTTGGATTGATTTTTTGAAGGGAAGTGAGAGAGGGAGGAGTTGGAGAGGAGTTAACTGTTAAGCTTGGGTATGAAAAATAATTTACTAGCATTGTTTTCTTTGATATTAAATCTAACAAATAATAATTTAAAGATAATACAAATATTTATATAGCACGAACATATAGTTTACGTTGAACCAAACTCCTCCTTTTTAGTATCATAGATCTAAGCATTTCTTAATTTACTATCATGGATGTTCCCTTAATTTTTCTAGTCTTCAGTATTCGAACCTTCTCCCTCCATGCATTGTTGGCATTTTCTTTTTTTTAATGAAGCATTTTTGGTATTTTACATGATATACTTAATGTAAGGATCTAAATTGGTCCTGCAGATACACACTGTCATGGTGGATAACATAGAGAAGATAATGGACAGAGGGGACCGCATTGCCCTTCTAGTTGATAAAACAGCTACAATGCAAGACAGCTCCTTTCATTTCAGGAAGCAATCTAGGCGCCTGCGTCAAGCCCTGTGGATGAAAAACGCCAAGCTTCTGTAAGTGAATGTACTCGAAGAAGTATCTGATTCTGTTAACAAAATTGTTAATTGTGACAATATTAGGAGGAATCATGCGATGGATCCTTAAAATTCCTTGATAAAGTTTCACTTTGATTGATCTCTGCATTATTTAGGGTTGAAAATGCCCTCTCATGATGTTTTTCAGAGAATGAGAACCAATGATGGCTACTACTTTATATAATCGAAGCATTGTATTCTAATATTTTTTTAGTCAAGGGTTTTTTAATGTTTGCATTATTGTTTTTTGGAAATAGAAATCTTTTCTCTAACCTCTCTTTTTTCTTTCATTTTCTGCTTTTCTTTTCCTTCTTCTCTCCTATTTCTCCTCCCATTACCCCTTCCCATTCGACATCAAGTAGGTAATCCGTCCCCTTTGAAGTTTGAAGTCGACTATTAGTTTGGCCATTGATTGATTCTGGGGTTTGATCTGAATCAGATTTCGGTTTAAAGAAAAATTTGTTTATATGGAAGAGAATTTGAAGTCCACTTATGTCGGCTTTTGTTGTTTAACTTTTGCATTAATCAGTCTCGACTCCGGAGTAAGGACGTTACAGTTTCCTGTTAACCCATTTGTTTCTGTTGTCCCTGTTTAAATGGAGAAACTTTGTCACCTATCTCGGCTTCTTTAAAAGTAAAACCCATACTAAACTTTGGTCCATTTCCAATATAAAAATAAATAAATTTGCCTCCTCTTACACTCTCATTGTTCATCATTCAAGTGTTAGGCAAAACATTGTTTGTGTACTGTATTATTGAGATCGTACATTTGATACGAACACATATATTTATCATCTCAAAAGATACATATATTTCATAAAAAATAAAAAATACACGTGTCATATGAGAAGCACGTTTAGCTTACGATTTCAGTAGTATGTTGTGCACATGCAATATCAATTCTAACTGTTAATTATCTGCTCCAAAGGTGGTTGATCTTCTCAGCTGCGTATTTTTCAGGGCGTTGCTGACTTTTGTGCTAGTCTTGTTGCTGTATATCATTATTGCTGCTTGCTGCGGGGGCATCACTCTTCCATCATGCAGATCTTAGCCCCACCTGTATATTTTCGGTTAATTATCCATTTTATGTGTACGTGCTAATGAGTTAATTACTAGTTATGTACTATTTCTTTTTGCCTTTTGCCGCCAACCGTAAATTAGAGATAACTATTTTGTTATGTTACAATATTTGTTCACGGCCAAATGCGGAACATGTCAGCCATTTGCTCATGAATCTGCTGGTGGACTCCGCACTCAATGACAACCTTAGTGCCAATGCTTTAGAATAGCAGTTTATAATTAATCATAAGGGTAATTTCACTTAGGCTCCTGAGGTTTACTCGACATGTCATGCAGGTTCATAATTTTGAAAACATGTCAGACAGGTCTCCAAAATTTACTGTATCAGTCATTGTGGTTCTTCTGTGACGGTATCCGTTAAATATTGTTAAAATTATGAAAATACTTTTTTTTTACCCTACTATATTTCCGATTTTTGGCTGCCCGCTGCACTGGCGTTCGCCCGCAGGGGCCGGCAGCACGCGGCCGCCGGCGTCCACGTGCGTGCAAGGCGGCTGCGTGCGTGTAGGGGTATAATTGTAATTTCACATTAAAAAATTTATGAATTTTTAATTAAAATTTGGTTTAACGGAATATTTAACGGAAGATGTTTAATTGAATTTTATTGAAAGTTTTTTATAAATATTAAGGACCACAGTGACCTATACAATAAGTTTTGGGGGCCTGTCTGGCATGTTTTTAAAAAGATGGATCTGCATGACAAGTCAAGTAAATCTTAGGGGAGCGAAATTACTCTTTATCATATCATTTTAACCAAATGCATATCAACAAAAAATTTTATTGTCAAAAAATGTTTGGGTCCGGGGCGCCCCATACTTCAACCCCCAATCGGTGCTGACGTGGCTGTCGTTGATTGGTGGGGCCAAAATTTGCGCTTTAAACCCAAAATTACCTCTGTCAAGCAGATCCATATGTTAGGATTAAACATAATATATTTTTGGTATTTGCATACAATTATTTTATTGAAATTTTTACATATAGAATATAAAATTTATACGAAATTACATATTTCACTATCAATTCGTAAATATTATCACTATCACACCATATTCATTTAAATTTTACGTATTTCACATATTTTACATATTTTATATATTTTATAATATTATATGTAAATTAAAATATATAAATTTATTAATATTTAAATTTTAATATATATTTTTATTTTTTACTATAAATACATTAATTTTTTTATTTTAATTAAAAATTATAGTTATGTGAATTTAAATTTGGCACTCTAATTGAAATTTTAAATAGAATAAA